>CP139503.1:371217769-371748974 GCA_021014915.2 Artemisia tridentata subsp. tridentata
TGAAATTTGAATTTTAAATTTGAAATATATCCCGCCCACTTTTTTAGAAATATATCCAGCCCACTATTTTTATTTTGAATTTGATTTTTTATTTTATTTTAAATGTTTAATTAGAAATGTAATATTTAGTGATTATAAAAAATAAAAAAAGAAAAGAAAAGAAATGTCACGTGTCAAACAACGCCCCACCTACCATTACACCACTTTTTCAACAAAGCCCCACATGCCACATTGTCAAACAACCCCCCACCCTCTCTTACACACCACTACACATAGTCTTATGAGAGACTGTGTCTTGGTAGAGAGAGAAAGATAGTGTCAACAGTATGTTTGTGAGGTTTGATGTGTGGGACCAAATTAATAATTATTACTCCCCCCGTCTCAAATTTATATTCTCTCTTTTTATTTTGGGTTGTCCCAAAATTATTGTCCCCTTCTAAATATAGTTGTGAATAATGTAGCAAGTTTACTATATTGCAACTAATGATACTAAAAATTACAAACATCATTTAAAGATTTAATTAATTGCATAAGTGTAAAAATGACATTTTACAAAAAGTAAGAGAGATAATGCAGTAATGATTATGTTTTCTAAAACTGTGTGTTTTTTGTCGGGGGACAATAATTTTGGGACGGAGGGAGTAATATGAAAGACAGAATGACTATAATACTGTCACAACTCGTAATTTCAGGTCATTTTCCAAACCCCGACAATTTACTATTCATGAGTTACTATTCATAAATCACTATTCACCGATTACTATTCATTATTTCACTATTCATCGTTTTTGAAGCCAGTTTGAGACTTTGAGAAGTCGTCAAAAAGTTTACTATTCACATGACACTATTCATTCCCGGAGGGAAATCACTATTCATGGGCATCATTCATCATGTCGTAAACTAGGTTTACGAGGATTCAAATGCGCGTAACCAGTTAGGTTTAGCTGCGTATTCATGCATCATCAGTAAGGACACATCATACAGACTAGAGTAGTCTGCATATCATCAGTAATATCAGTACCATATCAGTTCATGCATGTATCTGTGTGATTTTCATTAACGTATGCATAATTGTTTAATTAACGTTACTGATGAAGCGAAAAGTGTACCGCTTTTAGGGGGTCATTTAAGCCCTAAATCGTATTTATTTGATCAAATATTGCCCTAAATCGTTCCTTTTGTCATTTTAGGTACTTTGGAGAAGAAATCTGGAAAAGGAAGCATTTTGGACGTTTTTGGAGCATAAAAGTGAAGAAAACGACAAAGTCTCAAAAACCTGCTGGAAAGTACCTGTGACGGCGTCAAGCCCCAATGTGACGCCGTCAACCCTTGATAAGCCAGAGAGGATTTTGGAGGATTAAAGGGGGACGACGTCAAGAAGGCCATCAAGAAACCCTAACCGCGGCGAGGTGACGGCGTCACGACCCAAAGGGTGACGCCGTCAGATCTGTTTTCCTATATATACTTTCATAATTTTTAGTCATTAGTGTGCAACTTTGTGAGGAGAAACCCTAAGACGATTTTTCTGCCGTTTTTAAGGGTTTTATACCCTTGGATCTCCCATGTTCAATTGAAGATAAGTAATCAATTAATCATTCAATATGTCTATGTGTTGTTTGATTATACCTTGTTCTTGTCTTTTATTTAACATGCTAGGCTAGATTTATCTTGTGTTTGCTTAGATCTAATGAAACCTAACTATTGATTATTGGTTGTTGGTGTGTTATTAATTGTATTGGATGATTGTTTATCGATGTTAGGCTTAAGAAAACTGGCTAACCTCCTATACGGTAATTTGCTTGAAAGTCTTAAGAAACATGAACCAATGCGTACTAAGGTTTTTATGGTTGTATTTAATGCATGAGCGAATTCTAATGATCCCATGTTAGGAGCTTCTTAGCCGGCTCGACATAGGAGTGAAGTAGGAGCTTGTAGAGTTGGGGAAGTACGTACGCCACCCCACGATTGGTATTAAGGAATACACCCGTCATCCACGCAATTAATACACACTAATCAACCGGTAAAAGATAGTTAGGGAGTAAGGAAATCTAAGTAAACACATTTCTCTCCATATAAGTTCCACAACCTTTTTATTTTCAGTCATTTTATTTTATTTGCATTTGTAGTTATTTGGGGTTAGTTGACTAGCAACTAATTCCGCCCACTCCTTCAAACACGACATTTTTACTTGCTTTTCATAAAATATAAAAATACAAAAAGAATCTTCCCTCAACCCTTAGACCTATTAGAGTAGTTTTTCAATCCTAACGACACTATTCCCCTAGAGAACGATCAATCCCCCGGTACTTGCCACTACACTATACTACATCGGTCAGGTACACTGCCTGGTGGGGATTGCAAGCCTCTTGAGATCCCTCGAGAGGTAAAACCTGTTGTAAGGTCGCAAAACCACGCATCAAGTTTTTGGCGCCGCTGCCGGGGAATAGTTATTGTTTAGGTTGAATTTTTATTTTATTAGGTCTACTCACTTGATTCCTATCGAGTGAGATATTTATTTTCTTTTTATTAGATTTCTTTAGTCTATCTTTTTCTTTGTGCCCTTTGTTTGTAAAACCATTTTCATTTGTCACCATGGCGGATGAAATTCCATTTAGATCATTAACAATTGAGGAACAATTACTTTACACGGATAGATTTGCTTCCTGTTGTTCCAATGAATTTTTAAGTGATCTTAGATATATACAAGAGGAGATGGGTGTAAAGTTTGATAGGTTTGATGAATTATGTGCATGTGCGGCTTCTATTAAACAATCATTGTTAGGATCAACTCCTTTTAGTGAAACCCTTTGGAAAAAATTTGAGGAAAGCTTCCTAACCGTGAACCATAAGTTGAATGAATTGATGGTTTTATATACATCACAACTTGAGGAAACAAATGAGGAGGATTTATCCGACTATAGGTACCATGAGCAAGAAGACCTAGTTTTTAAGAACATGGACCTTGAATTGGACCAAGATTGTGAGATGGTTAGTGTTGAACTACCTAGTTGCATGAGTGGGATAGATTTCACCAAAACATATGACACGCATGAGGAATCCTTTAGGCAATTGGAACATAGTAATCAAGTTGAATATTACTATGAATCGGACTTAGAATTTCAAATGGCTAGAGAAGGATTTGAGATACTTAGGAATGTGTTTGGGTTAGATCCTACCAAAACACATGATGAACATATAGGTGATTTAGATACTATGGAGAATGAGGTTAGAAATGCAAGACCACTAAATACCCCACAAATCCTACCATCATTTGAGGTTAACACACCGCCCGTAACTTACCCGGAAAAAGTAGAAGAGACTATAGGAACCCCAATAGAGGTAGAGCCCTTGGACCAAACACAACTAGAAGAAATAGGTTTGAATACTTGTAGTCACAACCTTTCTTTTAGTTCTATGGAAGTTCCTAGTTTTGATGAACCGGAGCCTCAACCGAGACCATTACCCAATTTTCCATCCTTGGATGAAAAGTTAGGAACTAAAATAGGTCCCGATCCACCCATCAAACCATATAGTCCGGGTAGTTTTAAGATTAAGGTAGTAGACTCTAGGCCATGTGGAGTGGAAGCTAATATAGGAGTGAACCATGACCTTACATACTTACATCACCCATTCATGATTGATCACAAGAAACATTATGGGTTTAAATCGGGTTTATTAGGTCAAGATGGATTCCCAACTAGGAATCTCTCGAAGTTGATAGAAGATGATCCCTTTTTAGGGGAAAACTTTAATTCACCCATTGACCAAAGTGAACTAGGTAAGGTTATGATGAAAGGAGCACACCCCTTTGAGTATATAATTCATCCACCACTCTTTCCTCACGCGGCATACTTCCACCAAGATGGTGTGTATCGCTACTATCACCCGCACTTAATCCTAAGTGTAGGAAAAACCTCTCCTTTATCCGTTAAATAAGGGTAGAGTCAGGCTCGTGACTCGAACAAAAACAAGCGCTTCTTGGGAGGCAACCCAAGCTTTATTTGCTTTGTGTGTTTATTTATGTGTTTGTTTGATTTTATTTGCTTCCGTATGTATGTTTAATTTTTATTATTATTGATTCATGTTCGAAACTAAATTGTGAAAATGCTTTATCTTGTTTTTAACTTCGTCTTAACTACATATAAAGGTATTTTGCAAAAGTTAAGTGTAAGGGAAATCCAAATCGGTTTATTAGAACAAATGAACATGAATCATAACAATATTAAATTAACATACATATTAGTATTTGTTTGAGTCAAATGCTTGTATCGAGTCATAATGATATTTTGCAGGATTTCCAGGAAGTAAGGTATAGGTTTTTCCAGAAATTTTCCGGAAACTTAACATGAGAATTCTGTCAGATCATTTCTGACGGCGTCAGACCCCTGTCTGACGGCGGCAGGTTTTAATTTTCTGAAATTTTTGAAAGTTTTGTTTTTTTTTTCCGGAATCATAAAAAGTTTTTATTAAATCTCTAACTTATAAACTCCAGGAATCTGCAAAATAATCATTCCACAAGCATTATATCCTTATACAGATTTATCCCGCCGATGTTATGCAGGTTTTCGTGTTTGTTTTCTCAGGTTTAACAGGTTATTTTGGACAAGGAGATGTATGTGGAATCTAGCTTTTGGCGATGCTTTAGTCTTGAAGCTTCCACATTACCTTGGAAGAAGATCTAACCATGTTACCCCTTTATCCACCGAGCGAATCAGGGGAGTATTTGATTTCATTCTTTTACCTTATTTACTTTTACATCTTGTTATTTGAACATTGGGGACAATGTTCATCTTAAGTGTAAGGGGGGGGGGGGGTAAAGTACGATACCTTAGAGAATACTTTTACGCTTGATTTTTCGTTTGTTTAATGGTGGATGTGTAATAAAACTGAGAGAAATACCTGTTAAAGCAATTTTAGTGCCAAATTTAAAATTTTTTACAACATATAGGAGTGAAACTTTGGTCTTAATGAGCGTCTCATGGATAGGAGTTATATGACTAGCACAAAACCGTACCACTAAAAAATTTTCCACCCCCAAATATGTGAGGTTCGCCCCTAGAATTGGTAGGAAAAGCATTTATGCTATGATGTGTGTACCGGTAGCACTTAGATTCTAGAACTTGCGTTAGGACCATTCCGAGGCCACAAGTGAGACTACATTCGTGTAGTTAGATTTACTACATGATAAGAGGCATTAGGATTAACCCATTGTTTTACACCTGTGTTTTTGTTATAATTACATTGGCTACATTGGTCAAGTAATTCTCCCACACCTTTTGCGTTGTACTCATTTTTAGTACACGATACCCCTAGTACACCCCTCAGAGCCTATCTTTTCGTTTCTAACTTTAAGCATTTTACTTAAAATAAGAATTTGTTTACACCCCACTTAAATGTACACCCAAATCGCCTTAGCCTACCTTGTATGCACTCATTTTTAGTGCATTATTGTGACAACATTTGTTTAAACCCCAAGTTAATTATCTAATTGATTACATGGTTGCTAAGTCGAGTCATATCCTTGTACATATTGTTTTGGGACGATTGGGACTCATGGGTAAAGTACTAGTGTAATGGAGTAATGGGGAAGAACAATATTATTACCCCATATGTGCTAAATATTTTAAAAGTACTCCAAGTGTTTCGATTATCTTAATTCGAGTCATTAGAATAATTAATTGTAAAGTTATGTAAAAGTTCAAGTGTAAGGGGGATACAACCCCCTACGATGTATTATTTTGGATGGTAGGGCAAGAGTGTATGGGGAAAAAAAAAAAAAAGATCAAGAAAAATACAAAAAAAAAAAATGAGAAAAAGAAAAGTAGAAAAAACATACGGACTACCATCCCGTTTCATTTTATGTTTATTTTATCTTTTTGTTATTTTTTTCATTAGCTTAAGTCGAGTCTAGTCTTGGCTTAGCAACGCCATATTGTACATGTAATTAATCAAGATCTTTAACTCGCCACCAGTAAAATATCCTTTATCCAACAAAACCGTGTTTATCATATCCCTACACCTAACGTTATAACCCGTTTAAAAGCCCTCTTTGATAGTTTATCTTAGGTGCTTACGCCTAGTGGAGGAGGTTTTTGATCCTTTCCCAAGCCTATGGTAATCTATTTGCTATGACAGGTAGTGAGAGATATTATTCATTTTCATTTATGAGATATACTTTTATGACACCTGAGAGATGTGAGTATCTAAACACTACTTGTGAGGTGCTAGTTTGTAATCTCCGTGCTTATTATGATTAAAGTGGAATGACTATTTGTAGTAATTACTTTTATATTAGCGTTAAATGACCCCTAACTTGTATTTTGATTAGAATAAAAGCGCATTTGCTTGAGGACAAGCAAATCTCAAGTGTAAGGGTATTTGATGAAGCGAAAAGTGTACCGCTTTTAGGGGGTCATTTAAGCCCTAAATCGTGTTTATTTGATCAAATATTGCCCTAAATCGTTCCTTTTGTCATTTTAGGTACTTTGGAGAAGAAATCTGGAAACGGAAGCATTTTGGACGTTTTTGGAGCATAAAAGTGAAGAAAACGACAAAGTCTCAAAAATCTGCTGGAAAGTACCTGTGACGGCGTCAAGCCCCAATGTGACGCCGTCAACCCTTGATAAGCCAGAGAGGATTTTGGAGGATTAAAGGGGGACGGCGTCAAGAAGGCCATCAAGAAACCCTAACCGCGGCGAGGTGACGGCGTCACGACCCAAAGGGTGACGCCGTCAGATCTGTTTTCCTATATATACTTTCATAATTTTTAGTTATTAGTGTGCAACTTTGTGAGGAGAAACCCTAATGCGATTTTTCTGCCATTTTTAAGGGTTTTATACCCTTGGATCTCCCATGTTCAATTGAAGATAAGTAATCAATTAATCATTCAATATGTCTATGTGTTGTTTGATTATACCTTGTTCTTGTCTTTTATTTAACATGCTAGGCTAGATTTATCTTGTATTTGCTTAGATCTAATGAAACCTAACTATTGATTATTGGTTGTTGGTGTGTTATTAATTGTATTGGATGATTGTTTATCGATGTTAGGCTTAAGAAAACTGGCTAACCTCCTATACGGTAATTTGCTTGAACGTCTTAAGAAACATGAACCAATGCGTACTAAGGTTTTTATGGTTGTATTTAATGCATGAGCGAATTCTAATGATCCCATATTAGGAGATTCCTAGCCGGCTCGACATAGGAGTGAAGTAGGAGCTTGTAGAGTTGGGGAAGTACGTACGCCACCCCACGATTGGTATTAAGGAATACATCCGTTATCCACGCAATTAATACACACTAATCAACCGGTAAAAGATAGTTAGGGAGTAAGGAAATCTAAGTAAACACATTTCTCTCCATATAAGTTCCACAACCTTTTTATTTTCAGTCATTTTATTTTATTTGCATTTGTAGTTATTTGGGTTAGTTGACTAGCAACTAATTCCGCCCACTCCTTCAAACCCGAGATTTTTACTTGCTTTCCATAAAATATAAAAATACAAAAAGAATCTTCCCTCACCCTTAGACCTATTAGATTAGTTTTTCAATCCTAACGACACTATTCCCCTAGAGAACGATCAATCCCCCGGTACTTGCCACTACACTATACTACATCGGTCAGGTACACTGCCTGGTGGGGATTGCAAGCCTCTTGAGATCCCTCGAGAGGTAAAACCTGTTGTAAGGTCGCAAAACTACGCATCAGTTACCACTCAGTCATTTCTATCAACAGTAAATCAAATACTCCAGACAATGATCCTAATATATTTTCAAGCTAATTATAATGATATAGAGATTATATTATTACTTTACCCGGTGTTTTTAAACCAATCGTTACATTTTTCATTTGACGCTTATAACTCCGTCGATTTACGAAATTTCAATCCGATTTTCATTCTAACACCCGATTCTTGCAAGGAACATGATTTTACAATTTTTACAACTTCGTCGTATCTCATTTCACCTCGTCACGAGTTATTTCTAGTTAACTCGGTACCCGATAACACTCAATGTATACACAAAACAACTAAACACTTACACTAATGGGACACTTGGCACAATTACATCAAACCCTTCCCTTTTAACCCATGTGTGCCGCCCCCCCCCCCCCCCCCCCACCATCCCATTTAGCTAATCCATCCAAAATGCATTAATTGAATTTCCTTGATTTATTTAGAAATCCACTAGCACAACACACATAACACATCATTTTATCTAACACAAAAGATCAAACTCTCTCCATCTTCACTCCTAGAATCGGCCAACACCAAGAACACACCAAAAATTCATCAACTTTTCAAGAACAAATCATAAACATGCTCCATTTACCTTCATAGTTATGGATTTGTGATCAAAACCTCAAGTTATTGCACCTTTCTCATCAAATCACTCCAAGATTGTAAGTAAACTTCAAGAACATCATTTTGATCTTTTCATTCTTTTATTTACTTCATATGATCATGTATTTTCAAGGTTATACTAGTTACTTTTGCAAGTTACTTATGTTTTGATACCATTTTGTTTATAAACTATCACAAACACTAGATCTATAAGTTTCACTAATAACCACATGAGATCCACCAAGGTTGGTGATGTTTAGGACCCCATGACACCCTAAGAAGGTGTATGGTAGGATTTGCGAACTTGTGGAGTTGATTTGAGGTTGTATGATCAAGATTAGAACCATAGAAATGAGTTTTTAAAACATATATATATATACCTACTGTCCAAAATCGTGTAAACTGGAAAACTCAGTAATTTTTGGCATATTTTGGCCTTCATATTCAGAAATTTCTTTCAAAAACGAAACCGTGGCCGCAAGAATCACTAAAATCCGACTTATAACGAAGGAGATATGATCGTTCGAAGTTAGACGACGAAAACTAATTTTCTGAAAATAAGCGTGCTGTTAGCCGAACTTTAAAGGACCAAACGAGGTGTTAGACGTGATCTAGACGACCCGAACCATTGATATTATGTTAGTTCATGTTATGACAAATCCGTGGATATAAAGAACGTAGAAAACGAGCTTATAACGACCGAGATATACTCGTTCGAAGCCGACGAACTCTATTCTATTTTTAACTCTAATAGAAAGTATTTTTCTAAGTATATACGTTAACATTTTTACAAGCCATTACATTGATAGCCGGTTTTCTATCTATTCAAGACGCGTATGATCAAAAGTCCAATAACACGACACGAAAAACTTGTAACAATGTTTTATTTTCAAGGACGTCAAATTCATTCACAACACTTAACGTGCACTAATTCGCGACTAGTTTTGCGAGGCCGTTTTGGATATATTTTCACAAGTATGAAAAGTATTGTTTTGTGACGAAAACATTATATTTGCCAATAGAACACCAAACAAGGATCATGGAGTGTAGTTTTAACATATTTACGCGAAATGTGGTTTATAACTTAACAAGACGTCAACTTTTATCAGGTTAGTTTTCATCTCATCATATCCATTGTGATCATTGTTGCTATATCATATCAGGTGAGTTTTCATAGCCCCGTTTTAAATTGTTTATTGATTTCTAAACTCTCGGGGGAGAATACATTGCACCATTTTTATATGCGGACCAAAGTATACAAACTCATTACATTGCTTAAGTTACATCATTGCCCAGATTAAAGTCCCCTTATATTATCATGAACCGTTAATTGTTAGTAAGCGAGAGTGAGTGGATAGATCTATTGAGGGTGACTCCTCCGTTCGGGTTGGTAGCACCAACTGGTCAAACGAACGCATTTCATTTCTGTCATATTTGAGTGATTGGCAAACACTCGGATGGGGCATTTCATTCAGTCTAGCTTCGGGGTCATGAGCTTAGAGCTAATGTATCATTTTTATGTGGCATGGATTTATCATACACTTTATACTTGTGGTTTCCGTACAATCATTCATTTACATAAACCTATGATCTCACCAACATTTTTGTTGACCATTTTTAGCAATGTATTTTCAGTTAATTAAGGTATCGCATGTTGGCTTGCATATGGACATCATGGAGTCGCGGAGTCGACGCGTCTCACTTTATATTTTATGCACTTATCCATCGTTTGAATTGTATGAACTTGTTTTCTGAAAACTTGTTTCACCTTTTGGGACCTAGCTTTATAACTCTGAATGTTTTTAAATAATCAAACGATGTATTTTCTAAACGACACTTTAGGTCGTTCAATATAACTACAACTTTGGTGCTATGACCAGTCGTGCCCCTGAATGACTTATTCCGCTGCAAGTCACGAAATTTGGGGGTGTGACAGATTGGTACCAGAGCAAAGGTTATAGCGAACTAGGTTATTCATTATACCCTAGACTATAGCTGCACCATCATAGCATCTCATCATTGTGGCATAAGTGCATATTCATTATATCACATGTAGTGATTGCGATTTCATACATATATCATTTCATCATAACCCACATTGTGTAGATGTTTATTTACTTTTATTTCACATCTGTTGTTTCAGTGATGTCTTCGGATTCACACCCTATCGTCACTACCCTCTATCATACTAGAGTCAGTTTCATCACCATCACTACCCACTATCATTTTATCATCAGTGGAGCCTACTCCACAGTCTTCACCAGTTATGTCAGAGGCCGAGACAGAACCCTTTGAGGAGGGGGAAGTCGTGCCTACACCACCAGTTTCACCTGTGATCCGTCGTGGTCCCAGAGTTGTTCCGGTCATTCAGCCGGGGCAGCAGATACCCTATGGTCGAGTTTACCGTACATATCCAGGTGGGCCGCGCATGAAGCGTACTGTTGCTAAGCGGGTTCATCGTCTCACAGTCAGATCACCAGCTGCATTTGTATCTTTACCACCACCATCATCACTTACTTCATCTCAGCCACTCCGTCGCCGCTTGACAGCGAGGAGGAGTGTGACATTCAGTACACCACCATTATCACCTTTACCATCCTTATCATCATTGTCTCCACCATTGCCATCCCTATCAGCACCACAGATGCCATCAGCACCAGCTCACATCAGAGATCCTACTCCTACGTCAGACCTACCGCTCAAGAAGCGGGCTCGTCTTGATATCTCATCTCCAGATACTTCAGATGCCATAGAGACAGCACCACCCAGCAGATTCGAGGTTGGTGAGAGCTCGAGGGTTGCTGCTGACAGATTGATTACTGCTGCTACATTTGACTCACGACTAGATCAGCTTCAGACAGAGATTGAGAGGGCATTATCCCATCTAGACGAGACTCCAGTGAGCCGTATTGAGGCCATTGAGGAGGAGGTCGAGGGATTGATCCAGGGCAGGGTTGCCATTGATGTTTCACACCAGGGTTTAGAGGCTCGTCAGTTGGAGAGTTCAGAGCATATCACACAGCTTAGGCAGGAGGTGCCGGGGTTAGTTGACAGAGCACAGAGGTTCCAGGATGAGTATCACGGCCTGGTCGATGAGTTATCTTCAGTTCAGGCTAGGTTGTCTGCATCAGAGACTAGAGAGACTGATCTTCAGACTCGAGTTCAGCACCTAGAGGAGATCGTTGTTGCGATGTCTAGGGATATTCAGAGGATTTTCCGCAGGTTAGATGGAGCACCCGGAGGAAGTGCCTAGTGTTAGACTGTTATCATATAGCTTGTACATTATTATCCTAGTCCCGGGGTGTGGGACATAGTTAGTACTTGTTGTCTTTTGCTTGTAGTACAAATAAATATATCAAGTGTGACTCTACTATGCAGGATTTTCGTTGTGCTATTTTATGATATCGGTCTGCGTAACCGAAATTTTCATGTATTATATTCATGTGCGCTGTGATTATACTTATGATGTTTCGTTGTGGTTTCATTGTATTTATACATGCTGTGGTTGTATTTATACGTATTGTGGATACATATACATGTTGTGGTTGTGTATATTGTGTATGATGATCAATTCCATTGTGAGTTCTCATTGTTGTATTCTTTTATGATTGTGAAGAATCATGCCACCCAAAAGAGCTACTCCTGCTATGACACCCGCCCAGATCAAGAGACTTGTTGCCAACAGCATTGAGGCGGCATTAGTAACTGAAAGAGCTGTCGTAGCTGCAGCTGCTGCTGAAGCCGCTTCGCGGGCAGAAACCGCGGAAGCCGCAGGAACAGATACTAATGGAACAAATGGCCGTAAATGTACGTACAAAGATTTCAAGAGTGGTGATCCAGAAAAATTCAAAGGCACTGAAGGAGCCACTGCCATGATCCGATGGTTTAAAAAGGCAAAATCAGTATTCCTTCTATGCAACTGTCCGGAAGACAGCAAGGTTAAGTTTGCTACTAGTACACTCGTTGGGGAAGCTATGTCATGGTGGAATTCGTATGCAAAGCCCATGGGAATGGAGAATGCTCACAAGCTTACATGGGATGAATTCAAGAAGTTGCTGACAAAGAAGTTTTACCCACGAACAGAAGTGAAAAAGATGGAAACAGAGTTTTATGAGCTAGTGACAGCAGGTAATGATATTGAGGCATACATCAGGAGATTCCAGGAATTGGCAGCATTATGTCCGACAATGGTTCCGGATACTGAGAAGCTATTGGAGAATTTTATTGGAGGATTACCTCACAACATCCGTGGTGATGTGATTTATTTTGACCCACAAACATTGGATGAAGCAATCAGAATGTCTCAGAAACTCATGGCTCAGATAGTAAAGAAAGGAACTGCTTCAGACAACAACAACACCAACAGTAACCGTAACTACAACAACCGTAACTCCAACAACAACTATAACAGCAACCGAAACAATTCCAATAACAACAACAACAAAAGAAATCGGGACAACAACCAGAGTAGCAAATGTTACTCAACCACCACCCAAGAGACAGGAAACTGCAAAGGCTTATGTTGCAGGTCAAACTGAGAAAAGAGGTTACAGTGGTACTTTACCCAAGTGCAACAAATGCCAAACCCATCATAATCCTAGAAATTGTCCGAATCCGTGTGGAAACTGTAAGAAAGTTGGTCATTCAACCAGGGATTGCAAAGCTCCGATTGTGGTTGATAATCAGAAGCCCCCAGTAACATGCTTCGGATGTGGAGAAGTTGGGCACTTCAAGAAGGAATGTCCAAAAGGAAAGAATCAGGGAAACAATAATCAAGGTGGAACAGCTAGAGGAAGAGCTTATGTCCTTGGAGGAGAAGATGTCAGGGAGGACCCGAGTGTCGTTACGGGTACGTTCCTCATTAATAATCGTTATGCATCTATACTATTTGATTCAGGAGCCGATAGAAGTTTTGTTTCTACTGCATTTGCACCATTACTCAACATTGAACCAACCGCACTAGACACTCCATATCACATTGAACTAGCTAACGGTAGTTTAGTTGGCACCAACACAATCATTCGTGGTTGCACTCTTAATTTTCTCAATCACCCATTCAATATAGACCTCATGCCAATAGAACTTGGAAGCTTCGATATTGTCATCGGTATGGATTGGTTATCTCAACATCATGCCAGAATCATCTGTGATGAAAAAGTTGTTCATCTTCCTTATGATGGCGAAACATTGGTCGTTCGCGGAGAACGCAGTGGGACTAGACTCAGCATCATTTCGTGCATTAAAACAGAGAAATACATAAAGAAGGGTTGTTATGCATTCTTAGCTCATATCACAGAAAAGAAGTCGGAAGAGAAGCGACTTGAGGATGTGCCAACAGTTAGAGATTTTCTAGAAGTTTTTCCAGAAGACTTGCCAGGACTGCCACCTACTCGCCAAGTCGAATTTCAGATTGAATTAGTACCGGGAGCCGCACCAATTGCGCGAGCACCTTATCGACTTGCACCTTCAGAAATGCAAGAGTTGTCGAACCAATTGCAAGAGCTCTTGGATAAAGGATTCATTAGGCCGAGTTCATCGCCTTGGGGAGCACCAGTTTTGTTTGTAAAGAAGAAAGATGGATCTTTCAGAATGTGCATTGATTATCGAGAGCTAAACAAATTAATGGTGAAGAATCGTTATCCACTTCCCAGGATTGACGATTTATTTGATCAGTTGCAAGGTTCCAGTTATTACTCCAAGATCGACTTGAGATCGGGTTACCATCAGCTTAAGGTTCGGGAGGAGGATATCCCGAAGACAGCGTTCAGAACACGCTATGGTCATTATGAATTTCAGGTAATGCCGTTCGGATTAACCAACGCACCAGCTGTGTTCATGGATCTCATGAACAGGGTGTGCAAGCCATATCTAGATAAGTTTGTGATCGTATTCATTGACGATATCTTGATCTACTCAAAGAGCGAAGAAGAGCACCGAGAACACCTCAGAACAATCTTAGAACTGCTCAAGAAAGAGAAACTGTATGCCAAATTTTCAAAGTGTGATTTTTGGATCAGAAGAGTACAATTTCTTGGTCACGTCATTGATAGTCAAGGACTACAGGTTGATCCAGCAAAGATTGAGGCAGTTAAAGATTGGGCAACGCCAAAACCTCCCACAGAAATTCGTCAATTCTTAGGACTTGCCGGATATTACAGAATGTTCATTGAAGGGTTTTCCAAAATAGCTAAGCCACTGACCAAGTTGACACAAAAGAACCAGAAGTACGATTGGGGAGAAAAGCAAGAGACCGCTTTTCAGTTATTGAAACAGAAACTTTGTAGCACGCCAATTTTGTCATTGCCAGAAGGGATTGAAAAGTTCGTGGTATATTGCGATGCTTCACACAAAGGACTTGGAGCAGTGTTAATGCAAAACGAGAAGGTGATAGCTTATGCATCTCGTCAGCTTAAGAAGCATGAGAAGAACTACACTACTCACGATTTAGAGTTGGGTGTCGTGGTTTTCGCACTCAAGATTTGGAGGCATTATCTTTATGGAACAAAGTGTGTAGTCTTTACAGACCACAAAAGCCTACAGTACATTCTTGATCAGAAGGAACTGAACATGAGGCAATGTCGTTGGTTGGAACTACTTAGTGATTACGACTGCGAAATCAGATATCACCCAGGAAAAGCCAATGTTGGGGCAGATGCACTCAGTCGGAAAGAGAGACTCAAGCCTTTGAGAGTCAGATGATTGGGAATGACAATCATTTCACCACTACCATCAAAGATCCTAGAGGCTCAGGTAGAAGCACTCAAGGAAGAAAACCTACCAAGTGAAACACTTAAAGGAATGCAAGATAATGTAAACGGTTTAGTAAGGAGATCAGATGGAACATTATGCTTCAAGGATAGAAGTTGGATACCTCTCTATGGTGGAATACGAGAGTTGATCATGCACGAATCACATAATTCGAAGTACTCTATTCATCCAGGTTCTGATAAGATGTATCAGGATCTCAAGAAGCTTTATTGGTGGCCCAATATGAAAGCAGAGATAGCTACGTATGTCAGTAAATGCCTTACTTGTGCTAAAGTGAAAGCCGGAGTACCAGAAACCATCAGGATTACTTCAACAACCAAAGATTCCCCAGTGGAAGTGGGAACGCATTACAATGGACTTTGTCACTAAACTTCCCAAAACATCAGGAGGTTTCGATGCTATTTGGGTAATAGTTGATCATCTCACCAAGTCAGCTCATTTCATTCCAATCAAAGAGACTTACACTATGGATCAGCTCGCCAGACTTTATGTCAAGGAAATTGTCTCAAGGCACGGTGCACCAATTTCCATCATTTCTGACAGAGATAGTCGCTTTACTTCAAATTTTTGGGAATCATTGCAAGACTCATTTGGATCAAAGTTAGACATGAGTACCGCCTATCATCCTCAGACCGATGGTCAGAGCGAGAGAACGATTCAGACATTGGAAGACATGCTCAGGGCATGTGTCATTGACTTTGGAAATGGTTGGGCTAACCATTTGCCATTGATCGAGTTCTCTTACAATAACAGTTATCATACAAGCATAAAAGCTGCACCATTCGAGGCACTCTACGGTCGTAAGTGCAGGTCCCCAGTTTGTTGGGCCGAAGTTGGTGATGTACAACTAACAGGTCCAGAGTTGGTCAGAGAGACAACCGAAAAGATAATTCAGATTCGAGAAAGACTCCAAACAGCCAAAAGTCGACAGAAAAGTTACGCCTATGTTCGACGTAAACCATTAGAATTTCAACTTGGAGACAAAGTCATGTTGAAGGTCTCGCATTGGAAGGGCGTGATACGATTCGGGAAGCGCGGTAAGTTGAACCCGAGATACATAGGACCATTCGAGATTCTGGAAAAGGTTGGTCCGGTAGCATACAGGCTTGAGCTTCCGTCAGAGCTCAGCAATGTACATAACACGTTTCATGTCTCAAACCTCAAGAAGTGTCTTTCAGACGAGCATCTCTTCATTTCAATGGAAGAAATTCAGATCGATGATAAGCTAAACTTTGGGGAAGAACCAGCAGAAATCATGGACCGGGAGGTCAAACAGTTGAAGCAAAGTCGAATTCCAATCGTCAAAGTTCACTGGAATTCTCGCAGAGGTCCTGAGTTTACTTGGGAACGGGAAGACCAGATGAGACTCAAATACCCACATCTTTTCACCGAGACCACTCCAGAGAACAACATCAGCTGAATTCAGGGACTGAATTCCTTTTAGGGTGGTCGACTGTCACAACTCGTAATTTCAGGTCATTTTCCAAACCCGACAATTTACTATTCATGAGTTACTATTCATAAATCACTATTCACCGATCACTATTCATCATTTCACTATTCATCATTTTTTAAGCCAGTTTGAGACTTTGAGAAGTCGTCAAAAATTTTACTAATCACATGACACTATTCATTCTCGGAGGAAAATCACTATTCATGGGCATCATTCATCATGTCGTAAACTAGGTTTACGAGGATTCAAATGCGCGTAACCAGTTAGGTTTAGCTGCGTATTCATGCATCATTAGTAAGGACACATCATACAGACTAGAGTAGTCTGCATATCATCAGTAATATCAGTACCATATCAGTTCATGCATGTATCTGTGTGATTTTCATTAACGTATGCATAATTGTTTAATTAACGTTACCACTCAGTCATTTCTATCAATAGTAAATCAAATACTCCAGACAATGATCCTAATACATTTTCAAGCTAATTATAATGATATAGAGATTATATTATTACTTTACCCGGTGTTTTTAAACCAATCGTTACATTTTTCATTTGACGCTTATAACTCCGTCGATTTACGAAATTTCAATCCGATTATCATTCTAACACCCGATTCTTGCAAGGAACATGATTTTACAATTTTTACAACTTCGTCGTATCTCATTTCACCTCGTCACGAGTTATTTCTAGTTAACTCGGTACCCGATAACACTCAATGTATACACAAAACAACTAAACACTTACACTAATGGGACACTTGGCACAATTACATCAAACCCTTCCCTTTTAACCCATGTGTAATGCCCCCCTACCATCCCATTTAGCTAATCCATCTAAAATGCATTAATTGAATTTCCTTGATTTATTTAGAAATCCACTAGCACAAACACATAACACATCATTTTAGCTAACACAAAAGATCAAACTCTCTCCATCTTCACTCCTAGAATCGGCCAACACCAAGAACACACCAAAAATTCATCAACTTTTCAAGAACAAATCATAAACATACTCCATTTACCTTCCTAGTTATGGATTTGTGATCAAAACCTCAAGTTATTGCACCTTTCTCATCAAATCACTCCAAGATTGTAAGTAAACTTCAAGAACATCATTTTGATCTTTTCATTCTTTTATTTACTTCATATGATCATGTATTTTCAAGGTTATACTAGTTACTTTTGCAAGTTACTTATGTTTTGATACCATTTTGTTTATAAACTATCACAAACACTAGATCTATAAGTTTCACTAATAACCACATGAGATCCACCAAGGTTGGTGATGTTTAGGACCCCATGACACCCTAAGAAGGTGTATGGTAGGATTTGCGAACTTGTGAAGTTGATTTGAGGTTGTATGATCAAGATTAGAACCATAGAAATGAGTTTTTAAAACATATATATACCTACTGTCCAAAATCGTGTAAACTGGAAAACTCAGTAATTTTTGGCATATTTTGGCCTTCATATTCAGAAATTTATTTCAAAAACGAAACCGTGGCCGCAAGAATCACTAAAATCCGACTTATAACGAAGGAGATATGATCGTTCGAAGTTAGACGACGAAAACTAATTTTCTGAAAATAAGCGTGCTGTTAGCCGAACTTTAAAGGACCAAACGAGGTGTTAGACGTGATCTAGACGACCCGACCCATTGATATTATGTTAGTTCATGTTATGACAAATCCGTGGATATAAAGAACGTAGAAAACGAGCTTATAACGACCGAGATATACACGTTCGAAGCCGATGAACTCTATTCTATTTTTAACTCTAATAGAAAGTATTTTTCTAAGTATATACGTTAACATTTTTACAAGCCATTACATTGATAGCCGGTTTTCTATCTATTCAAGACGCGTATGATCAAAAGTCCAATAACACGACACGAAAAACTTGTAACAACGTTTTATTTTCAAGGACGTCAAATTCATTCACAACACTTAACGTGCACTAATTCGCGACTAGTTTTGCGAGGCCGTTTTGGATATATTTTCACAAGTATGAAAAGTATTGTTTTGCGACGAAAACATTATATTTGCCACAAGAAAACCAAACAAGGATCATGGAGTGTAGTTTTAACATATTTACGCGAAATGTGGTTTATAACTTAACAAGACATCAAAATGTATTTTTCGGCGATAAACATTGTTTTCAAAACTTTCGAGTGGTATCGATAACATACGTGTTTGCATGAGTAACATCATTTCATTTGCTTACCTTAGATCATATCATTCATGATAGGTCGCGGTTAGGAACCGAGCCTCATCTCATCATATCCATTGTGATCATTGTTGCTTATCATATCAGGTGAGTTTTCATAGCCCCGTTTTAAATTGTTTATTGATTTCTAAACTCTCGGGGGAGAATACATTGCACCATTTTTATATGCGGACCAAAGTATACAATATAACTACAACTTTGGTGCTATGACCAGTCGTGCCCCTGAATGACTTATTCCGCTGCAAGTCACGAAATTTGGGGGTGTGACAAATACCCTCATGTGCAAGTCACATGAGGGTTGTTTAACAGTCAAACATAACGTCGTTTGGTCAAAGGACTCTCGGTGTTAAGGGTTTCAGAGTTGGTTATTGTTTGTGTAAAAAAAGTCAAAGGATCAAGAGTGAAAGTCAACGCAAACCACATGGACCATCTGTGTAATTTATTCTTCTTTAATACTCCCTTCGTCCCAATTTAATTTTCCCTCTTTCCTTTTTCGGTTGTCTAAACATTATTGTCCCATACCAAAAATAGATGATAAATTGTATAGTACTTCCATTATTGCCCTTACTAAAAGTTTACATCACCAGTGCCAATTCAAACATAAAAAATCACTAACTAACAAAGGATATGAGAAAAATTCAAACTCATTGACCATCATAAATTTACATCATGTTTCCGGTGAACAAAAAAGTACAACATCACAATTTATACCACAAACATTCATCTCTTTTTTAATTCTAACATATGTTTAACAAACATTCATTTCCTTTTTGTTTCTAACATTAGCTTAAGTCACAGTTTGCTCTTGTAAATATGAACCAACGTCATTTAAGAGGGTTTGATCACACTCGATTTGTTGTGGCAATTCACCTTGTTGTTCCAACCTACCCTTACCTATATGTGGTATTTGATAGTTGTTGCCTCCTCGAACCTTCATGATTTCCTTCATACACGTTTGTAGAGTTAAAAAAACGTTGTTAAGCTCACGTAAGTACACCTTCTTTGATTCGTCTATGTAGAGTTGATTTAGAAACACTTACTGAGCTAGCAAGAGCTCGAATATTGGCGCGCTGACGTAATGGAACCGCGGTGACTAAGCTCAAATCGATTTGTACTTTCTTTCGACCAACAACTTTTGGCATGCTTGAAGATAAATCAACATTTGAGCTATTATCAGCTTGAAGCTTTGCTTGGATCAAGTTACAGAGTTTGGAAAAGGTATTGTATAAAGGATAAAATGCTTGGTGGAAA
This sequence comes from Artemisia tridentata subsp. tridentata, assembly GCA_021014915.2. Taxonomy (NCBI): domain Eukaryota; kingdom Viridiplantae; phylum Streptophyta; class Magnoliopsida; order Asterales; family Asteraceae; genus Artemisia; species Artemisia tridentata. The sequence continues at coordinate 371,237,812 of CP139503.1, forward strand.
AAATAGAAGTAAACTTATGAACTAAAAATAGAGGTTCTTCCACCAAAACTTTTAGCGGCAATATTGGCGCCATAAATTTGCACCAAAAATAAGTCAAAGTTCAAAGTAAAAGTATAAAGTCACTGTTGTGTCAATATAGAGTACAGTAGGAGTATAAAATAAATAGATGGCATAAGTGTCATTTTAGAGAGAAAAAGTAGTGATAGTGACATTTTTCTAAAAGAATGTGTTTTTTGTCGGGGGACAATAATTTTGCTTCGGAAGGAGTAAATACTAACAACTTTTCTCACACATATTATCAATTTATACTTTCTTCCTCTAAAAAATCCGGCAGCCGACGCCAGCAACCATCGTCGACCGCCGCCTGGAATCTTCGCAGACGACCCACCAGCCCCGCCCACCACACTCCGACTCATAACTTCAATTAGATTACATCAATCGCTACTCGCTAGTATTGAAAAAAGAAAACAAATATAAAAAGCAAAATCAAATATCTATTTATCTTTAAATTTGATAAGGGTGGTGCTAGAATCGGTTTTAACTCTTAAACGATGATCATGGTGGGTGTATGGTGGACCAGTTCTCATGGTGGAAATTATGGATGGCGGAGCCATGTACATACTAGTGGGGGGACATGCCCTCAACCATGTTTTTGAGAGCACACAAACAATGTAGAAGAAAAAGTCAAATTGTTAAGAAAAAGGTTCATTGCCCTCAGCCTAATAATGCGAGTGCCCTCACCATCTCACGTTTCCAACAATGAAAAGACTTTTTAATGGTGAAAAAACAGTTTTCCGGTTGTTTTTGGTCGGAAAATATGGAAGAAAAAAGATGATTGGGAAGGGTAAATATGGTAAAATGGATTGGAGAAGGTAATTGGAAAGTGTGAATATGGGTATGTGTGTCACTAGTTTACAAAAAGGTCCACTTCCCTATATAGTACCTTTTCATTAGTTGTGAATATTTGAGGTTTCTGTGATATTTGTAGTTCAAAAAAGAAGTTGTGATATTTGGTTGCTTAAATTTGCTTCGTACTTCGCTATTGCCAAAAAAAAAAATTTTGCTCCCCTATGTCTGATTTTTCTGGCTCGTGGCGGATCAAGTCTAAAGCGGTGTTTGTTTTTTAAAAAATGTCACTTAACTGTCTCTTAATCTGACTCTTTCAGACGCGGTCAGACAATTGGATCATTCAGTGCGTTTTTATTTATTTATTTATTTATTTTTCGTTTAGACGCTTTCAGAGACTAAAATCTCTTAACTAAAAAGATGCGGAGGAAATATCTTACTATCTCTTAATGACTTTTAACTCTATATTTTATTTTTTATTTTTTACTTTGTTACTTTATTTTTTTTTTCTTTGGTTCTTTTTTTTCATTTCCTGATTATATATTTTCTCGACTTTTCATTTAGTATTGATAATACATTTAAAGAGAATCGTCGTTATTCGTTGTTTTCTGCTAAATAAAAAATGTTAAATATGATAATACGATGATGACGAAAATGCTCAAGCACAAGAGTCTTTAATAATAATGTATAATTAGTTTGTGAAGTCATATTGTAGCATGAGTATTTTAAGCATTAACTTAAATTATTTTCGTAGAAAATATTTTTAGTTATTAATTTACCATGTTACGTGTATTATAAAATATTTTACTTTTTTCGTAGTCCTATCATCGTTTATTAACTGATAATGATAGTTTACAAAATGATGAAGAGGTTTAACAAATGGGAGTATAACTTATCAACAATATATGACTACTTAAGAGATCAAATTACGATACGATGTTCTTAAATGTTTTGTTTTAACACACTTTATTTTCACGATGCTATGAAGTGTTAATTTTATGCCTCAGTTGTTCTATATAATGTTTATATACGTTTATGTATCATAAGAATGAAACTACATTATATTTATATCATCCAGACATCTTTTTACAAAAAAACAAACATTATAATTTCATTCAGATTCAGACATTTATTTCTCAGATTTAGATTTAGATGTGAGAGTTAGATTGAGATTCATAGCCTCTTAATAAACAAACAACACTTAAATTTTGGAGTGGTGGTTGCGTGGTCTGACAGTTGTTGTGGTGGTGATGGTGAGTGTCGCAGTGGGTGGTATAATGGTGGTGGGATTGTGGTGGTGGTTGGATAGTATGTGTGTTTGAAGTAAATGATAGGTTGATGGAGATGATGAGGGGTTAAAACAAATAAGATGATGGTATATGATGAGAGAATGTGTAGACGTATGTTTTTTTTTTGTTTTTTCTTTAATGAGGATGATGGTGAAGTTGATTGTTTTTTTAGAAGTATTTGAAGAAAATAGAAAGATGATTCTTGTAGAAGTATTTGTTTTTATTTTTATATTTGTTCTTTATATACTTTGTTTTTAGCAAAGTTAATTTGTAATTTGTTTTTAGAAGGTAATGGAGCGGATGTAGCCGTTTCAATGGAATCGGTCCGGGCTGTTCACGAACGATTTTCTAATACTATGTATGGTTTCTTTTTAGGAAAATGTGTAGCGTATCCGGTTGAGAACTATGACAAGAATACATGGAGTAAGTTTGGCCTTGTCAAATCGATGATGAACTATAAAGGTTTATTTTTCTTTAATTTCAGTTCTAACGAGCTGGGTAGCCCGCGCGTTGCGACGGGAGTGTTTTGCATGAATATATATGTCCAGTTCAATCTTTTGTGGAGTAAACAATTGTAGTATAAAATCTTTTGGTAACTAAAGTAACAAATAGTTTTTTTGCCTAATCCCATTCCTGGGAAATATATATATATATATATATATATATATATATATATATATATATATATATATATAATGAAGCTCTATAAGCAATTCAAAATATATTGAATTAAGCAAAAAAATTAAGATTACAGTTGCATGTTCAACTTAGGCATCGATTCAAGATTACAAATGCATCATCAATATAGGCATGAAACATGTGAAATGAAACGCTTTTAACGTGACCAGTGTCTCTTCCAGTTGGTTTCCAGAAGCTGGCTTTTATTTTGACTTGCTATATCCATGGCAAACTTAAGAGCTTTTACTGGCTTCGGTGCTCCTTTCCGCTGAAAAAAGAGCTACATAGATGATTCGCTGGAATCAACACATAAATATGTCCAAGGAATACAATGGAAGTTGTATTCCCGGGTCGTTATCCCAACAAAGGCGTGAATGGAATTCGTGATCTCGAATCGTGATTGCGTGCAGTGAATGGTGAATAAAGGGGGAATTTTTGGATTTTAAGACTAAAATTATAAATTATAAACTAAAAACAACTTAACAAGCATATAAAACAAATATATAAATCTTAAATAAGCAAAAACGAATTTAAACCTAAAAACACGCAATTACGGGAAATAACCGAGCCTAAAAAGTCAAACCGAAAAAAGTAATCCTAGAAATATATGATAACAACTAAATTATGCTAAGCAAAGATAATAATAAAACTAGTAGTAAGTAAATAATCTAAAGTTAACGATAACAACTAAAAAAAAATAAACTAGATTACCAAAGATTATTAATCAACAATTTCTAAGTTTTTCACACTTAAGTCTCAATTCACTACTCACTTAACAAGCATAAATAAATCTAACCCATAATGCAAAATAAAACTAAACTATTCCTAAAACTAATAATTATAACGATCATACTAAAAATAAAGAGATGAAAGGGTTAGAGATAACCAAAGATGTAAAGACGATGATGAGATGAGACCCACTTCATAAGCATAAGCTCCAAACCCATATCTTTAAGCTTCATCATTAACCCACTAATTTTACTTAAACACCATTAACACTATTGATTACTACTAATTTTTAGATGTAAAAATCAAAGATACAATATAAAACTAAAGATTTGACAAAATTGAAATATGACTACGTGGACACTTCATCAGAGAAAAATGAAGTTAATTCACTAACTAAATTTAACTACGAAAGCAATAATAATATTCAAATAAGTAGTAAATATTCAAACTGTTTGACTGTTTAGTTCAAGAAAAAAAAACGACATGAATGAAAACTAGAAAAATTCGAAAAGCCATTAATATAATAAGAGAAATATAGTGATATAAAATTGGTTGGATGATTTTTTGATGAGGTGGTATGAACCGACCCCTAGTGGAGAAGGTGTCAGCTCCCAGCTTTTTTTTCTTCGTCTGTCATTCAATACAAATTTAATACCCTAATTTTTTTGGGCCTGGCTTATCTCTTTTATTGGGCCGAACCTGGGGAATGGGCTAGAAGCAGCTTGCTGGACGAGCAACTTAATAAGAGCAGCAGCTGGGCTTGTAAGGTGCTAGGAGTGTAGGCTTGAGTCAAACATCGGCTTAAGCCGGATCCATTTCTTCGGGCTTCAATAATCTTCAATAAATGCTTGAAATCTCGTATTTTTGCTCCAATGTTCTCGTCTCATGCTGTTGGACTCATAATTTCGTGCTCTTTCCAAATCTCTTGCTCGTTTTTGTCGGTTTTTGCCCTGTTTTCGATCCTTTTGTACCTGAAACACATAAAAACACAAACCAAGGATATCTGCAGTATAATATGGTCTATTTTGGTGTTTTTGGTATTTTTATGGTCTAAAATGGGCATAAAATGATGAGTATTTACACACTCATCAATCCCTCACACTAAGCTATTGCTAGTCCCTAGCAATCCGATCATATGAAGTAATGAAAGGAATCAAGTATACCCCGTTTTGATTTTTTTATTAAATGCGAGAAATTTAAACTAAAACAAAAATATATAAATGCTTGATTATCAAAAATGGTATCATGGAACGGGATTCACACAAAATGGGTGTCTCCAGGGAATTGAAATCGTCATCCTCTTTTTATACTCCCAACTAAGCTTAAACTCAATGTGCAAATGTTTTTGTAAAATGCTAACACTACTTATACTAATAATCTATGTAAGCCGAAACTTAACTTTTCACTCCCACAATTTATTCAAGTTAGGTGAGTGTGCTAATTTTCAAAATTTTGACCGCAAAAATCGACATTTATTATGGTTGTTATTTGTTTAAGTCAAATACTAATTTACCGGGAACCTCGAAAATCTAAGGATCAAAAAGGGCCTTTTCCATGTAGCGGCTTTCTTCTCGGCACATCCCAAACCAGTTGGTTTTAGGTGACCAGGCTTTTGACACCCCACAGAGAATAGTACCGGAATCAGCGGAATTTCGATTTCAAAGATTTAAGATATTCCCACTAAGCTAGTATTAAATACTTAAATAAATAACAACAAACGATCATTTAGAGATTAGAGATTCAAAGACGAGATCACTCCATGTAACGGCTTTCTTCTCGGCACATCCTAAACCAGCTGGTTTTAGGTGTGACAAATGGTAATTTTCACCCTAACATTTTAATAATAAATGTCTATTTATTGTTACCAAACCGTTAAACTAAACAATTGTATGTTTACGTATTTATTTCGGGAAGCAAATCCGCATGCAGTAGCGTACAACAACCCACTCAAATTATTTTAACTTATCAGTAAAGTGAATTTAACACTTCCCGACAATTTTGGACAATAACAAAAAAAAAAAAAATGAGAGGGTATCTTGTTTTTCTGAAAAACCGACACCACACGCGTACCGACACCACATTAGTAAAAGTTGGATTTTAAAATTTTATTTTTTTATGAGTCGACAAAATTATTTTTCATCAGTAACGGGAAAACGACTCCGAAAATATATTTTTCACGTTTACATGAAGGCGCGTTGTCGCAAACAAGCATTGATTTAACGGGACACGGGGTACACTTAATACACTAAAAACTTAAATAAAACAAATAAAAACAAACTTATCCCACTCCCCAACACCTCACACGTGATACTTCTCCAGTACTTCTACCTGATCTCTTTCATCCCCATCGACACAAACCCTCATGATCCACCCAAACCTACCAAATAACCGTATCAAAGAGAGATCATAATTCAAAAAAAAAAATTGATGTTCCTTCTTCCAAGATCACTTCACACACGCAATCAAATATTCTCTATATCCTATCACCATCAATAGTGGCATATTCCCTGCTTTCTAAGAACATCGAGACTCAAACCCTCCCCTGGAGGTCGAATCTATATCAATACCAAGAGAAGCAAACTCAAAAATGGTTAAACTCCACTCCCCATACCGAAAGTGGGTCAAGATCTACCTAAGGTTTTCCCTTAATAAACTTGGTTCCAGGAGGAGCAATTCACACCAAGAAAACTTCAACTCACCTCAAACATATCTCAGTCGAAAGAATTTAAGAAGAAGAAGAGTGTGATAAGCTTTGAACCGAGTGGGGACTATCCGTGGTGACCCTTGAATTCGACCCTCATCTCTTTTTGTAAGGTTAATCTCACTCTTGTTGTTTTGTTCTTTGAAACTTTCGAGTTGTATATCACTTTGTGGTTAATATGAATTTTCTTTTAGTCATTAGTTATGTCGATTAAAATGTTGGTCTTGGTGTGGTTAAGAAATTTTGAAACTGATAAAACTTGGAACGAATTAATGGCTCTGTATCATGTGTTGTGTCATTGTTTTGGCTGTATGAATTGTCCTAGTGCACCTTGTTTAAATCGAACCATGAACGGAAATGATAATTGTGGCTCGATCTTGATATGTATTTGTTTTTCAAATCTTATGTTATTGCGAACTAGTTAGATTAATTGGTAGGGTTGTAGTCATTGGCTAATTCGAAGTCCATCTTATCAGTCGTTGGCTTATTATGTTAAAATCGTAGTCGTGTTGTTTTTGGAGTCAAACTAATCGAATAATTAAGGTCAAAATCATGCTCGCGAAGTGTTCGAGTAAATGTCTCTAAAGCTCTTAACTTATAAAACGTGGCTGTAGGTGCTAGAATCATGAGTCTTCACTAGTTCACACCGGTCTAGGACCGCAGTCGTGGTCGTGACTAGTAAATGGTTCGAGAAAACGGCTTTAAAACATTTCTTTTGTGCGGTCCATAAGTCCAAAATAGGTAACTCTAGTCGTTTATTTCTATTCTAAGCTCACATATTGTATTGTGTTCGTGGTTGAGACGAGTAGTACTCGACTCAAACATTTTATCAAAACTCAAATATTTGTCGTTAAGTTGTGGACAAAAACCCGCCCCGGTGGGTGTCTTGACCTTCGATTTATAAGTCTCCAAAAGGGCCAAACTAGGCCTCGTTTGTATGGTTTAAAGACCTCCCCGAACCGTGCCAAAGTTCGAGTCCAGTAGCTTCGTAGTTGCAATTTTAACTTGTTCAAAATATATATATATATATATATATATATATATATATATATATATATATATATATATATATATATATATATATATATATATATATATATTTTCTTTTGTTCCCGCGTTGACAAGAGTGGCCAAATAAGATGTTACTTAGTTTTGGTTGCTGCTGAAAAATTCATTTCACTGCTACTCTACTTTTGTTGCTGCTGCTATAACATCACATGGGCCACAGCTCATATGCACTCCTTGGACTAGCCATTTATAGTCCTTGTGGACTTGTCCAGTTTGGCGCCAAACCAAAGAAAAGCCAACTATAATTATATATTTTTTACTTGACACTTAAAAGCCCACAAACCATGGCCAAGTCCACTGTTTTCACTTGGACCGCAGCCCATCCCCTCTCCTCGACACATTATTTTTACGTCATTCGAGACTCGTCATATTTTATTTACAAGCGACCGTTTATTACACACGACGACTATAAAAATAACTCGACACTTGATTAATATAAAACTTGTAATCTATTTAACACACGACGTCTAACTAATTAGCGAAATATAAAAATTTGACAATTAACACATGTTTTGCGAAACACTTTAAATATATATATATATATATATATATATATATATATATATATATATATATATATATATATATATATATATATATATATATTTGACATCAAAATCATTTTTCTCGAAATTATCTAAGTATAGCCACTTAGACATATATAGTTAAATAATAAACCATTTATTATTCTTGTAAAGCGGACAATTGAATATTTAAAACTCGCTCGTTAACTTAAATACATTTTATCTAGTAATATATTTAATTTCTTTTGCAAAGCATATAATTTATTAACACCAAATATAGTATTTTCAAAATATCATTTTCTCACTAATTTATATTTCATTTCAACTTTATTTATTTTACCACTAGCATATATATGTGAATATATATATACGCAAGCACAATCAATTAACCCCCGACCGTTCTACGACCATACACATCGTCATCTTAAAATCAATATCCGTTCGTACGTATCTTTCCGCTCATCACTAAGTCAAAAATCGCTATTCCTATTCTTTTGTACGTTTGTACAACTCAATGAGCCAACAACTTTAAATAATTTAAACTTGGTTTTCACTTAAATGCTGCCACACCAGCAACACCAACATAAACTTTTGAAATAATTGAAATCCTTGAACTTGAATTATGAACTAAAACGTACTTTACTAATCTAGGTCGCGTGTCGGTGCCGCACACTATTTGAACTGCTTGTGATTTAACTGCTACGTGACGAGGTGAGTTTATAGCCCTGCTTTATTTAAACTTGTTTTTACTATTGGGGTGAGAAACATGCAAAACTCTTTTATGGACCAATCTACTTGTCTATGCTATTACGTGGATTAGCCTAAGCCCTGTTATGTCCCTTATGCCCAAACTCATGAACCGTCAATTCCTGCTGGGAAGCGCGAATGTTATAAATAGATCTATTGGGAGTAACGTCCCCGTTCGGGTTGACCGGATAGGCAAACGAACGTATACCATGTCGAAACTCAAGTGTCTGGGATAAACACTTGCCGGGCCTTTATATTTTAACATGCTTCTAGAGCATGCACACTGTTATAGCTTCGGTTGCATGAACTTAGTGCTAACATAATATACACTATTTTTATATGGCATTGCATGGGTTGCTTTGTCCATATACCTACTTATGGTCCAAAAACTATGTTTACTGCTTACTATTAAACCTATAAACTCACCAGCATATCGCTGACTTTTAGCATGTTTTCTCAGGTATATGAGATGGATTCTAAGGCAAACCAGGAAGGCAAGGCAAGGGTCATAGCATCCGACCTATTTATTGTGGCTTTTATTTAGACTTGTTTTTATCGGGACCACTTTGTTATGGGCTTATTTCTGAAAACTAAAACTTTGTTGTAGACTTATTTAAATTTGAATGAATGTATTAAAACGGGAAATGTTTTCCGTTCTTTATCTCCTTGTGTTGTGATACCCAATTTAGTAGCACCCCATGACCCGAATGCTTCCGCTAAACCAGATTTGGGGGTGTTACAGATTGGCATCAGAGCCAAGGTTATAGAGAACTAGGTACATATAAATCCTAAACTATAACCACTTTTGATAAAAACAAGTCCCTATGACCGCCACTTGCCTGCCTGCCTTACTTGTTATTTAATTTCTGATTACTTGCCTTGATTATATGATTTGTTGATTGCGATCGACTACTTATGTGTATACTTATATATTTTTACGTACGCTAAATTTCGAAACACTCACACACTTATACCATTTTGTCACAGACCATGTCTTCCCAGAACGCCTCTCCGACTTTACCAGGCTCAGATGATCCGTACATGCAGGTGCTTTATGCCTTCAACGCACCAGATCCCGACCTCGCTGAGCCTGCACCTACACCAGCATCACTTCCACTCACTTCAGACCATACTCTTACTCAGCCCATCACTGCTACTGCTGACACCACCACTCATCCTATCCGACGTACTCCTCGCATGAGAGTCCTAGGGAGTCAGCACTCAGAGTTGTTATCTTTACCACTGAGGAGAACTCGAGATGGTTCCAGGAGTACCTCTCCACCACATCAGAGGCTCAGGAGAGCCAGTGATTCATACTCAGATGAAGAAGAAGAGGATCCCGAGGAGGATCCAGAGGAGGAGCCATTATCGGATTCCACACCTGAGCAGACTGTACCCCCAGAGCCGCGACAGGGAAAGGCGGTTATGGAGGAGGTTATGGGCACTTATGAGATTGGACAGAGCTCTAGACCAGCTCAGATTATGGGAGAGGATAGGGATGTGCCTCTCGGATTAGGGTTGAGAGCCGCTGGATTGAGGGCTAGGGATGAAGCCCCGGGTACTCATGAGACTGATGGGATAGTATGGACAGACATTGAGTGTGTTCCGCCTCAGATTGATAGTCCCACCTATGAGCCTTCTTCACCATCATTCGTGCCACCATCTCCATTGATGCAGGACTCCCCTCCACATGCTATTCCACCTGTGCCGGAGGAGGAGGATGTGGATGATGCCACTAGGATCTTATTACAGATTGAGGCACATGGGAGCTTACTGGATATTCACTCAGATCAGCTAGAGAGACTCGGACGCTGAGATGATCAGGTTGGTAGAGAGCTTGCCGAGGCTCGACGCAGGCTAGGAGACATCAGGGGTGATCAGGCTAGGGCTTGGGATGCTGAGTGGGCACACTGGCATCGTATTCATGAGTTAGAGGCAGTTATGGCCAGGGTTTCGAGAGCTGAGCAGGAGGACCGCAGGGAGGTGTTATTCTTGAGGAGACGTGAGGTCCAGCTGGTAGACAGGGTGGAGAGATTGGAGGCTGTTATAGATCAGATGTCGCGAGAGCTAGCACAGTTACGCATTGGACGCGAGCAGCCTTAGTTTTCTTGTAGTGGTCGAGATGTAGCCTACTAAACTGTGTAGTTAACAGTTAGTAGTACTTGTAGTCTTTTTTTCTATTGTGTTCGAAAACTATGTTATCCACCATGTATCCAAACTTGTAATTTTGTGAACTTAATGAAATCTATGACAAGTTTGACTTATTACTTCATTGTGCCAGTTTTCTTTTCGTGATTTATCTTACTCGTATATTTCGTTGTGTTGTTATACCCTTGTACGATGACAAATCTCTCAAAAATCTCAACTTTCTTATTGTTTTTCTGATACAGCAAAATGCCACCAAAAAGAGCTACCCGTGCTAATCCAAACCCAGCTGAAGCTACTATGACTATTCCACCTGTTAATCAAGCCATGCTCGACCAATTAGTGGAACAAAGAGTGGCAGCAGCACTGGCTGCAGCTAACCACTCCACAACTGATGGTGGAAACTCTAGACCCACTAACAACAATGCTCGAGGTTGTACTTACCAAGACTTCAGAAAGATAATGACTGGAGGGTTTGGTGGTACTGAAGGAGTAGTTGTTCTGGTTCGTTGGATTGAGAAATTGGAAACTGTGTTTCGAATAAGTGGATGTGCTGAGGATGACAGGGTTAAGTTCGCATCATTTACCTTTCAAGATGCCGCCTTAACCTGGTGGAACAATTACTCGAAGTCAGCTGGTTACGACACTGCATATGCCATGTCGTGGGAAAATTTCAAACAAATGGTTCTCAGAAAGTACTGTCCTCGCAACGAAGTGAAAAAGTTGGAGGTAGAGTTTTGGAACCTCAAAGTGCAAGGCACCAATATGGCCGCCTACAATCAGCGTTTTCAGGAGCTTGCCTTACTCTGTCCTGATATGGTCCAAACTGAGGCCCGCCTACTGGAAAGATACATTGGCGGATTACCCTCGTCTATCAAGGGGAATGTTACAACCTATAAGGTTGCTGATCTCCACGAAACCATGGAGGTAGCCAACAAACTGATGGACCAAGTGGTTGAAGATCTGGCTGAGGTGGACGTGACCAACAAAAGGAAATGGGATGATCACTCCCGAAACAAAAATCACAACCACTACCCAAACAAGAGACAAGAAACTGCAAAGGTCTACCCTGCAGAGTCGACTGAGAAGAAAGGGCATGCAGCTAGACCGACAAATAAGAAGGTGTATGCCGGGAAGCAGCCACTGTGCAATCGCTGTAAGCTCCACCACGTCGGACCATGCATAGTAAAGTGTCGCAACTGTCAGAAGATTGGTCACATGACCAGAGACTGTAGGTCAAGAACTCTTGCCACAGCACAGACGGCACAGGGACAAAACCCGAAGGCTAATGTGACATGTTTTGGGTGCGGAAAGAAAGGGCACTACAAGAATGAGTGCCGTGAACCAAGGAATCAAGCTGCTGGGGGAAATCAAGCGGTTGTTGGACAACAAGGGAATCGTGGCAATGATGGAGGAGCTCGTGGAAAGGTCTATGCAGTGGGCAAGGTGGAAGCCCAAGAGGACCCGAACGTTGTGACGGGTACGTTCCTTTTAAATAACCGTTATGCATCCATATTATTTGATACGGGAGCAGATAGGAGTTTTGTATCAACTGCATTTAGTTCCTTAATTGATATTGCCCCGACCACCCTAGACAACGTATTCAATGTGGAGTTAGCTAATGGGAACGTAGAAAGAGTAGACACGATCATAAGGGGCTATACTTTAAATCTGTTAAATCACCCATTCAACATCGACCTTTTGCCAGTAGAATTGGGTAGTTTCGACGTCATTATCGGTATGGACTGGTTGTCGAAGTATCATGCCACCATTATTTGCGACGAGAAGATCGTTCGAGTGCCTTACGGAGATGAAGTTCTGATCATAGAAGGCGACAGAAGAGACAGAAGGAATGCGTCAAGACTGAACGTCATTTCTTGCACGAAAGCTCAGAAGTACCTCGAGAAAGGATGCCTCCTCTTCCTAGCGCAAGTCTCTGAACGGGAAGAAGAGAAGAAGGAGGGAAAACGTTTAGAGGACGTTCCAATCGTGAGAGATTATCCAGAAGTCTTCCCCGAAGACTTACCTGGACTCCCGCCTAACCGACAAGTTGAATTTCGAATCGACTTAATACCAAGTGCCGCGCCCGTGGCACGAGCACCTTATCGTTTAGCTCCAACGGAACTACAAGAACTATCGAACCAACTGTCAGAACTTTCAGAGAAAGGATTCATCAGGCCGAGTTCTTCGCCTTGGGGAGCTCCAGTTCTCTTTGTCAAAAAGAAAGATGGATCTTTTAGAATGTGCATCGACTACCGAGAGCTAAACAAACTAACCATCAAAAACCGTTACCCACTCCCACGAATCGATGATCTATTCGACCAACTTCAAGGTTCGAGCATTTACTCCAAAATCGATTTGAGGTCCGGATACCACCAACTTAGGGTTCGGGAAGAGGATATCCCGAAAACGGCATTCAGAACCCGTTACGGTCACTACGAATTCCAGGTTATGCCATTTGGCTTAACCAACGCACCGGCAGTATTCATGGATCTTATGAATCGGGTGTGCAAGCCATACCTGGACAAATTCGTAATTGTCTTTATTGACGATATATTGATATATTCCAAGAGCGAGAAGGAGCACGAAGAACACCTCAGGCTAATCCTAGAGTTACTAAAGAAAGAAGAATTGTACGCAAAGTTCTCGAAGTGTGAATTTTGGATTCCAACTGTTCAATTTCTAGGACACGTGATTGATAGTCAGGGCGTACATGTGGATCCTGCAAAGATTGAATCGATAAAGGATTGGGCGACACCCACAACACCAACCGAAATACGCCAATTCTTAGGGCTAGCAGGGTACTACAGGAGGTTTATCGAAGGGTTTTCAAAGATAGCTAAGCCTTTGACTAAGTTGACTCAAAAGAATGTAAAGTTCGACTGGGGAGATAAAGCAGAAGAGGCATTTCAACTTCTTAAGAACAAATTGTGTAGCGCACCTATCTTGGCCTTACCGGAAGGTAGTGAAGATTTTGTGGTTTATTGCGACGCTTCGCACAAAGGGTTAGGAGCTGTTTTAATGCAGAGAGAGAAAGTGATAGCTTATGCCTCTCGACAATTAAAAACACACGAAAAGAACTACACTACACATGACTTGGAATTAGGATCAGTAGTGTTTGCACTCCGAATCTGGAGACATTACCTATATGGCACCAAGTGTGTAGTCTACACTGACCACAAAAGTTTGCAACATATCCTTGACCAGAAAGAGCTCAATATGAGACAACGCCGTTGGTTAGAATTGCTCAGCGATTACGATTGCAAAATTCGATACCACCCGGTCAAGGCAAACGTAGTAGCCGATGCCCTTAGTCGAAAAGAACGGCCTAAACCTCTGAGGGTACGATCATTGGGTATGACGATAACCTCACCACTTCTAGCGAAAATTCTTGAAGCTCAGGCCGAGGCACTCAAGGAAGAAAACATACGTAACGAGAGAGTAAAAGGGATGCCCGAGAGTGAAAACGGATTCACAAGAAGAGCTGATAGAATGTTGTGTTTCAAGAACAGGAGTTGGATCCCACTATGTGGAGGGATACGTGACTTTATCATGCACGAGTCCCATAAATCCAAATACTCCATCCACCCGGGAGCCGATAAAATGTACCACGATCTGAAGAAACTCTACTGGTGGCCTAATATGAAGGCTGATATTGCAACATACGTCAGTCAATGCTTAATGTGCGCGAAAGTTAAAGCTGAACATCAGCGACCATCAGGCTTACTGACTCAACCCGAGATTCCCGAATGGAAATGGGAACGAATAACCATGGATTTCATCACAAAACTACCAAGAACACCTAGCGGTTATGACACAATTTGGGTAATTGTGGATCGCCTCACCAAATCCGCTCACTTCCTACCGATCAGGGAAAAGGAAGGCATGGATAAGTTAGCACGATTGTACGTAAAAGAAATAGTAGCACGTCATGGAGTCCCAATTTCTATCATCTCCGACCGAGACAGTCGATTCACGTCAAACTTCTAGAGATCATTGCAAAGTGCTTTGGGTTCCGACCTTCATATGAGTACTGCATATCACCCGCAAACCGATGGTCAAAGTGAAAGAACCATCCAAACACTAGAAGATATGCTAAGAGCGTGTGTGATAGACTTTGGAAATAGTTGGGATCGACACCTACCTCTAGCCGAATTCTCTTACAATAACAGCTATCATACAAGCATCAAAGCTGCACCCTACGAAGCTCTCTATGGTCGAAAGTGCAGATCCCCTATATGTTGGGCTAAAGTTGGAGAAAGCTAAATCACTGGTCCCGAACTAGTACAAGAGACCACCGAAAAGATAGTGCAAATCAAGAGTCGACTACAAGCGGCTCGAGATCGACAGAAAAGCTATGCTGACAAAAGACGAAGACCACTTGAGTTCCAAGTTGGTGATCGCGTCATGTTAAAGGTCTCGCCACGAAAAGGCGTAATTCATTTCGGGAAACGTGGGAAACTAAACCCCCGCTACATTGGGCCTTTCAAAATCATCGCCAAAATCGAACCAGTAGCTTACAGACTTGAACTACCGACAGAACTCAGCTCCGTACATAATGTGTTTCACGTGAGCAATCTAAAGAAATGTCTTTCGGACGAAACTCTTGCTATTCCTTTGGAAGAAATTCAGGTCGACGAGAGACTGAATTTCATTGAAGAACCAGCTGAAATAATGGATCGAGAAGTCAAACGGCTCAAGCAAAGCCGCATCCCTATTGTAAAAGTTCGCTGGAACTCCCGAAGAGGACCCGAATACACGTGGGAGCGCGAAGACGAAATCAAGCGCAAATATCCACACCTCTTCACAAATTCATCAAACAATTCCAAGTGAAAACCGAGGACGGTTTTCGTTCTAAGGCGGGGAGGATGTGACAAATGGTAATTTTCACCCTAATATTTTAATAATAAATGTCTATTTATTATTACCAAACCGTTAAACTAAACAATTGTATGTTTACGTATTTATTTCGGGAAGCAAATCCGCACGCAGTAGCGTACAACAACCCACTCAAATTATTTTAACTTATCAGTAAAGTGAATTTAACACTTCCCGACAATTTCGGACAATAACAAAAAAAAAAAACGAGAGGGTATCTTGTTTTTCTGAAAAACCGACACCACACGCGTACCGACACCACATTAGTAAAAGTTGGATTTTAAAATTTTATTTTTTTATGAGTCGACAAAATTATTTTTCATCAGTAACGGGAAAACGACTCCGAAAATATATTTTTCACGTTTACATGAAGGCGCGTTGTCGCAAACAAGCATTGATTTAACGGGACACGGGGTACACTTAATACACTAAAAACTTAAATAAAACAAATAAAAACAAACTTATCCCACTCCCCAACACCTCACACGTGATACTTCTCCAGTACTTCTACCTGATCTCTTTCATCCCCATCGATACAAACCCTCATGATCCACCCAAACCTACCAAATAACCGGATCAAAGAGAGATCATAATTCAAAAAAAAAAATTTGATGTTCCTTCTTCCCAAGATCACTTCACACACGCAATCAAATATTCTCTATATCCTATCACCATCAATAGTGGCATATTCCCTGCTTTCTAAGAACATCGAGACTCAAACCCTCCCCTGGAGGTCGAATCTATATCAATACCAAGAGAAGCAAACTCAAAAATGGTTAAACTCCACTCCCCATACCGAAAGTGGGTCAAGATCTACCTAAGGTTTTCCCTTAATAAACTTGGTTCCAGGAGGAGCAATTCACACCAAGAAAACTTCAACTCACCTCAAACATATCTCAGTCGAAAGAATTTAAGAAGAAGAAGGGTGTGATAAGCTTGGAACCGAGTGGGGACTATCCGTGGTGACCCTTGAATTCGACCCTCATCTCTTTTTGTAAGGTTAATCTCACTCTTGTTGTTTTGTTCTTTGAAACTTTCGAGTTGTATATCACTTTGTGGTTAATATGAATTTTCTTTTAGTCATTAGTTATGTCGATTAAAATGTTGGTCTTGGTGTGGTTAAGAAATTTTGAAACTGATAAAACTTGGAACGAATTAATGGCTCTGTATCATGTGTTGTGTCATTGTTTTGGCTGTATGAATTGTCCTAGTGCACCTTGTTTAAATCGAACCATGAACGGAAATGGTAATTGTGGCTCGATCTTGATATGTATTTGTTTGTCGAATCTTATGTTATTGCGAACTAGTTAGATTAATTGGTAGGGTTGTAGTCATTGGCTAATTCGAAGTCCATCTTATCACTCGTTGGCTTATTATGTTAAAATCGTAGTCGTGTTTTTTTTGGAGTCAAACTAATCGAATAATTAAGGTCAAAATCATGCTCGCGAAGTGTTCGAGTAAATGTCTCTAAAGCTCTTAACTTATAAAACGTGGCTGTAGGTGCTAGAATCATGAGTCTTCACTAGTTCACACCGGTCTAGGACCGCAGTCGTGGTCGTGACTAGTAAATGGTTCGAGAAAACGGCTTTAAAACATTTCTTTTGTGCGGTCCATAAGTCCAAAATAGGTAACTCTAGTCGTTTATTTCTATTCTAAGCTCACATATTGTATTGTGTTCGTGGTTGAGACGAGTAGTACTCGACTCAAACATTTTATCAAAACTCAAATATTTGTCGTTAAGTTGTGACAAAAACCCGCCCCGATGGGTGTCTTGACCTTCGATTTATAAGTCTCCAAAAGGGCCAAACTAGGCCTCGTTTGTATGGTTTAAAGACCTCCCCGAACCGTGCCAAAGTTCGAGTCCAGTAGCTTCGTAGTTGCAATTTTAACTTGTTCAAAATATATATATATATATATATATATATATATATATATATATATATATATATATATATTTTCTTTTGTTCCTGCGTTAACAAGAGTGGCCAAATAAGATGTTACTTAGTTTTGGTTGCTGCTGAAAAATTCATTTCACTGCTACTCTACTTTTGTTGCTGCTGCTATAACATCACATGGGCCACAGCCCATATGCACTCCTTGGACCAGCCGTTTATAGTCCTTGTGGACTTGTCCAGTTTGGCGCCAAACCAAAGAAAAGCCAACTATAATTATATTTTTTTTACTTGACACTTAAAAGCCCACAAACCATGGCCTAGTCCACTGTTTTCACTTGGGCCGCAGCCCATCCCCTCTCCTCGACACATTATTTTTACGTCATTCGAGACTCGTCATATTTTCTTTACAAGCGACCGTTTATTACACACGACGACTATAAAAATAACTCGACACTTGATTAATATAAAACTTGTAATCTATTTAACACACGACGGCTAACTAATTAGCGAAATATAAAAATTTGACAATTAACACATGTTTTGCGAAACACTTTAAATATATATATATATATATATATATATATATATATATATATATATATATATATTTGACATCAAAATCATTTTTCTCGAAATTATCTAAGTATAGCCACTTAGACATATATTGAATATTTAAAACTCGCTCGTTAACTTAAATACATTTTATCTAGTAATATATTTAATTTCTTTTGCAAAGCATATAATTTATTAACACCAAATATAGTATTTTCAAAATATCATTTTCTCACTAATTTATATTTCATTTCAACTTTATTTATTTTACCACTAGCATATATATGTGAATATATATATACTCAAGCACAATCAATTAACCCCCGACCGTTCTACGACCATACACATCGTCATCTTAAAATCAATATCCGTTCGTACGTATCTTTCCGCTCATCACTAATTTAAAAAATTGCTATTCCTATTCTTTGTACGTTTGTACAACTCAATGAGCCAACAACTTTAAATAATTTAAACTTGGTTTTCACTTAAATGCTGCCACACCAGCAACACCAACATAAACTGTTAATACAAATAGCGTCCCAAAAACGTTATTTATATTCTTTGATCTTTCATTAGTTTTGTTATTGACAAATATAAGGAATATCTTTTAGCAAATAATAAATACTAGCTTAGTCTCTTAAGTACACACTTTACACTTCACATATTAACTAAGAATTACAAGTTTAGTAACTTGTTTCCTTAAAAGGAAACTTTAATTCATAAACCATTCCATGACATCATTGTATGCATCACATATAATACTTTGATATATCTTGGTTAGATATGCAAGCAACATAGTTGACATTTGAAGATCTTGGAAGATATGGTAAGATACAACTAAGATATGGTAAGAGACAACTATTACATAGCTGTCACATCCCACGGATCCAAGTCCTATAAAGGACGGATCCCTTTTGAGGGATCCGCCGGATCCGTGAGCTGAAGATCAGCTTGCCTATAAATAGGAAGCTGATCATTTGGCTCTCTCATCACTCATATAGCTTAACACATATATTCATTCAGTACATATCTTACTAACATCATTCATAGTTGCATTTCACTTTGATCTTTCATGTTGTAGAAAAGAGATCAAGCATTCAAGGATCTACAGAACCGTAATCCTTTAGTTGCATTACTGTGTGATCTTATAGTTTGTTTCACACATCATATCTATCATTTGTAATCAGTGAGTGTGGTTAGTACTTTAGTCCTTAAAGTACAAAGAGTGTAGGGAGTGGTTGTACCCTTGTAAAGAACTCGACATCTAGCTTAGTGTCGGTAAAGTAATTAGGCGACGTCAGGTTGGTTCTACCTTGTGAAAGAACTCGGTGTTTAGCTTAGTACCGGAAAAAGAAGTAAGCGACGTGTAAAGGTTTTCTCCGCCTAGGAAAGGAGTTTGTTTCTTAGTGAAAGATAAACTCTCGAGTAGGAAACTCGGGGAGTGGAGTAGGGCAAGGAATAGAGTTCTTGTAGCCGAACCACTATAAACAACTGTGTCGTGTGGTTTGATCTTTCCTCTCTTTATCTTTTGTTTACATTGTGTGATTATTTATTTGTGATTGTTTCCTTTGAATTAACATATAGTAACAAAGCAAATAAAACTTTAAAACGGTAAAAACTATTCAACCCCCCTTCTAGTTTTCCACAATTGGCATCAGGAGCTACGTTACTTAAGATCTTTAAAATATATTGTATTTTAAAACTTAAAACGATCCATGGATTTTGAAAACTTTAAAGAAGGGCAATCTATGCAGAGACCACCTCTATTTGAACCAAATTGTTTTATTTATTGGAAAAATCGCTTTGAGACTTATGTAAAGTCAAAGGATATAGATCTATGGTATATTATAGTTGATGGTGATTACAAGCCTATTAGTAATAATATTTCGGGTGGTCGGGATGAAGGAGCTTCTCTTACTCGTCACAGTGATGAGCAAAAGAAACTAATTGCCAAAAATAACGAAGCCAAAATGATGCTTTATAATGCCTTACCTAAGAAAGAATATGAAAGAGTTTTTATGTGTAAAACGGCTAAGGATATTTGGCAATCTCTTATTATCACACATCAAGGGAACTCACAAGTAAAAGATAACAAAATTGATCTTCTTGTCCAACAATACGAACAATTTGTTGTCTCTGAAGATGAGACCATTGATAGTGCGTTTGCTAAGTTCAATACTATTATTACATCACTTAAAGCACTTGACGAATCTTTTTCTAGCAAGAATTTTGTCAGGAAATTTCTAAGAGCACTCCATCCGAAATGGAGAGCAAAGGTGACAGCTATTGAAGAATCTAAGGATCTCTCAAGCATGACACTGGATGAGCTCATAGGAAACCTAAAAGTTCACGAAATGATTATGGAAAAAGACTCGGAAATTGTCAAAGGCAAAAAGGAGAAGATTAAGTCTATTGCCTTGAAAGCCAAAGTCGAGTCAAGTGATGATGAGTCTTGTTCAAACAGTGATGATGAAGAATATGCCATGGCCGTGAGGGATTTCAAGAAATTCTTCAGGAGACGAGGAAAGTTCGTAAAACCACCTCGTGATGAAAAGAAATCCTCTCGGAAAGATCGTGACGATAAGAAAGTTAAGGATGATAGGAAATGCTATAGGTGTGGTGACTCCAGTCACTTAATAGGAGAATGTCCAAAGCCTCCAAAGACCAAGTCTCAAAGAGCCTTCGTTAGTGGAGCTTGGAGCGATAGTGAAGGAGATGATGATGATGAGCCTAAGAACAACGAAATTGCACTTATGGCTAATGACACAGAAGAGGTACATTCTGATTCATACTCCTTTATAGATGATGAAACCTTAGAAGTAGAATATAACAAACTGTGTGATGTCACTTTAAAAATCATAAACAAAAACAAATTTTTGAAAACAAAGACAACACTTTTAGAAAATGAAATATATTGGCTTAAAGAAAAAGCAATACGAATTGAAAAAGGTAAAGTTAGTAAAGAAACATGTGTGTCTTGTCAAGAACTAAAACTTGAACTAGAAACCTTAAGAACCACATAGGAAGATTTAATCAAACAAAATTCAAAGTTTAAAAGGTTTGATAAAAACATAAGTTGTGCAGATGAAATAATGAAAATGCAAAAGCTACCTCATGATAAAACAGGTCTAGGCTTTATGAAACTAGGAACCTTAAGTGATTATAAGGAACAGACTGTGATTAAAACTGATTCAACAGAGTTAGACACTCACGGATCCGACGGATCCAAAAATTTGGATCCGCCAGGTATATCCAAAGGATCCGCGGGTACAGAAGTTGAACAGAAGGTTCACAAAGTCGACCGTTCCGAGTTTGTTAAAGTTACTAAGAAACCTAACAGTAGCATAACCAATAATAAACATAAACCAGCAGTATCTTTAGGAAGAGGTCAAGCTAGAAATGAATATAGAGTTAAAACGGATCAACAAAAACCTCAGATGAGTTTTCCCAAACACCCCTTTCCAAAGAGTATAGCTAATTCACAACACACTTATCAAAATAATTGGAACCAAAACATGTCTAGAAACTTTCATGGTCCTAATTATATGCCGTGGAACAATTGTCCACCTTTTCAGTACATAAACCATGATAATGTCATGTTTAACCCAAACGGACCCATGAGATATTGGGGACCAAATGCTTGAGTCTTTTATGAACTTAGGTATGCTTGAAAGTTGATCTTGAACCTGATGAGTGGATCAAAGATAGTGGGTGCTCAAGACACATGACGGGAAACAAAAATCTTTTCTCAACCTACCAAGTGTATGACGGAGGTAATGTCACATTCGGTAGCAAGCTTAAAAGTAAAATCATCGGAAAAGGTACAATCTCTCATGACTCTCTATCTATTGATGATGTTGCTCATGTAGATAATTTAGGATTTAATCTACTTAGTATAAGTCAATTATGCCGCAAAAAGTATAACGTCCTTTTCAGTGAAAATGGAAGTAAAATACTTAAAGATGGCATAACCGTAGGAAAAGGTGTTTTAAAGAATAATGTCTATGTTATGAAATTAGATAAAACACCTAAAGATAAGTTATGTCTTACCTCCTTGGACGAAAACTCAACTCTATGGCATCGACGCTTAGGTCATGCTAATATGAGGCTTATTCAATCCTTGTCTTCCAAAGAACTCGTTAGGAACCTACCCAAGTTGAAATATGACCAAAACTTTTGTGTCGCTTGCAAAATTGGGAAACAAGTACATAATAGCCATAAGGCTAAAAACATGGTATCTACATCTAGATGCCTAGAATTATTACATATGGATTTGTTTGGCCCGTCGGCTATACAAAGTTATGGAGGAAATTTTTACACTTTAGTCATAGTAGATGATTACTCTAGATATACATGGACAAAGTTTTTGAAAACTAAAAATGAGGCATTTGATAAATTTGAAATTCTAAGCAAGAAAATTCAAAATCAAATAGGAAGTAATATAGTATCTATTAGAACTGACCATGGTCGAGAATTTGACAATGAAATTCAATTTGGAAATTTTTGTGATAATAATGGAATAACTCATAATTTCTCGGCTCCTCGTACACCTCAATCTAATGGTGTAGTAGAACGTAAAAATAGAACAATTCAAGAAATGAGTAGAACTATGTTAAATGAACAAAACATACCACAAAAGTTTTGGTGTCACGCTGTAGATACTTCTACATATATCCTTAATAGAGTTTTAATTAGACAATTTTTAAATAAAACTCCTTATGAAATTTATCGAGGCAAAAAGCCTACATTAGGATATTTTAGAGTTTTTGGAAGCAAGTGCTTCATTTTAAACACAAAGGACTATCTCACTAAGTTCGACCCAAAGTCGTATGAAGGTGTATTCCTTGGGTACTCGCAAAACAGTAAAGCATACATTGTATTAAACAAGGAAACATCAAGAGTCGAGGAATCGTTGAACGTAACATTCAACGAAAGTCCGCCTCCCTCTGAGACATCACCTTTGGTAGATGATGACTTAGTTGAAAGTCAAATGGTTAATGATATAGAAAACATTGAAAATGGCAATGAACCCACAAAAGGAGAAAATTATTAATATTAAAGAAACTAAAAGTCATCCATTAGAAAACGTCATAGGAAAACTTAATGAAAGAACATTAAGATCCAAAGCTCAAAATGAAAGTAATTATTTTTGTTTTATTTCAACGGTTGAACCCAAAAACATAGACGAGGCAATAAAAGATGAATCTTGGGTAATTGCTATGCAAGAAGAACTAAATCAATTTATTAGAAATGATGTTTAGACGTTGGTCCCTCCACCTAAAAACCAAACCATAATCGGCACTAAATGGGTCTTTAGAAATAAAATGGATGAAAATGGTATTGTATCTAGAAATAAAGCTAGGCTAGTAGCTCAAGGCTACAATCAACAAGAAGGTATAGATTACGATGAAACTTTTGCACCCGTAGCTAGACTTGAGTCTATTAGGATATTACTTGCATATGCATGTGCACATGATTTTAAGTTATTTCAAATGGATGTCAAAAGTGCTTTCTTAAATGGGTTTATAAATGAAGAAGTATATGTTGCACAACCTCCCGGCTTTGCCGACTTTGAAAAACCAAATTATTTTTTCAAACTTAAGAAAGCTTTATACGGACTTAAGCAAGCACCAAAAGCTTGGTATGATCGACTTAAGACTTTCCTAGTTGACCATAAGTATACCATGGGCCTAGTAGATAATACTCTCTTCACCAAAAAAAAGGGATCACATATTATCATAGTCCAGATATATGTGGATGACATTATATTCGGTTCAACTTGTCAAGAGTTATGCGACGATTTCTCAAAAATCATGCATGACGAGTTTGAAATGAGTATGATGGGGGAACTAAACTTTTTCTTAGGTCTCCAAGTTAAACAATTAGAAGATGGGATATTCTTCAACCAATCAAAGTATATCAAAGATATGCTTAAGAAGTTTGGTCTTGAAGACTCAAAACCCATGAGAACACCCATGTCCTCCGAAACCAAACTCACTAGGGATGAAGAAAATGAATTCGTAGATAGCACTAAATATAGAGGAATGATTGGTAGTTTACTCTATCTTACGGCTAGTAGGCCTGACATTATGTTTAGTGTTTGTCTATGTGCACGTTTTCAAGAAGATCCAAAAACGTCCCATCTTGAAGCCGTTAAAAGAATATTTAAGTACATCAAAGGTACTACACACTTAGGATTATGGTATCCCAAAGGAACGGGTGTAGAAACCATAGTGTATACCGACTCAGATCATGCAGGTGACTATGTTGATAGGAAAACTACTAGTGGTATTTGTACTTTTGTAGGATATTGTCTCACATCATGGTTCGCTAAGAAACAAACTGCCCTCGCAATCTCAACAACAGAAGCAGAGTATGTGTCTGCAGGAAAGGCGTGTCAACAAGCACTGTGGATGAAACAAGCTCTCGTCGACTATGGAATTGAACTCAACAACATTCCCATTCTTTGCGACAACAAAGGTGCTATCGATTTAAGCAAAAATCTAGTCCAACACGCTAGAACCAAACATATTGAAATACGCCATCACTTCCTTCGCGACAATGTACAGAAGGGAATCATCTCAATTGAGAAAGTTTCCTCAGAGGACAACATTGCCGATATCCTCACTAAACCACTTAAACGTGAACCTTTCAACTATCTTAGACTTGGATTAGGATTAATGGAACCTAGTGATTAGGAGAAACATTAGTATAAACATTAGTTTAGCCACACACGACACTAAACCAAAACATGTGTTCTGAATCCGCGGATCCAATCGACAACAAAGACGGATCCTTTGTTTGGGATCCGCCGGATCCGCCGCATGCTAAGTCCAGTCTATTATTTAATAAACAAGAACAAGTACTATTCACTCCTCACTCCAAAACATATCACCTTACTATACTCGACACACACTTAATCTCCATCACATTTTAGACCATTTTCTTCCACAAATTTGTGCTTCTAACATCACTGTAAGTATTCTTATCATATTTATACTCCTGGTCTGCGTCTAGGATTTCCATTTCATGCACAAAACCAAAACTTGGGGTATATGCATAATTCTTGAAAAATCATGAAGCATATTTATTGCATTGTAGTTAAAAACATGTTTTTCTTAGTTAGGAATTGCATCTCATAGCACATTGTCTTAATTTAACAAAAACCCCATGAAAATTTTTCACTAAAATCTTCTAACGACTAGGTAAATTTTTTTTTCTTACATTGTTCATACAAATGCAAAAACGTTATCTTTTAGACTTCACTTGCATAATGTCTCTTGAATGCTAAAGGGAATACATAACTAATATGTATTTTCGGGTACATTCAACCGTAGCTACATTGAAATAGGAGTGTTTGGGTTATCTCTCGTTTTGTAAACAAAACTTGCATAAACTAATTTTTCTTGCATCAAAAGGAGTCGAGATAACTGCACCTCCACATTGTCCCCATGTAGGCACACACTAGGAATTTTACACTTCCTTTAATCATTTTAACTAAAATTATGTAACTTTTTGTAATTAGGAAAATCATGCCTCCCGCAACCAACTACGATCACAAGAAAACCGTTAACTACTTACCCAAAGTCCACAAAACCAAGGGTCTAACCGATGCCCAAATCGAAATTTTCAAAGTCTTAGAGAAAAAGTATGTTCATGAGGGTAGAGCCGTAGATGCATCATTTTATGAAGGCACTCAACTTAGGGAACAATTAGCCGCAATTCAATTTGATTCTCTTTTAGACATAGATGAACCAATCATTCCTAGGTTCATACTTGAGTTCTATGCTAGTGTAGGTCTTAGCTCGAGTGATGAAGGTTACTTAAGTCTTCATTTCACTCTAAATGGAAATCTTGTCAACATCCCTCTTGATCAATTTGGTGAGGTCTTAGGAATTCCAAGTCAAGGTACATGTATTTACTCGGACAAATGGTCCTTAACAATCTTAGACTCCAATCTCGATAGGACGGCACCATATGCCACTCCTCTCCAATCAAAAGAAGTGATTAGGGAACATCTCTTCATTCCTAAGAACAACCCCACAAGAATGTATCGTGGTCGTGAAGTTGCTAGAGATCCATTTGCAATGGAACTTAATGAACTAAGACCCGAATTCAAGAAGATGGAGGATGTGTTAAGGGCAAATGTGATGTGCACCATAGGAAACCGTGATCATATCAATGCTTGTTTATGCCACATGATGTACAACATCTCTACTCGTCAACCCTTCAATCTTGCTTATTATGTTGCCAAACGAATGTGTGACATTCCGGTTCAAAGCAAGATTGCAATGCCTTATGGTATGCTCTTAACCCGACTTTATAGAGCCTTTGCACCCGCTCGTCCAAACCATCTAGGCTTTGTTCCGGATTACAATGAAATTGAACACACCTTCGTTCCTTTGAGTGATTTTAGGGTTAGTGTTGATAAGGGCAAACGTCCTCGTGTTCCAACATCATCCTCATCATCTTCCATGAGTGAAGATGATGGTATGCCAAATTCTAGGATTCCTCCACCCGAATACTTGAGCCATCTTCCTCCAATTCCACATGAATCCGCTGAGTATCGAAACATCAAAGGAATGGTGAAGAATCTGGGGCGTTGGATGATGAAATTACACAAGGGGATGAAGAAGTTGAAGAAGAAGCTGAGTTGATGGAGTGTTTGGTTTTAAACAATGTGGGATATTGTGTTGTTAAACTTCTATGTGTCTTGAATTTATCTGATAATACTTATTGTGTATGTGTAATAACTAACACTTGCAGGTAGATAACCATCACGGTTATCAATTTTCCGGGTTATTGCCTATGTTTGGCATAACACCTAAAACGGTAAGTTTCTAAGTATGAATTAAACTATGTGCAATCATGTGTTAATATTATCATATTTAGTTGTTTTGCTATACATATTAGATGTTAAGTAAGGTCTAGATGAATTTTCGGGTTTTCGTTGAAAAACGCGAAATATGACATATGTTCTGTTTACTTTCTTAGTTTTAGGCCTACGGATCCCGCGGATCCCAAAATAAGGATCCGCCAAGGCTTATCGTTGGATCCGCCAAACGCCATCCTGCGGATTTGGCGGATTGCAAAATAAGGTTCCGCATTTGCAACCACTTGGATCCGCAGGATTCCCAGTAAAATTATATAACTTTTTCGACTTATTCCCGATTCTTAAATCTTAGTGTTTAGTATCATTTAGGATCTATTCACTGATCATAATTCATCTTAGAATCATTTAGGAACTCTTAGAAACTTAGGAACAAAATTTCCCACCAAAATTTAAATTTTTGAATTTTAGGTGTAAGTTACCAAACTGATACAAAGAAGGAACCCTTTTTAGGGATCCGTCAAATCCGTGGAAATATCAAATCATCAGATTTTCCACTATCCTCTTGTATTAACTGCATATCCAAAACATATTACTCAACCAAAGCTCAATGGCTTGACTTCCTTGATATGACCTGCACAAATTTTTGTTCCAAATCATTAGTAACCAACATTCTCTATTGGATTTACATCAAATCCAAACACACAGACTCACAAACCTTCTGTCTATAAATTAGCACTTTAGGATCATCTCTTCACACAACAAACACTTCCTCTCCTGTACACTTTAGATATCATACTTCACCATGACCAAGTCACACAACTCTTCCACATCTAGAACTTCAAGAAGAACAGCCCGCATTAGTGTTAAACCCTGTTGTTTTATCAACTTAGCAAACTCTTCATCTGAGGAAAATTCTCCTCTCAATATATCATCACCCATTGCTAGTGAAAATTTCCTTACACTCTCCACCCCAACACCATCACATGTTGTTATACAAACACCACCACCAACCCTTACTCCAATAGCCACTACTCCACCATCGGCTCCATCACAGACTGTTAGATCACCATCACCACCAAAATCACCTAAACTCCAACCCTTGGAATTATTTAGGACTCCTCCTACATCACCACATCTTGATGACTTAGAAGAACTTTTACCAAAATTACCCAATCTTCCACCCATGACTTTTGAAGGTCAACAACCCATGCTTTTTCACCCGGTTTACCCGGATATCCATGGCCCTTTATACCATGATGCACAATCATCCCAACCTCAACAAAAACCTCTATCACCCACATCCACTCTAGTTGCCATTGACGAGGCAATGTGGATGAATATGCCTCAAACCCAAGAAGAGATTAGTGAAGAGCTCAATCGTCTCTACACTCTCTCGGGTATGGTTGACCATCGCCTTCATGAAGCAATGGACATCCAAAACATTCTTATGAACTCCCTCCAAACACCACAACAACCATCCAACAACAACAACACCCAACCACCATCACCAACACCACCACACAACTTGGACCCTAGTCTTCCGCCCGGCTTCTCAACTCATGATTGCGCACATTGTGAGAGAACGGCTCACTTGGCCCAAAGGACCAACATCTTGGTCCATGAGCTTCAAAACGAGATGAGGTTCATCTTGAACCATGTTCTTGAACGTTTAAACGCAATCTCTCATCCTTCTCAATAGGAGCTCTTTAGATTAGTTGTTTGGATTTTTATTTTTTTTAGTTGTTTGTTTAGGACCTTTTTATTTTTTTTTGGATGTCTTCTTATTTGTAACATCATTTCACTATTGTGACTTTTGTCACAAAATTTTCAATCTATATGAATGTGATGTTTTATGCTTATGAGTGATCAACATATTGCATACTATCATTATCATTATGAACTAACATTCCTATATTGCATACATTATATCTTGCATATGATTGCTTTAGGTACAAATTATCATCAGACACTTAGTTTGACTTTTTAAAGTCAAACATATTGAAAGGCTTGTTTGGAAGAACACTTAACAAGCATTCTACTTCTTCATTGAAGTCATTTCATAACTAACACTTCATTTGCAGCATATCATACCCTTCAATAGTATACGTTGGTACTCGAGAAGTGAGGAGTATACATCGAGGGGGAGCATCTCATAAGCATCTCATATACTAACCGTTTGTTTTGTAGATTCATGCATCATTTACTTGATTACTCCATTTAGGGGGAGTATAAAACAAGGGGGAGCTCTTAAAGTTCTCAAAATCGCATTCCGCTTCGCTACTCTTTTTGTTTCGACAAAAAGGGGAGAAAGGACTAAGTTTGCATCAACTGTGAATCATCACAGTACATACATTTTTTACAAAACTTTTCTTTAATAAACAAACTTAATATATATTTTTAAGAACTCATGCTATATTTATTCTCTTGCTCAAAAATATACTTTATGTTTTGTCATCAACAAAAAGGGGGAGATTGTTAATACAAATAGCGTCCCAAAAACGTTATTTATATTCTTTGATCTTTCATTAGTTTTGTTAATGACAAATATAAGGAATATCTTTTAGCAAATAATAAATACTAGCTTAGTCTCTTAAGTACACACTTTACACTTCACATATTAACTAAGAATTACAAGTTTAGTAACTTGTTTCCTTAAAAGGAAACTTTAATTCATAAACCATTCCATGACATCATTGTATGCATCACATACAATATCTTTGATATATCTTGGTTAGATATGCAAGCAACATAGTTGACATTTGAAGATCTTGGAAGATATGGTAAGATACAACTAAGATATGGTAAGAGACAACTATTACATAGCTGTCACATCCCACGGATCCAAGTCCTATAAAGGACGGATCCCTTTTGAGGGATCCGCCGGATCCGTGAGCTGAAGATCAGCTTGCCTATAAATAGGAAGCTGATCATTTGGCTCTCTCATCACTCAAATAGCTTAACACATATATTCATTCAGTACATATCTTACTAACATCATTCATAGTTGCATTTCACTTTGATCTTTCATGTTGTAGAAAAGAGATCAAGCATTCAAGGATCTACAGAACCGTAATCCTTTAGTTGCATTACTGTGTGATCTTATAGTTTGTTTCACACATCATATCTATCATTTGTAATCATTGAGTGTGGTTAGTACTTTAGTCCTTAAAGTACAAAGAGTGTAGGGAGTGGTTGTACCCTTGTAAAGAACTCGACATCTAGCTTAGTGTCGGTAAAGTAATTAGGCGACGTCAGGTTGGTTCTACCTTGTGAAAGAACTCGGTGTTTAGCTTAGTACCGGAAAAGGAAGTAAGCGACGTGTAAAGGTTTTCTCCGCCTAGGAAAGGAGTTTGTTTCTTAGTGAAAGATAAACTCTCGAGTAGGAAACTCGGGGAGTGGAGTAGGGCAAGGAATAGAGTTCTTGTAGCCGAACCACTATAAACAACTGTGTCGTGTGGTTTGATCTTTCCTCTCTTTATCTTTTGTTTACATTGTGTGATTATTTATTTGTGATTGTTTCCTTTGAATTAACATATAGTAACAAAGCAAATAAAACTTTAAAAACGGTAAAAACTATTCAACCCCCCTTCTAGTTTTCCACATAAACTTTTGAAATAATTGAAATCCTTGAACTTGAATTATGAACTAAAACGTACTTTACTAATCTAGGTCGCGTGTCGGTGCCGCACACTATTTGAACTGCTTGTGATTTAACTGCTATGTGACGAGGTGAGTTTATAGCCCCGCTTTATTTAAACTTGTTTTTACTATTGGGGTGAGAAACATGCAAAACTCTTTTATGGACCAATCTACTTGTCTATGCTATTACGTGGATTAGCCTAAGCCCTGTTATGTCCCTTATGCCCAAACTCATGAACCGTCAATTCCTGCTGGGAAGCGCGAATGTTATAAATAGATCTATTGGGAGTAACGTCCCCGTTCGGGTTGACCGGATAGGAAAACGAACGTATACCATGTCGAAACTCAAGTATCTGGGATAAACACTTGCTGGGCCTTTATATTTTAACATGCTTCTAGAGCATGCACATTGTTATAGCTTCGGTTGCATGAACTTAGTGCTAACGTAATAGACACTATTTTTATATGGCATTGCATGGGTTGCTTTGTCCATATACCTACTTATGGTCCAAAAACTATGTTTACTGCTTACTATTAAACCTATAAACTCACCAGCATATCGCTGACTTTTAGCATGTTTTCTCAGGTATATGAGATGGATTCTAAGGCAAACCAGGAAGGCAAGGCAAGGGTCGTAGCATCCGACCTATTTAATGTGGCTTTTATTTAGACTTGTTTTTATCGGGACCACTTTGTTATGGGCTTATTTCTGAAAACTAAAACTTTGTTGTAGACTTATTTAAATTTGAATGAATGTATTAAAACGGGAAATGTTTTCCGTTCTTTATCTCCTTGTGTTGTGATACCCAATTTAGTAGCACCCCATGACCCGAATGCTTCCGCTAAACCAGATTTGGGGGTGTTACATTAGGTGACCAGGCTTTTGACACCTCACAGAGAATAATACCGGAACTTTCGGGCCTTTGAAATCAACAATCTACTAAATTACCGTTTAACCTTTATACAAAATTGACGAATCCAAGTTCAACTTCCGATTTAAATTTAAGAGAAAGCAATTTTCCTACATTTATTAACACATACATCAAAACTTATTGCATTTTACAATATCATTCCATTTTTACATTTTGCAATATCATTCCATTTTCTTATTTTTCATTTTTTTCACTTTTTTCATTTTTCATTTTTTTTTATTATTATTATTATTTTTTTTTATTATTATTTTTTTACATACATATTTATATGCTTTCTCAAAAATTAAAATAAAAAGTTGAACTCGGGCTCTATATCAAAATTGTATAAAAATTTGTTTTGCATAACAAAATGATTTTAACGTTCAAACGTTTGAAAACAGCACGTATTTAATCAGATTAGGAGCTACTGGGAGGAAAAGCCATAGATTACTTGTATAAGCTCTAAAGAGAACCAACTACTCTACGCTTAGCATTTTCATTTGCACAAATCGTAAAACCTTAGTCTAACCGTTAAGGAAGCAGCCAGATCAATACTCTGGCAGAGTCGGGATTCCCTTTGTTCTAACCTAATCAAGACTAAACACAACACACTTTTTATTTAAAAAACGATAAAAATTTTAAAATTTGGGTCAAAACGGGGGTACTAGGGCACTAGAAGGTACATATGTGACAAAATTCGTGAGAATTCCCCCCCCCCCCCACACTTAGAATTGAATATTGCCCTCAATATTCAAAGTACCCGGCTATTATGCCGACACTTAGAACGTAAAAAGGTAATACTAATAGCCAAGTGTGGAACAGAAATCTTCGTTTTTAAAAACAGGATTGAAAAGATATCCCTAGATAATCGTTAGCAAAAAGATAGGATATTGGGCGGCTGGATTGAAAACAGGCGCGACAATCATCACGATCCAAGGGAAACCTGCAAACAAGGGCAAACAACACACAAACAGAGCACAGTAGAGGAATCACCCCACACTTAGTGTCAGAAAATAGAAAGAAGTCAGAAACATGGGCGTTTACCCATGCAATGCTAATGTTTTTGTTCACCGAGTCACTAGCTTGACTCGACCCAGAATTCATTTGTTCTTGGGGAAGCATGTGGAAAAGAAAATCTCCATCGGACTTTCGTTCGAAATGTTTGGATAAACATTGAAGCATACGAAAGTTCCACTCCGATGAGATACATCCGGCTCAAAAGAATGGAGATGCCGGGGTCAAAAACTTTGTCTTCACTCCCGAACGAGTGAATAAAAGGACAATCTACCGTATAGGAGAAGAAAGGTAGAAAAACTCGAACGACATATGTGAAATCAATATAATGGCGATCCTCAAAGGGCAACATCACATATGTCGGATGATGCGTGGTTTTGCAACCTTACAACAGGTTTTACCTCTCGAGGGATCTCAAGAGGCTTACAACCCCACCAGGCAGTGTACCTGACCGATGTAGTATAGTGTAGTGGTAAGTACGGGGGATTGATCGTTCTCCACAGGGAATAGTGTTCGTTAGGTATGAAAAACTACTCTAATAGGTCTAAGGGTGAGAGAAGATTCTTTTTATGTTTTTATAATTTTTTATGAAAGCAAGTAAAATCTCGGGTTTGAAAGAGTGGGCGGAATTAGTTGCTAGTCAACTAACCCAAGTTACTACGAATGCAAATAAAATAAAATAACAAAAATGAAAAGGTTGGTGAAAACTTATGTGGAGGGAAATGTGTTTACTTAGATTTCCTTACTCCCTAACTATATTTTACCGGTTGATTAGTGTGTATTAGTTGCGTGGATGACGGGTGTATTCCTTAATACCATTCGTGGGGTGGCGTACGTACTTCCCCAACTCTACAAGCTCCTACTTCACTCCTATGTCGAGCCGGCTAGGAAGCTCCTAACATGGGATCACTAGAATTCGCTTGTGCATTAAATACAACCATAAAAACCTTTAGTACGCATTGGTTCATGTTTCTTAAGACGTTCAAGCAAGTTACCGAATAGGAAGTTAGCCAGTTTTCTTAAGCCTAACATAGATGAACAATCATCCAATACAACTAACAACACACTAATAACCAATAATCAATAGCTAGGTTTCATTAGATCTAAGCAAACACAAGATAAATCTAGCCTAGCATGTTAAACAAAAGACAAGAACAAGATAGAATCAAACAACACATAGACATATTGAATGATTAATTGATAACTTATCTTCAATGTAACATGGAAGATCTCAAGGCAAAAAGCCTTGAAAAAGCTGCCAAATTCGTCTTATGGTTTTCACACACAAAGTTCCTCAATAAGTTCCACACTAATGACAAAAAATTGCAAAACTATATATAGACTTTCAGATCTGACGGCGTCACGTTATGGAGTGTGACGCCGTCACCTCGTCGCTTTTAGGGTTCCCGGATGACCTTCTTGACGCCGTCCCTCTTTAGCTCTCCAAAATCCGTTCTGGCTTATCAGGGGTTGACGCCGTCAGAATTAGGGGTGACGCCGTCCCTCTTTAAATTAAGCCGTGACGACCTTGATCAGATTAAAGCGTGACGCCGTCAGAATTCCCATGCAAATTTCTCTGGCTTATCATGAGTAAATTTCACATCCACCTTTTCTTGCCAAGCCATGACGCCGTCCAGGGATAATCCTGACGCCGTCAAAGGTAACTTTTAGCATGATTTTGAGACTTTGTCGTTTTCTTCACTTTTATGCTCCAAAAACGTCCAAAATGCCTCCTTTTCCAGATTTCTCCTCAAAAGTACCTAAAATGACAAAAGGAACGATTTAGGGCAATATTTGATCAAATAAATACGATTTAGGGCTTAAATAACCCCTTAAAAGTGGTACACTTTTCGCTTCATCAAATACCTTACACTTGAGATTTGCTTGTCCTCAAGCAAATGCGCTTTTATTCTAATCAAAATACAAGTTAGGGGTCATTTGATGCTAACATAAAAGTAATTACAACAAATATTCGTTCCACTTTAATCATAATAAGCACGGAGATTACAAACTAGCACCTCACAAGTAGTGTTTAGATACTCACATCTCTCAAGTGTCATCAAAATAAATCTCATAAATGAAAACGGATAATATCTCTCACTACCTGTCATAGCAAATAGATTACCATAGGCTTGGGAAAGGATCGAAAACCTCCTCCACTAGGCGTAAGCACCTAAGATAAACTATCAAAGAGGGCTTTTACATGGGTTATAATGTTAGGTGTAGGGAAAAGGAAAACACGGTTTTGTTGGATAAAGGATATTTTACTGGTGGCGAGTTAAAGATCTTGATTAATTACATGTACTATACAATGTTGCATAAGCCAAGACTCGACTCGATTTAAGCTAATGAAAGAAAATAAAAAAAACATAAAACAAACATAAAATGAAACGGGATGGTAGTCCGTATGTTTTTTCTACTTTTCTTTTTCTCTTTTTTTTTTGTATTTTTCTTGATTTTTTCGATTTTTTTTTTTTTTTTTTTTTTTTATTGCATACACTTTTTCCCTACCATCCAAAATAATACATCATAGGGGCGTTGCATTCCCCTTACACTTGAACTTTTACATAACTTTACAATTACTATTCTAATGACTCGAATTAAGATAATTGAAAAACTTGGAGTACTTTTAAAACATTTAGCACATATGGGGGTAATAAATGATGTTCTTCCCCATTACTCCATTACACTAGTACTTTACCCATGAGTCCCAATCGTCCCAAAACAATATGTACAAGGATATGACTCGACTTAGCAACCATGTAATCAATTAGATAATTAACTTGGGTTTAAACAAATGTTGTCACAATAATGCACTAAAAATGAGTGCATACAAGGTAGGCTAAGGCGATTTGGGTGTACATTTAAGTGGGGTGTAACAAATTCTTCCTTTAAGTAAAATGCTTAAAGGTCGAAACGAAAAGATAGGCTCTGAGGGGTGTACTAGGGGTATCGTGTACTAAAAATGAGTACAACGCAAAGGGTGTGGGAGAATTACTTGACCAATGTAGTCAATGTGATTATAACAAAAACACAGGTGTAAAACAATGGGTTAATCCTAATGCCTCTTATCATGTAGTAAATCTAACTACACGAATGTAGTCTCACTTGTGGCCTCGGAATGGTCCTAACGCAAGTTCTAGAATCTAAGTGCTACCGGTACACACATCATAGCATAAATGATTTTCCTACCAATTCTAGGGGCGAACCTCACATATTTGGGGGTGGAAAATTTTTTAGTGGTACGGTTTTGTGCTAGTCATATAACTCCTATCCATGAGACGCTCATTAAGATCAAAGTTTCACACCTAAATGTTGTAAAAAATTTTAAATTTGGCACTAAAATTACCCTAACAGGTATTTATCTCAGTTTTATTACACATCTACTATTAAACAAACAAAAATCAAGCGTAATAGCATTCTCTAATCGTACTTTTACCCCCCCTTACACTTAAGATGAACATTGTCCCCAATGTTCAAATAACAAATGTAAAAGCATAAAGTAAAAGAATGAAAT
The DNA here is from genome assembly GCA_021014915.2 of Artemisia tridentata subsp. tridentata. Classification (NCBI taxonomy): domain Eukaryota; kingdom Viridiplantae; phylum Streptophyta; class Magnoliopsida; order Asterales; family Asteraceae; genus Artemisia; species Artemisia tridentata. The sequence goes on from CP139503.1 coordinate 371,273,778, forward strand.
CAAATACTCCCCTGATTCGCTCGGTGGATAATGAAGTAACACGGTTAGATCTTCTTCCAAAGGGAATGTAAAAGCTTCATGACTAATGCATCGCCAAAAGCTTGATCCAAAACATTTCCTTGTCCAAAATAACCTGTTAAACCTGAGAAAACAAACACGAAAACCTGCATAACATCGGCGGGATAAACTCTATATATAAGGATATAATGCTTGTGGGATGATAATTTTGCAGATTCCTGGAGATTATAAGTTATAGATTTAATAAAAACTTTTCATGAAAACAAAACTTTCAAAAATTTATAGAAAATTAAACCTGACGCCGTCAGGTTGTAACGTCTGACGCCGTCAGAAATGATCTGACAGAATTCTCATGTTACGTTTCCGGAAAAAATTTTGGAAAAAACTATACCTTACTTCCTGGAAATCCTGCAAAACATCATTATGTCTCGATACAAGCATTTGACTCAAACAAATACTAATATGTATGTTAATTTATTATTATTATGATTCATGTTCATTTTTTCTCTAATAAACCGATTTAGATTTCCCTTACACTTAACTTTTGCAAAATACCTTTATATGTAGTTAAGACGAAGTTAAAAACAAAATAAAGCATTTTCACAAATTAGTTTTTAACATGAATCAATAATAATAAAATTTAAACATACATACGGAAACAAATAAAATCAAACAAACAAATAAATAAACACACAAAGCAAATAAAGCTTGGGTTGCCTCCCAAGAAGCGCTTTTCTTTATTAACGAGTCTTGTAGCTAGACTCAAAGTCACGGGTTCTACGTTTTTCCGTTTTGCTTCTCAATTGCCTCTCTAATCATCCTAACAACCTCCCTATCAATTTTGTATTTAGGTCCAAGGTTCAAGCAATCTTTATAATAAAGGCTTCTCTTATTCCAAACATAGTCCATGCCTTTTTCTTTATCCTCATCATTGATGTCCTCAATCGCACCAATATTGTCCTTGTCAAATCGGGGCACAAAACGAAATTCATTAACCCGATAAGGCATCCTATATGTGATCCTATCTATGTGATTAGAAAACTGAACCGTGCCTCTCAAACGGTCATACCTTAAATTGGATGCTTCAATAAATGGCTTACCTAACACCACGCGAGATAGGCGGCAATCAACAACACTCGCCAAATCTTCTAAGATCATGAAGTTGGTGACAAAGGTAAAATTCCCAACAAGGATATGCATATCCTTAATCCTTCCAACGAAGTTACAAACTCCGCCTGGGCACTTGGGCTCCATCCTAGGCTCAAGTGGTGTGTTTATGATCTGGCTATAAAGGCCTGAGGACATCACGGTGATTGGGGATTCACAGTCAATGTAAGCATGCTCAACGTATTGGTACCCAATCATACATGGTATCTTCACATTCCCGGGATCACCTCTCTTAATCTTTGGGTCAATTCTAACAAAAGGTGGTCGAGGGTTATCAACTAGGTTGTTATAATAAGTAATCTCCTCCTTAGTGGGGTATTCATTGAAATAATCATCAAACCTAGGATCTACCTTCACTTCATCAATTTTCTCAATCAACTTCTCAATCGTAAGATTATTACGTTCTAGGTAATTATCTGAGTATATGGCGGTCTCTAAGTTGTTCAAGGCATAATCAAGCTCCATATCAATCATTCTACTGAGTTCTCTGAGCTCACAAATCTCATTCTCAAGTTGGCTACGCAACAAAGCTACTTCGCCAGGTGTAAGAGGTGGATTCGCGTTTTCCATAATGGCAAACTGAATAGTCAATGAAAATCTTATACGAACAAAAGCACGAAGAAAATAGATAGACTAAAGAAAACCTAGAAAAAGAAAATAAAAATCTCACTAGAAGGGAATCTAATGAGTAGACCTATAAAATAAAAATTCAACCTAAACAATAACTATTCCCCGGCAGCGGCGCCAAAAACTTGATGCGTGGTTTTGCAACCTTACAACAGGTTTTACCTCTCGAGGGATCTCAAGAGGCTTACAACCCCACCAGGCAGTGTACCTGACCGATGTAGTATAGTGTAGTGGTAAGTACGGGGGATTGATCGTTCTCCACAGGGAATAGTGTTCGTTAGGTATGAAAAACTACTCTAATAGGTCTAAGGGTGAGAGAAGATTCTTTTTGTGTTTTTATATTTTTTTATGAAAGCAAGTAAAATCTCGGGTTTGAAAGAGTGGGCGGAATTAGTTGCTAGTCAACTAACCCAAATTACTACGAATGCAAATAAAATAAAATAACAAAAATGAAAAGGTTGGTGAAAACTTATGTGGAGGGAAATGTGTTTACTTAGATTTCCTTACTCCCTAACTATCTTTTACCGGTTGATTAGTGTGTATTAGTCGCGTGGATGACGGGTGTATTCCTTAATACCATTCGTGGGGTGGCGTATGTACTTCCCCAACTCTACAAGCTCCTACTTCACTCCTATGTCGAGCCGGCTAGGAAGCTCCTAACATGGGATCACTAGAATTCGCTTGTGCATTAAATAAAACCATAAAAACCTTTAGTACGCATTGGTTCATGTTTCTTAAGACGTTCAAGCAAGTTATCGAATAGGAAGTTAGCCAGTTTTCTTAAGCCTAGCATAGATGAAAAATCATCCAATACAACTAACAACACACTAATAACCAATAATCAATAGCTAGGTTTCATTAGATCTAAGCAAACACAAGATAAATCTAGCCTAGCATGTTAAACAAAAGACAAGAACAAGATAGAATCGAACAACACATAGACATATTGAATGATTAATTGATAACTTATCTTCAATGTAACATGGAAGATCTCAAGGCAAAAAGCCTTGAAAAAGCTGCCAAATTCGTCTTAGGGTTTTCACACACAAAGTTCCTCAATAAGTTCCACACTAATGACAAAAAATTGCAAAACTATATATAGACTTTCAGATCTGACGGCGTCACGTTATGGAGTGTGACGCCGTCACCTCGCCGCTTTTAGGGTTCCCGGATGACCTTCTTGACGCCGTCCCTCTTTAGCTCTCCAAAATCCGTTCTGGCTTATCAGGGGTTGACGCCGTCAGAATTAGGGGTGACGCCGTCCCTCTTTAAATTAAGCCGTGACGACCTTGATCAGATTAAAGCGTGACGCCGTCAGAATTCCCATGAAAATTTCTCTGGCTTATCATGAGTAAATTTCACATCCACCTTTTCTTGCCAAGCCATGACGCCGTCCAGGGATAATCCTGACGCCGTCAAAGGTAACTTTTAGCATGATTTTGAGACTTTGTCGTTTTCTTCACTTTTATGCTCCAAAAACGTCCAAAATGCCTCCTTTTCCAGATTTCTCCTCAAAAGTACCTAAAATGACAAAAGGAACGATTTAGGGCAATATTTGATCAAATAAATACGATTTAGGGCTTAAATAACCCCTTAAAAGCGGTACACTTTTCGCTTCATCATCGGAGAAGGAAGAATATCGGGATTAAGAACTAAGGTCATATCATCAAGTTTAGGACTAACAGAGTCCTTGACCTCATCGTTCTCTAACTCTTCATCAAAGAGAGGATTTATTTTGCTAGAAAAGTACTCATCATCAAATTCAAAAAGAGAATTTGAATAGACTTTGAGACTTTCATTTGAAGCGTCCTCATCAGAAAGTGATTCGTCATCACTGGAGGAAAAATCATCATTTGAATTGAAAAGAGGGTTAGAGAAGATCCCGGAAGTATCCTCTGAAATGTCAGTATGATAATCATTATAAAAAGACCAATCACTATCACTGTCAGATGTATCCTCGGACTCACTTGGGATTGGGATAAGGTTCTCAGCACTAGACTTTATGAATTCGTCCGATTCCTTTTCAGGAATAGTGCTAGAATGCTCGTCCCCCATAATGAGAGAGTCCTCGGAGTCCATAGACGGAAGGATGGATGTGATTGCAATAGACTGAGGGAGTTGAGAAATAATATCACTCAAAGGAATAGTACTCTCCTCGTCGTCGTCATCTTCGTCATCGAGCATGCAAGCCTTATTAAACAAGAAACGGTTATGTGCTGCACGTTCAATGGCGAGTAAATCTTCCATAGATTCACCATGACGATCTTCTTTGGTCTGTTTAGCAGCCCAAGCATTAAATGCATTCCTCACATCATGAAGTTTTTGGAATACATCTTTGAAAGCAGAATCCAGAAGATCATTCCTAATATTATGAATTTCTTGGAATGATTCTTGAGGAAATGGCTGAGGCTGCGTTTGAATTGGTTGATACTGTGGAGGTTGGTCATGATACGAATAATCATAATTGTTACAAGGACCATGCTCATAGACAAGCGGGGTCCTTGTTTGACAATCGGAATTATAGTGCGGACCTCCACAGAATTCACAACAGTAAAACTGTTGTGACTGACTCGGTGAATCATATGGATATTGGTCATAACCAAAGTTTTGATTACATGGAAATTGCTCATAGACAAACGTATTCCTTGTTTGACAATCAAAACTTGGGTGTGGACCTCCACAATATTCACAAGAATATGTTTCCATCTCATGGTGTAGGGGTTGGTTAAGGAAATTGGTTGTTTCATTGTAGGGATTTTGGTCATAGACAAACCCGTTTCCCGAATTTACAATGCTACAACCGGGGCAATTTCCACCATTTAGAGGTCCCCCACACCATTCACAACCATAGTTGTAAGATGAAGACATAAAAAGAATTAAACGTGTAGAGGGTGAGAAAAAGAATTAAACGAATAGAGGGGATACGAAGAATATTTTTGGTTTTTTAGAAACATTTTGAAAAATATAAAGAGGAAAATAAATTTTGAAATGAAAATCTTTTTGGGTTTTTTTTTTTTATGAGAAAATATTTACGAAGATTCAAAACACGCAACGATAAACGAGAATTCAAAATTCGCGTCAGCCCTCCCCGGCAGCGGCGCCAAAAATTGATTCGCTGGAATCAACACATATTTATGTCCAAGGAATACAATGGAAGTTGTATTCCCGGGTCGTTATCCCCAACGAAGGCGTGAATGGAATTCGTGATCTCGAATCGTGATTGCGTGCAGTGAATGGTGAATAAAGGGGGAATTTTTGGATTTTAAGACTAAAATTATAAATTATAAACTAAAAACAACTTAAGAAGCATATAAAACAAATATATAAAGCTTAAATAAGCAAAAACGAATTTAAACCTAAAAACACGCAATTACGGGAAATAACCTAGCCTAAAAAAGTCAAACCGAAAAAAGTAATCCTAGAAATATATGATAACAACTAAATTATGCTAAGCAAAGATAATAATAAAACTAGTAGTAAGTAAATAATCTAAAGTTAACGATAACAACTAAAAATAATAAACTAGATTACCAAAGATTATTAATCAACAATTTCTAAGTTTTTCACACTTAAGTCTCAATTCACTACTCACTTAACAAGCATAAATAAATCTACGCCATAATGCAAAATAAAACTAAACTATTCCTAAAACTAATAATTATAACGATCATACTAAAAATAAAGAGATGAAAGGGTTAGAGATAACCAAAGATGTAAAGACGATGATGAGATGAGACCCACTTCATAAGCATAAGCTCCAAACCTATATCTTTAAGCTTCATCATTAACCCACTAATTTTACTTAAACACCATTAACACTATTGATTACTACTAATTTTTAGACGTAAAAATCAAAGATACAATATAAAATGAAAGATTTGACAAAATTGAAATATGACTACGTGGACACTTCATCAGAGAAAAACGAAGTTAATTCACTAACTAAATTTAACTACGAAAGCAATAATAATATTCAAATAAGTAGTAAATATTCAAACTGTTTGACTGTTTAGTACAAGAAAAAAAAACGACATGAATGAAAACTAAAAAAATTTGAAAAGCCATTAATATAATAAGAGAAATATAGTGATATAAAATTGGTTGGATGATTTTTTTATGAGGTAGTATGAACCGACCCCTAGTGGAGAAGGTGTCGGCTCCCAGCTTTTTTTCTTCGTCTGTCATTCAATACACATTTAATACCCTAATTTTTTTGGGCCTGGCTTATCTCTTTTATTGGGCCGAACCTGGGGAATGGGCTAGAAGCAGCTTGCTGGACGAGCAACTTAATAAGAGCAGCAGCTGGGTTTGTAAGGTGCTAGGAGTGTAGGCTTGAGTCAAACATCGGCTTAAGCCGGATCCATTTCTTTGGGCTTCAATAATCTTCAATAAATGCTTGAAATCTCGTATTTTTGCTCCAATGTTCTCATCTCATGCTGTTGGACTCATAATTTTGTGCTCTTTCCAAATCTCTTGCTCGTTTTTGTCGGTTTTTGCCTTGTTTTCGATCCTTTTGTACCTGAAACACATAAAAACACAAACCAAGGATATCTGCTGTATAATATGGTCTATTTTGGTATTTTTGGTATTTTTATGGTCTAAAATGGGCATAAAATGATGAGTATTTACACACTCATCAATAGACCGCAAAATTGTGTAACAACTCAGTACCTACTTCTTCTAAGATAGTATTAACCCTGCAAACGCAGCTACAATCAGACCACTTAATTCAAACACAAAAACCACCATTAATTTCACTAGATACAACATCATGATCTGTGCATGCAGTGGCTTATATGCACTTTTAAATTCTAAAAGAAGCTTTATCATTACATTTATTGCTATGAAAAAGTATGATGACCCAACCTGCTCATTTGGAGCAAATCATTATAGATGAAAGTGCTGGTAAATTATATAATACATACCGTTGAAGTGGTCTTGTATACGAATCTATTTAGCTTTAGCCTTTTGTGTAGTTTAGTATGTGGGTATACCTGAAACGAATACGTCAGACCGATTTTGTAGGAACATGTGATATTAAAACAATGTTCATTAGATTAGTATAGGTTTGAGTGCATACCATGGCGAAGGTCAAGTGACAACTTTAGGATCCGCACTTTAGTATTTTCCAACCTCCAGTATTGTTATACTGTTAGTTATCGAGGTGGACCTATGCACCACCAAATTCAGTCCGCGTGTCTTGCAATGGCCTGAAACCGTATATTAATGGACAGTGAGTTTACATAAAACAAAGCACAAACAAATTTTAAGTCATCAGGTATAGCAATAGCAAAACATGTCTGACAACTTTATTGTTTGGCATCCGAAACTAAAAATGTATTCTTGAAGTATTATCCGAAGATACTATTCTACTGCTAGTGGGAAAAGGTGCTGTTCAAGGTTATAACTAACAGTACTAACTGAAAAGAAAAGTTAGTACTGCTAGTTCAAAGTTCATACTGGCTTAATTTTTCTAATAAATAGGATGGAGAATAACTGATACATGTTTGTTTAATTTTTACCTTATGGCAGTTTCTCTAGAAGAACAATGGAGATGGCTTGTTCCAATTGAGGCGGTTTGAAGAAAGGATGTGAAAATTCGCCTTGTATAAATAAGGCATCGAATCCGGAATAAGGCATGCACAGAACATTTTTAAAATGCTTATGAGCTTGAGAAACATTTATTGAAAAATACCGAATACTGGTAAAAAATTTGCAGGTACAGACAACTGCATCCAATAATGGTCCAAATAATCAATATTTTTCAAAAAAAAAAAAAAAAAAAAAAAAAAAAAAAAAAAAAAAAAAGTCTAAACAACCACTGGTCAAAGGAATCATCTTCATTACGGGGCTGAGCAAAAGGCGTTGCTATTATGGCTTAACCATGGAGCTCAAATTCCCTCATTTTGAGCTCCAATTACAACATTCCCCAATTTGGAAGATTCTTTCCGTTTTCTTATAGTACTTTTTGATGTAAAATTTTAAATTCCTTCAACTCAGATATATCCATCATTCACAACTATCTGAAGCAGGGGATTTTAATATTTTAGGGATAATTTTGAATTCAATTTCTTTTGGCCGATTCTGAAAAACTACAGCATCCTTTGTAAAGGACCCATTGTCTGGTTTATGTGAAAACGGGATGATTTAATCAAAATTCTCATGCTAGTCAAATGGCTAAAATTTCTAAGCATATGTATGTGTGGGTAACCATGTTCTGATCATTCATAAATGCATGTTCCGATCATTCATAAGCATATATCAGTTTTAACTAACCTGAAAAGGATGCCTGTTGCATAACTCACAGCAGCCCATTTAACTAAATCAATTCACCTCCATCTTGTTTGTTTTGACAGTATAGCAAAAGCAATAAAAGACTTACCATGTGAAAACTGCCGATGTTGAATTCAGTAACTCGCAAACTGAAAAGCATCAAACCAAAAAAGAAATTAAAATCTCAAAGATAGTAATGTATTAAATCTTTGTTGCACTAACGCATAAATCTTTGTAAACCAACATATAATAATGGAATAGCAATAAAACCAAAACAACATATAACTGGCTACACCTTCCATTACTCGTGTCTATAGCTACTGATCGGCCACACGTGGCAGAAATAGCGTCTGTACACAGCAACTACATTTGGGTAACTGATCATTGCAATCTGTGTATGGATGAAAAGAAGTATTAATATTGTTTGACATGAGTAAGTAAAGTGGATATGACATCTTTGTCCTTTACAATACATGTCTCGTACCTCATCCGTAACACCCTTTCGGCAGTGTCTTGCAATGGTAATTTCGGGGCAAGTTAACAGAAATGGAGCAGGCCAACGGACGTTGGATGACGCAAATTTGACTCCATCGGTAAGGTTAGATAGAACGCACCTGCAAAACATGTTTCACTTGGTATGGTTAGTGTTCGTATTTGCAACAATACATCAGAACAAAAGCGAAAGATATCTAACAAACATTTGAACAGGAACATGGCGACAAACATACCCGGTATTCTTTGCTGTTCGCATATTCCTGATCTTGTACAGGCTCAGACGTGTACGTATATAATCGACATCCACAGCGCGCTTGGGCTGCAACCACAATTCCAGTTGCCCCGCCAAGGAACGCGTGTCGAAAAAATGTAATCGTACAAACGTATCATCATCGCCTTAATAACGTGCCTGCAAATTACTAATTCAGAAACTCAAACTCAGAAACACATGTGAACACGCAGTCAGATACAGCAATAATACGGTTCAGAAAATAATTGAGCTCAGACCTGCGAACGGGGACAGGGTCACAGAAACAAATGAAGTTCACGGTGGCTGCAAAAGAAACCCGGTTGCTTAGTTGCTATTTATACTATGCCTTCCGCTCATTGCCACACCACCACCTTCATATTCTGAAAGACCCATTTCAGTTCCCCAAAATTATACCAATCATCATAGCCCATTACCTTCATATCAAAATTCCCGTTTAAAATCTACAGTCAGAAAATCTGAGACGGTGGCTGCAAAACAAAGGCGGTTGCTTAGTTACCATTTATACTATGCCTTCCGGCCTTTGCGCTGCCCCACCGTTGAGATTTTCAAAGAACCATTTCGTTATGGGCAAATTATAACAATCATCTATATAATGCAGCAGCCATAGCAAACCATATCGATTGGAAAAAATCAGACCCTTAACAGCAGCAGGCTGTAATTTTTGGTTAACCCATTTCGTTTACCCCGCTTAAAGGTCACACCCAAATCCATCCTTTTCAGCTCCCATTTCAGCCCGTACACGCACTCACTTGAGGACCTCTCAAACATGTTATCTGCAAAATAACATGAGTATACGTCACTGTTTCTTGCAAGCCTCGACTAACGAAACAATTAAAAATTTAGCGACAAAACTACCTAAGTTTCAAGACCATTATTTCCTATCGGAAATGGCTACAATGGAAGTGGGTGGGTTTTTCAATTATTATCATCTATATAATGCAGCAGCCATAGCAAACCATATCGATTGGAAAAAATCACACCCTTAATAATTATAACAATCATCTATATAATGCAACAGCAGGCTGTAATTTTTGGTTAACCCATTTCCTTTGCCCCGCTTAAAGGTCACAAATCCACCACATCAAAACATTTGAACATGAACATGGTGACAAACATACCCGGTATTGTTTGCTGTTCGCATATTCTAACGCGCGTCGAAAAAATATAACCGTACAAACGTATCATCATTGCCTTAATAACGTGCCTGCAAATTATTAATTCAGAAAACACATGTGAACACGCAGTCAGATACAGCAATAATACGGTTCAAAAAATAATTGAACTCAGACCTGCGAACAGGGACAGGGTCACAGAAACAAATGAAGTTCACGGTGGCTACAAAAGAAACCCGGTTGCTTAGTTACTATTTATACTGTGCCTTCCGCTCATTGCCACGCCACCACCTTCATATTCTGAAAGACCCATTTCAGTTCCCCAAAATTATACCAATCATGATAGCCCATTACCTTCAACAATTACTACATATATTATACAGCAACAATAAGTTTCGTTTACAGTGACATGAGATTTGCATATCGAAATTCCCGTTTAAGATCTACGGTTAGAAAATCTGAGACGGTGGCTGCAAAACAAAGGCGGTTGCTTAGTTACCATTTATACTATGCCTTCCGGCCTTTGCGCTGCCACTCCGTTGAGATTTTCAAAGACCCATTTCGTTATGGGCAAATTATAACAATCATCTATATAATGCAGCAGCCATAGCAAACCATATCGATTGGAAAAAATCAGACTTGCCGGTACAGTAACCCAAAGATCATTAGGCATTTTTTTCCCCAACGAACAGTTGCCCGTACAGTAACTTCCCACCCTTTCATCCACACATTTGGGGCAATTAGCTTGGTAAGGCCCTTTTAGGCCTAATCCTCATTCCTGGGAAATATATATATGACCTATTTTAGTATAGACACAACAGTTGAGAACAAATTCTAAACGGCAAACAAACACATACCTATTGCTAGATTAAAATAATTTACTGGCATGTTTCAATTTCCCCACAACTCACAACAGAAATAAATAAAATAAAAAATGAATCTAATAATAATATTAAAAAAAGAGATAGCATACCATGATAGGTAAGATAAAGTCATGAAGAGTGTGATTTAGCGTTGTGAAAGAAAGCAGCAGAACAAAGTATGGAAGCAACGAAAGCAAATATCCCAAACCCAATCATAGCCGAAATCCCAGCCACTGTTAAATCTATTATTAACTGTATACTCAAACCCATCACCATCTTCTTCTTTTTTTATAATTGCTTATTAAAAAGAAGCATTGTTGTTTTGTTTTTCTTATATAATAAAATCAAATAAAACATTAATTAAAAACAAAGACGGTACCTTGTGGTTGGAGCCTTGGAGGAGTTCGGCGGATGATTCGGAAATGATTCCGGTGGCCGGAATATGAGAAAGTAGATGTGATGCAGTGAGAATCGGGAAAAAAAATGGAGTTCTTTGGATTTTGTATTTTTGATTTTGTGTTGTTGGTGATTGTTGTTAGATGTGATGGGAGTTTGTGGGAGGGAGTAGAGAAGACGCAAGAAAGTTCTGGGTGTGTGTTTTTTAGATTTAGGTTAGATATATGTAATGAAAGGTCATTACAGTGTAATTAAGCTTTTTTTTTTTTTATCAATGAACAATGGCCGGTACAGTAACCCGAACATCATTAGGCAATTTTTATTTTTATTTTTTCCCCCATGAAAAGTGGCCCGTACAGTAACTTCCCATATTTTCATCCACACATTTGGGGGTAATTAGCTTGGTAAGCACCTTTTTTGCCTAATCCCATTCCTGGGAAATATATATATATGAGCGGGGTAGCCCGCGCATTGCGACGGGAGTGTTTTGCATGAATAATGTTCGAATTCGTGTTCTTGTTTATGTATCTGTTCTAGACTTCTAGTCAGATTAACAGATGAGACAACTTATGTATACACACTGTTGTAACAGTTACCATATGTTTGACGTGTATTCATCCAAAAGCTTTGAAGGAATTCTTGGGTGCATCGATGTTTGCATAGCTTGACATACAACACATATCCTTTGATGTCAGAGCTTTTTGGTTGTTAAGTTATAGCAGCACTCAGCAACATCACACAGCTCCAGTCCTTCTGGTTTGCACTAAAGTGGCTTAAGTAGCCCTCGAAGAGTCCGTTTATTCTCTCTGTCTGAGCTATCAAAGATATACCGACTTAGATATCTGACCATAAAATACCGACCTTCTAACATTACCGACTTTGAAATCTCGGGTTTTTAAATTGATTCAGATAAAAAATAGTATGATAAACAGAATTAGGGGTTTCCACACGGGGTCATGCGTTTTCAGGTATTTGTAGTCTCAGCTTGTCTTTTAGAGCCATGCAGGTTCTAATATCAAAAAAAAGATTATAGACAGATTGTAGAATTGAAATACACTTCTCTTAAGCTATACGCTTTGGTACGGGTGAAATGAAAATAATTATTTGATCCATAAATTATAAGATAATCAAGAATCTATTTACTCAAGTATGAAAAATGGACAGCTAATGAGTTTCAAAATATGAGCTTTAGAATTGGAGAAAAAATGTACACATGGATGAAACATTTGCTTACCGTTTTAGGTTATCTGATGCGTTAGTAGCATTTTACGAATCCCCTGTGAATTGAGGACAATTAGTTTAGAACTTGGTTTATTAAAGATCAACTATCTAAAAATCACTTTTAGCTGATAGGTTCCAAGGCTATGAAGAGGATGTGATAATTATCGAAAATACAATTTTAGAGGTGTAAATATTGACACTTTGCAGTATGTTAGATATATATTATTTATTTATTTATTTATTTTTATTATTCCTTTATCGGCGCGTTGCTGCGGGAGGTTTTGAATCTAGAAAGCACGAAACAAATTGAATTTGCTAAATAAATTGACTTCGAGAAAGTTATGCGTATTTATATTCGTTTTTATTGGAAAAATTATTTCGAGAACAATGCTGTAAGTTTCATAATTTTTTGAGTCTGTTTGGTATGCCAAATGGGTCCCGTGGCAAATATTTTAAAAGTTTTACTAAGTTGTCACAATACGCCCTTTGCTCCTAATTTTTTTTTCTACGCTTGCAGTTTGTTGACCCCGCGCCCAAATTATACAATCAGTCCCTAAGGGACATTATGTATTTATTTTTAGTCCAAGTACTATAAAAGCTTAAGTTATAGTTGTTGAATCTAACTCATTAGGGTTTTATCACACACATTTCACCCTAGCCGCTCCATATCCTCTCTCTTCCCCTCATCTTTTCCGGCGACCACTATACGCCCTCACCGCCCCTTGTTTTATTACATCACCACCACCAAACTTCATCTCTTGCAACCCTCACCCCACTTGTAAACACAACACGCGCCCCAAATCTGCTTTCCAACATCACGCCACGCCAGCGCTTAACTTTTTTGACCAAGATCTGTTGTTATCCGAGTGTACCAAAGGTGGGTAACACCGAGTCACCCGTGGTTGTGGCTCGGTGTGCAAGAAACTCGATCTTGTCGAGTTATTTTTTCAGTTTCCTTGTCGATTTGGGTCTTAAAATAAATGGGTTAATGTTTTGTTAACGAAAGAATCAATAATAATCGTTCGTTTGGTATTTTTTTTTTCTTGGTTGTGTTGGCAAGGTTATGCCGTGAGCCTTAGCTCACGGCCGTGGTCTTTATGTAGTGGAGCCACAATGTTTTCCGGCAACCACCGCCGGCGGCCACTTCCCCCGCTCCTTTCTACTCGGTAACACTATTTTTATATTTACATTCTAAGGTTATTTTTCAGGTTACTTATTTAAGCTAATAAAATATACTGTAAAGAAAGTTACGGAATCATTTAGTGTTAATATCTTGCTGAAATATGTGTTGATTCATTTCTTTAAATATATACTTGTAATCTTCGTACGAAGTATTAATGATTTTTTCATACAGACGTGGCAGCATCAAAATTCCAAAAGTCTTTTAGTTAAGTTTCAGTTATGATATAAATTGCCTACATTTAAACACATAAATTTATATCACCAACATCAATGACAATGTGCGCTTTTCTATTCCTAAAGTCATCAACCATTTTACATTCCTACCTTTAAAGATGCAAAAATAAAACTAATATTTGATCCAGGTGAAATAGAACACATATTACCCTACCAAATCATTCAAAACTTTGTTGGCATTAATTTGACCCAAAGCTTCAGCTGATGCGGATTTGTTAGATCTCTGATATTATCTGTTCCCATCCTGCACATGAATAAAATATATGTTAACAAAACATGGTTAGGTTAATTTTTTTTTAAGGTTAATGCTAATTGATTGTAAATTAATGAAACTGTAAAATGAATGTTTGTATATGCAATAAACGGTTGTGTACCTTTATTTGGGAAATTTTATTTAAAAAATCTTTATAGACTATATTCTTGAAAATGACATCTTCATGAAGAAAGTCGTTCCGTCTCCAACTGAGGTCTTCTCGGCCGCTGCCAGGAAGATTCGATTGATTATCATTGCATAGCAAATTTTAACCGGGAACTGTTTTCTTTCAAAAATGAAAGGGTAATTTGGATCTTTGTGTGTTAACGGGATCTAGCTTATAACTAAAGTTAGTTACCTTCTTTATAAGATGTCGTGGTCCAATGTTTTTTGGGTTTTAACATTGGTTCACCATTTACCGAAATTGGTGTCGCTGATTTTCTTTTACTTCCTGTTGCAGTCATAAAGAATCATTCACTGTTGTTAGAAAAATGCACGAAATATAACTTTATTAGTAATAAATAGTGTGTATGAAAAATTTACCTTTGGCTGTTGTGTCATTGCAGGTTTGTGTTGTTGTAGAATGATTCTCATACTCTGTTACTTCTGCAGCTGTTGATGAAAAGGTTGAGCTAGGTAGTATCTGGTTTACTTGTTTTTGACCATTCGACTTGCCTGTGTTGATACACAATCATATATAGTTGTTCAAACAGTATATGGAATATGATTTTGTTACTACCAAGTATGATATATGGAAAATTTACCTTTGTCTTTTGTTGCATAATTACAGTTATTCTTTCCTGTATATTGGGTTTGAAATTCTGAGGATCTTTCGTTAGGTGATGAAGAATATGTGTAAGGTATTATCTGCTTCCTCTTATTTTGAGTATGCGATCTGCTTGTGTGTTCATTACCTGTATTTAATATATTGGTAAATATGTCACAGCTAAGATGATGAAAGGTGTGTCACTTAAGGGTCATTGTTTCACAGAAGTAAAGACCATTATGAGTTGTTTTAGGATTAGGATGTTTTGACTGCTAAGGTTAACAATTTTTTTCCATGGTCTTTGGAAGTTGAGTAGCTGATGTAGGATTTTTTTATTTGAGGGAAGGCCGATGCAAGTTAGAATATTATAGAGAAGAAGAATGTGGAAAAACATTTAAGTCTCAACTACCTTATTTACTCATTATTAATCAATCATGAGAATTAGATCTTCTGTAATAAGACTAACAACACCTGTCCTGAAGATAGTAAGAATATATGTTAAAGAGGAATACCATAATTCTATAATCTGTTACATTAACAGTTATCCTAATATACATTATTGCATTTTTACCTCTTACTCTTATTTTATGATCCTTTCCGATGATGTTCGAATGCTCTATTTTCTATCTTGACACCTCCCTAATTTTTTGATCAGGGTGAGATATAACTGGACTTCAAGCGCTTGCATGATCAGCCATTTAAATAATAGGGCCTATTAGCAAGGGGAGTAAGAATTTGCAACTCATCTAGTCAAAGGTAAATAACAATTAAAGCATTATAAGTACTTTATTTGATCCTTGTTGTAAAGGGTTTCTTGTTAATAATTACCCTTGCACAGTAGTTTATTGTACCCACTACCCAGTGTTGTAACTCGCCTTTTTGACATCATGAGCATATTTGCTCAACCTATAAATAGCAGTAACATTTCTTCATATTGTTTTCTTTCCCTATCTGAGGCATATGGAAGGATGTTTTATAGTATCCAATATAGGATCTTCTGCAATGGTTGAGGCATTGCCCTTTGTGGTTTAGTGTTAACAGGCACACACACATTTTGCCGCAACTGGTTAGGCTATAGTACTAATGAAAGATCAGCAGTTAATATTCAGCTTTAGTCTCTGCCAGTTGTCCTTACTCCTTAACCACCATACTTTAACAGTAAGGGAAATTCAGTATACAATATTATAAAATTGTAAACAACTCCTTGTTGTTAGAAAAATGCATGAAATATAACTTTATTAGTAATAAATAGTGTGTATGAAAAATTTACCTTTGACTGTTGTGTCATTGCAAGTTTGTGTTGTTGTAGAATGATTCTCATACTCTATTACTTTTGCAGCTGTTGATAAAAAGGTTGAGCCAGGTAGTATCTGGTTTACTTGTTTTTGACCATTCGACTTGTCTGTGTTGATACACAATCATATATAGTTTTTCAAACAGTATATGGAATATGATTTTGTTACTACCAAGTATGATATATAGAAAATTTACCTTCGTTTTTTGTTGCATAATTGCAGTTATTCTTTCATGTATTTTGGATTTGAAATTCTGAGGATCTTTCGTTAGGTGATGAAGAATATGTGAGGTATTATCTGCTTCCTCTTATTTTGAGTATGCGATCTGCTTGTGTGTTCATTACCTGTATTTAATATATTGGTAAATATGTATTCTTAAACCGACGTTGTATATAAAAGTTATGTATAAAAATAGTTGCAAAAAGTAGGTTACTGTGAGTAGTGACAGAAGGTGTTACCTTTCCCTTGCCTTCACTTGACTTCCTCGTGTAGAATTATACTCGTTGCATAGAATGTCAGTTTTAAAAGAACCTGCATTAATTAAACTAACTTTAGGTACATCATAATTGAGGTATCATAAATAGTAAAGTGAGTGAATGAAATTAGGTATCTTGTATTAATAAAAGATATCTTAAGTGTGTCATAAATGACCTACTATAAATGAAGCAATTCACTAAAATTACCTCTATTTCTTTTGCTCTCTGTCTCCGTAACTGCATCACATGGTGCAGCTTTTCTTTTTGCTCTCTTCTTTGTCAACAAATTTTCTGATAACTCATCAGTTTATCTTTGCAGGGCCAAGTTTACCGTCGAACCATCACCTTGAACCAATGGTTGCGGCACAACAGAAAATATGTCTTTTGGAATGTTTGCTGTCTTTGCATGGTACGTACTTTCTCCAACAGATGGGTTTTGTTGTTGCTCAATGACATTAGTCATTGGGTTAACATTAAGTTGCAAATTACAATTTGGGTGATCCAGATATTTTTTAAAAGATTCTGATTAAAGACCAATTGTACAATAGTAGAACTTGCAAAGTGGAAAAAAAAAAGCAATTGTATAACAGCGCAAATTGCAAAAGAAGAAACTAAGCATATAGTATCTATGTAGACAATATTATTAAGCATCAGTTTAAGCATGGAAATGAAGCACATAAGTAAACATGGAAGATTTAAAAGCTTATATACTACCATGGATGAATAAACTTGTTTCTACTTGTAATCTGACCTTCTTCTGTAGATAATTGTTAACTTGTTTCTTGTTTGTGCAGCCTGGAAGCATATGGGAGAAAACATGGAAGATTTGTTTCTTGTTTGTGCAGCTTGGAAGCAGATGGGAGAAAACATGAAAGATTTAAAAGCTTATATACTACCATGGATGAAACAAAAATGTTAAAGATTAAATGCCATACCTTCTAAATAGCAGCCTATATAAACTTGTTTCTACTTGTAATCTGACCTTCCGTGGATAATTGTTAACTTGTTTCTTGTTTGTGCAGCCTGGAAGCATATGGGAGAATTGTTTCTTGTTTGTGCAGCCTGGAAGCAGATGGGAGAAAACATGAAAGATTTAAAAGCTTATATACTACCATGGATGAAAAAAAAAAAGAAATCTGACCTACTGTAGATAATTGTTAACTTGTTTCTTGTTTGTGCAGCCTGGAAGCAGATGGGAGATTTATTTCTTGTTTGTGCAACCTGGAAGCAGATGGGAGAAAGCAAAGTTGAGGAGCAGAAGTTTCTGGGATCTACTTTGGAGAAGTAAAATTATATATATATATATATATATATATATATATATATATATATATATATATATATATATATAAAGGCAGGAGGCATTATGTATTTTTATTATATTTTTTAATGCTGGAACAGTAATTACAAGATCATTAGGACTTTTTTTTGTATTTTGTTATTGAATGAACAGTGGCCGGAACAGTAAGTTCCTGGGTTTATAGCCACATATTTGTGTGCAATTAATTTGCTAAACATCATCATTCCTTTTTTTTGCATTTTTTATTCAATGAACAATGCCCGGAACAGTAAGTTCCCACCTTTACAGCCACACGTTTGGGTACAATTATTTTGCTAAGCCCTCATTAGGGCAAGTTTTACTGTGCAGAAACAATTTTTTAATGCCCCCCATTCCTGGGAAAATATATATATATATATATATATATATATATATATATATATATATATATATTATATATAGATAGTATATATTAATATATATATTATATTTATATAATTAATATATTAATGATTTGGATGGACTCGATTGCTTTTTGACAATGGTCCGTGGTTAATTCTCAAATTCTTTTTTCTAAAAACGTATGAATCTTTACAAGTTTTGACACATTCCGTTTGTAATTTATAATTTTTTCGCGATGTCATGTAGGATTGTCTTATAACTTACCCTATATATATATCTAATTAATATAGGATGGACATGTGATGGTCCGTTATCCGTGCCATATTTTTGAGGTTGAAGAGTGTTGCGAGTTGAAACATTCCTATTATCGCATTCACTGAAGATGGTTTGAGTGCCATTGCAACAAAACTAGGCACCCTATTGATGCTTGATTCTTAAATATCGACTATGTGCATGGAGTCATGGGGTAGGTCAAGTTATGCACGTGCCATAATTGAGTTGAGAGCTGATGCGAAGTTGAAACACTCCCTCATGGTGGCGGTACCAAAATTTGAGGGTGAGGGGTATACTATGCACACTATTCGTATTGAATATGAGTGGACACCTCCAAGATGCTTAAGTTGTAAGGTATTTGGTCACGTTCTTAATGAATGTCCTAAGAAACTTGTCACATATGCTATTAAGAACATGAAAGCGTGAAAGCAAGCTATACGCGGGGTTCAGATTGGTTCGAAGACTAAGTTCGCTTATCAACCTAAGGTACCAAGGAAATCGAAGGTAACTAATGATAAATTGATACTTCGGTTCGTTCCACTTCGAGTTCGTTTGACGTATTAAGCTCTATGGTGGATGTGGAGGAAGGAAAGGGTCGTAAAGCTTCGGCATTTGGTAGTCCAAGTACTACATGTCTGGCTGCAAGGATTAATGAACTAGAAAGTCAATGCTTGATGGGAAGCTTGTGCTATTGGGTGATGATGGGAAGTCGCTAAAACCTTGTAACTCAAAGCTTCCTATGCAAAAGGAGACTAGTGTGACATCTTTATGTGAACCTAGTACTACTATAAAAAAGCAAGGCAAAGATTCGGATAGTGATGAAATCGAGAATATTGATGATGACATTGCTTGATATATGGCTAACCCGAATCATGCTGGTGAAGGAGTAATGATGCAAGTCCCCTTGAGTATGTAGATTATGATGGTTACGAGTATGATGTTAGTGACTTAATTGAGGAACAACTTGCTTTCTGTGATGCGTGAAACATCCATATCCGTGGTAGAGTTATGAAGTAGTTCTAGTTTTGTTGTTGGCGTTTTACTTTGGTAGGTTCATATGATTGGTTTGTCTCTCTTATGATACTTTTTGTTTGAAGCACAATAAGTGTGTTTGTTTGCCTGTAACGGGCTGAGATGTGAGATTCACCCTCATCGTATGTACTTAATTGTTTTTTTGAGTAATAAATTTTACTGGAGAAACGATTTACCCAAAAAAATTGTGATTTAATTTTATATAGCATTTTTTTTAAACAAAGGTATCTGACCGTAAGTTATTAAGGAATGAAGCATATGTATATGTGTGCTAAAAAGACCAATGTACCCTTCATGTGCTCGGCACGTGAGGGAGCTTAACGGGTAAAAATAACGACCATTACTGATAAGGACGAACGGTATTACATAGTTTCTATTATAAGGATCAATTATGCAAAAAAAAATAAATAAAAAAAAAATAAAAAATAATCAAGGACGAGGGTAGAGATTTGGCCCAAACCACAGAGACAAACGGTGTAATTTACTCTATAGTATAGTACCTTTACAGAAATCATATATATGCCGAATCTTGTAAGTGTATAGTTCCCATTTGGTGCGTTGAGTTCAACGTTAACAAAAAGGGAGTATGGTAATGAGCACAAGGTTTAAAGAACTAACCATATTAATGAATAATGCATCATTGGTCGAGGGGCTTAATTTATCTCAAGTGCGTCACATGGTTAATTAAATAAAAGAGCCCGCTAAAAGAGAATTATTTTTTATTAGAACCAATTAGGAACATTGATCAATTGGTTTACAACTTTACATCAATAAACATCATGGCAAACTTAGTTACTAATGTACATTAGAACAATTAAGGAGTAGGAGTTAGTTTGATGATGTCAGATTGTCAACTGGGATTTAAATAACATATACACGTTATATCTTTATCAGTCATTATAGCGTGAATCTCAGTCGAAAGGTTTTCTTCTATTTATTTAATCAAGACTTCCAAAAAGCCATGTTTTGTCGTATGTGGTAACTAATCTATGATTTCGTGTTGTGACAT
The DNA here is from genome assembly GCA_021014915.2 of Artemisia tridentata subsp. tridentata. NCBI lineage: Eukaryota > Viridiplantae > Streptophyta > Magnoliopsida > Asterales > Asteraceae > Artemisia > Artemisia tridentata. Next base: position 371,294,422 of record CP139503.1, read on the forward strand.
GAAGAAAAAATAAATAAATAAATAAACTTATTATGTACGTAGTTACCAGTTAGTCAGTTTTACACTATACTAAGATTAGTCCCGACACCATCAAAGATAACAACTTGTTAAAGCTGGATTCAAACTATATATTACCACTGAACACTAGTCATTAATTAGGATAAACGAGTGGGGGTACCCGCGCGTTGCTGCGGGAATATTGTGTTTAATCTAAACTCGAAATGAAACGATTGTAAAAAAGTTATTTTTGTTATTAAGGACTAAATATGCAAAAGATCGATAACCGCAAGTACTATTTTCGTAAAGTATTTCTGAAAATAGTATGATTTTTTACGAAAAAAGTCCCTAAAGTAATCGGCATTTTGCAAAGTTAGTCCTTAGGGACTAACATTGAAATTTATAGCTAACCTGAGGGACTATTCGCGTCATTTTCCCATGAATAGTAAACACTGTTCAATGAATAGTAAACAATGTTCTGCACTGTAGCAAGCACTGTTCTACACTGTAGCGATGTTATGTTCCTTTTTAGTCATTGAAAGTGTCAGTATGTTGCAAAGTTAGTCCTTAGGGACTAACTTTGAAATTAAAAGTTAACCTGAGGGGCTGTTTCAGCTCTATATTTGCAAAGAAACAGTCCCTGAAGTTATTCGTCTGTTGCAAATTTAAGTAACCACTGACCGTTATGGACTAACTTTGCAATAGATCAATAACTTCAAGGTCTAAGGCTTTTTCTAAAATTTGCCCTCAAACACATGTTAAAGTGTAATAATCAAACTCATACTTTCTATTAAAATTATAAAATGCAATTAATGCACATTAATTAAAGCTAAAAATTACTATAATTACATGTAATTTTCTATTTAATGAACTTGTACTTGACTTTTTTATTCGCTCAAACATGTGCCTTCGGGGCACATTTTAGAAAATCCATATATATATATAGATGTACCTAAAGATAGACTCCTTAACCATTTTTTCACGTTCGAATATATACCTTATATGAGTCTTGCAAGAATCCACACATTTGCTAGAGTGAAAGATCATTTAATTGGACAATAAAAAGAGTAGGGACTGAATACTTAGAAACTTCACTAATTTATATCAACAACTTAATGAAGAAGGATCAAGCGATATGAAAATCTTAATTTTGAGATCTATGATCCTCTGGATATTTGAATATCTATGATCCTATAAACGCAGTTCGTTTTCTTACCAACATAATTTATAATCCTTTAGATACCTGCAAATCCTAATCTATATTTATGAGTCATAATGTACATAAATTTATGACAACAAACGTGCGTCGATGTCATGCGTTAAACACTCTAGACTCTACGATAGAAAATTTACTGAACAAAGGTCGAAATTTCTTGAAACGAGGAGGAGCTCAATCACGTAAAAAGTGTTAGAGTTTGTGGATAATAATTAATATTCGTATGTCCAGTTTCGAACACGAGACTTCGGGATTGCACACATTACGTATGAGTCTCAATGCTTGAATAATTAATATAATGATTTATGATTAATTATTAAATCACAAATATTTATATGGTCGAACTAGGAAAAATGAGGGTTTGAATGTCAATTTTTGGAACTTGAGGAGGTGTTGGACTCAAACTTGGAGAGCAAGTTTGGAGTATATATAAAACCCTCATAGCTTCCTATAATCGGATGATAATATTGATCCCTAACCGATTGACTTTTCAATCGATTCCTTTTTCCACTTCCACCCACTGCAAATCAAACACGTACAAGTCAAAAGGAGTAATGATGTTATACCATGTGCATGTATTATTATATACGTGTGTTTGCATGCATATTTATATGCATGTAAACTTATTTACTCTTTTATTCTTTGTTTTGATGAACAGTGATGGGATTCGATCATGTAATATTTAGAACATCAAACCCTAGTTGTTGTGATGTTTTATTTGTGATACATGAACCTAGCTTTTCACATTGAAACGCTACTAATACGTGTGTACAAGAACGAGGGACAAGCTTACTTTAGCTTGTGTGATTTTCCCTAATTCGATTAGGTGGTGTCGATTTACATATAAACCCTAATTAGGGTTTATCTTGTTCTTGGAGTGCACGATTCCTTGTTCTTGCTAGGAATCAAAAGGTACGCATCACTTTTAATTTAGTTAATTAATTACATGTTTTGTAGATCTTGTTTTTCCGCTGCGTATGCTTTGATGTTATGTTGATTATGTTTATGTGTTTATAGTTTTATGATTCATATATTCCAACAGTGGCATCAAAAGCCCGTTTAAACATTGTAATTAATTACTAAACGCATAAAATTGAACCTATGTGAATAGATAGCATGCAATTTTATGTGAAAATTAATGAGTACCTTAGTGATGTCATTAATTTAGTATGCGTACATGATTAATATGTGTTTACATGATTATAAGTGCAATATGGGGATTCATGACAAAAACATGCATGTTTTGTCATGATGATTGATGTCTAATTGCTACATGTTTTTTAAGATAAATCTAAAATTAGGGAAGACCCTAATTAAATATATTAATTAATTGGTTATGTGCAATGTGGTATCTAATTAATTAAAACTTACGCGGCCAAGTTATTTGGCGTCTGTGGTCCATTGGGCACAATGAGCTCGAAAACCAATGGGAGTTTTATTAATTACATACATTAAAATTCACATAGAAATTATTAATAGGATTTATCAAAGGTTTGTATGTGGCTATATGATATTGTTAATGATCATATAAGTGTTATTAAGTGTTTGTTTATTTTTTAATTACTTGATCTTTGTGTTTTAATTATGATGGATTGTAAACATCAAAGAGGGTAATTTTTTTGAATAAAAAATAAATGAACCTAATAACTATGAAACCTTTGTGGAAAATTATTTATTGTCAAGTCTTATGTGCCGATAGTGGTTCGCTTCGCACGGTAATTTGCTCCCAGGCGAGACTAGCAATTTAATAATTTACTACATAAATGTTTTAAGCTTTAAATCTTAAAGTTTTTAATTGATTGATGCGACTGTAAAAAAGTGGTCGAAGCGGCGGACCTAATATTGACAAACTATAAAGTGGGTATAAGGTGGCTTGACATTAAATTTTCATCCGAAAGAGGCGCGTTTTTAATTAGCTTCGGCGGATGTTTGCCCCTCCGCTCGCCTGTGCGTCAATATTAGACTTACCAAGTACACCATGAAAAAGTACGAAGCATCTTAAGGCAATGTTGTAAGTTTCTCAACGCCGTCAATTAAAATTTTGTTGATTTTAAGCTGCGAATGAGTAAATGGATTTGTAGAAAACATATGATACAAAGATGAATGCATGACATCTTTGTACATATTTTGATTACACACATCAAAATTTTATACCCTTAAATTTAAGTTATATGCCATCCAATTAATACGGAAACACCTGAGGTTACATTCTATCGTTGCTAGCAGCCTCAGCTGAATGTAATGATTCAAAGAATGGGAATCAAAGGGTAAATTGAGCACTTTCATTGCTAGCAGCCTCAGCTGATGTGATGAAACGGCGTCAAGTTTACATGTTTCTAAATTGGTTAACTTAATTGAGCACTTTCATTACTAGCAGCCTCAGCTGATGTGATGAAACGGCGTCAAGGCATAAAGATTTGGGGATGAAACATGCTTACATTTGCAACTGATGTTGGCAAAAATATGTAAGTCCCATGATTCTAGGAATTGCAATTGTATATTGGCAATTGAGTGTAGCTCTACCTTATTGAGTACTTTCATTGCTAGCAGCCTCAGCTGATGTGATGAAACGACGTCAATTTGGATCCTAGTTTTCAATGAAAATTAAATGGTTAAATTTTATTTACCGTGGGTATTTAATTTTCTTGAAAAGTTATTATCGAAAATACTAAAATTGAATTTTGCAAATTCTTTTAATGTATTTAATGCAACGTTAAAACCGTAAACGTGGGGTTTTCTTTTAGTGAAAAGTTGATCTGCACCCGTAGGGGTCTTTGGAAAGAGTCAACTTGACTAAACAAATAAACCTAGTCTACTTTCCGTGTAAAGAGTAAGACTTAATCCTATTCCTTTTTATGAACGAGAAATGTATAATAGGAAAATTAGAATTGTCTAAATTCTAAGAAATAACTCATGGCGAATTTCTGAAGAAATTGCATGGTTAGGAGTTATTGAAATTAGAAGCTAGACTAATTACCGCATGATTGGTAAAAGGCAAACTAGGATGATTGATCTAGTTGTTGTGCTTTAACCATTTAAGGGTGCTATATACCATGATGGGGATGGTAGACCTAATTAAGGAAGAAATTGCATACCCAATTCTTTCAAGTTAATTGTATTGATGGATATTCCATCATTGACAAAGTAGAATACATTCTTTGAGTACCTTAGTAATGTTACGTAAGGGATTCATCAAAGGTGTAGGAAAGTAAACAGCACGCTATTTTCTTTTACTGGTTATGCAACACTTACAATGTTGTCAAATCCAGTGGGAGCATTGTGTTGTAATTACTGAATAATGAGTTCATGTAGTGATCTTTAATTCAGTGGGAGCTACAAGTCTTGATATCTTAGTAGTTACCCAGATTATCTCTAGAACTCTTGAGATGATTACTTTCCAATAATAAACACTTGTTGTATTAAGGATAGTCGTGTACGTTTCCTTACTAGACGAGGTGATTCTATATCTACTTATATCTATGACACAATCATATTGATCAAATAAGCAAACTATTGACGTGTTGTTTATCTGATACGTGATGTTGTTCCATGCACAAGTGGGAGAAATATTTAAAGTGTACAAGCAACAACACAAAAGAAATGTGATTTAAAGGTTTCTCTTGACTGTAAAGTAAGAGATTAATGTTCTAATGTGTTTTAAACACATTCTAGTAATAGAACACTTGGAGTTAATATCTACTTTCATTACTAGATATTAATGACAAGGTAAATTACATACTTTTATTATTTGCAGCCTCGGCTGATGTAATGAAACTATGTTAATTTACAAGTTCCTAAATTAGAAAATTATTAGAACAAGTGTCGATATGTAAATAAGACTACTTCAAATGTGAATATTTATGTATTATTGCAATGACATAAATAAATGAAGTAATCTTATACTACTTCATATTTAGATGTTTATGTATTCTTGGAATGACATAAATATATATGAAGTAATAAATTGACTTGAAATAACGATTGAAACCAACGGTGGTGTTCATAATTACTTTAGTTATGCATACTTATATTTTAGTATAAAGATATAAATATGAAGTCTTTTATTATTATAAGAATTATAACAAAGTAAGACGTTATCTTGTTATGTTTTTTTTAAAGATATATACAAGAAGTCATTGAGTTGATCAATGATTTATGACGTATATTGGGATTATAACAGTTATGTCTTCTTGGTAAGACATAGACATAAAGTGACTTGATCAGAAGTACTTATGTTATAAAGTATGCAATTGGCTTGGAAAATCTATTGTACCATTAAATTGACTTAGTTGGTAAATAGGTAAGCCAAAACGAAATATATGTATCTCACATATTGTAAGATTAACTTACAATATTAATCCTAATGAAATACATAGTATTTATGGTATGTTCAATTAGGAAAATCAAACTCTTGTTATATTGTTTGATTTGAGATAACTATATCTTCTATTCTTCCTAAAGGATATCAAGGTTATAAATTGAGTATGGATAGGAAATACTCAATTAGACTCCAACCTAGAAGATTAATAAGACACCATTTAATATGGAATGTGATCAATCACATTAAGTCTTAAAATTGAAGTTCAGAATTTGTTAAACTACTTGTGAGTATGTTATTAACAAATTAAGGTTAGGAACTGTCAATATGTATTTGTAAATTCCCAAAAGAGAACAAGTTTGTGTTGCTCTGTTTGCTAAGTATTTGTAGATAATCTATAAATTGTAAAAGGCAAGTGGGAGTTTTATCTTGATAAGATAAAAATTACAAGATACATAATCTTCTAAATACACTAGCAAAATCATAATGAGGATTTAACATGTTAGTGTTAAATCTCAAAGATGATCGAATTTTCATTTCATAGATCCGCAAGGATATCTCAAATATTTGTAGAATATGTTGAGGGTTATAAGTTACAGGATCGTGGTATGCCTGTTAATAAATTGCAAATGTTTATTTGGCAAATTACTCATACTATGAATAATAAGATGCAGTCCAAGAAGATAACTAGTTTGGAAACGTAGTTAATCTTAAACTCTATAGTTACACTATAGAATGGAAATGTATTTCTACAAAGGAAATGAAAATCCTAGAGATTTAAATTCTTGTGTAGAAATCATAATGGACAAAATTTGTATACATATTTAATGTGTGAAAAGATTATCAATCACACTTAAGCAATTAAATGTGATTGAAATTCTTTCTAAGCACATTAAATGTATAAAGATTATGATTGTCATTATTAGTTTCATTTATATGAAATTAATAATGGAATATCAAAACTCTTTCTTGAGTAATTACTTGTGCAAGGACAAAAAGTAATTGAAAGGAGTATTTGAATTCAAATAATCTTTAGAAGTATACAAAGTGCAAATCATTTGTGAATGGATTAATGCATGCATCTAGGAAATATACTATGTTTAGTTATCAAATCCTAGTGTTGATTTATAATTAAATAAGATATTTCTTAATATTCCTAAAAGCTAGTGGGAGTGATATATATATTTTCTTATTTCGTATATGTTGTATAACGTATAGGAAGTATCATTTCATTAACATTTATATGTTAAGTCTTAGTTTGGAATGAAACTTCACATGAAATTAGAAAATAAAACCTTGGAGTATATGTTTATTTTTATAAACATAAGCGGTATGATAACTGATTATAATAAACATGATAATCTATTAGAAAAGTGATAGATACATATCTTTGAAGAAGATATGACATGAATGATATCAAAGGCACATGAATTTTTCATGTACATCATGTTATTTGTTGTATCATGCTTGGATGCAAGACGATTGACAACATTAGTATCTAATTGAAAATTATTAGATAGCTAAGTGTAATGGATATGGTTTAGAATTTACATCCTCAACCTGGATTTGCTCCAAAATTCTAAATGTGAACCATATGGCAAGATGTTGATATAGATGACAAATCTTGTAAGATTTGTAGATGTCAAACATTACACGATGGATATTAAAGTTTACGGGAACTTTTAAAGAGCATATTGTTGTTTGAAACAATGATGCTAGTAAGATTGAGATGACACTCAATACTAGTCATGGTGGGAGCTCGTCCTTATTAGAAGACCATGTGTACTAGTTATGCTCAATATGAGCATAGTTGCATTATACATAAAGAATTAGAATACTTTAACTACAAGGTTTGGTAGTTTAATTGTCATAAATTTGCGATTGAGGATGTCATGCAATTTATGAAATATTATGTGGCAATATCATGATGGATGAATGCACACATAAAAGAATTTTATTTTTGAAATAAGTATTCTCAAAATTTTGATAGATCAAAATTAGTTGATTTATGCTTTGTCAACAAGTATGTGGAACATGACTTGAGGCATAATTCATTAATGGAAATTATCATGCTTGATCTGTTTAGTATTTGGATAAGGGATATTATTCTCGACTTTTCTTGGGAATGAACCGAACCACTTCTACTTTATCACACAACTCGACACAAGAACAAGGATGACTCACAAACACATTTAGAGAACAAGAATAGTGGTGGATCATATGTAAAAACTTGTAGTCGAATGATTATTAACTTGTAAGAAAATAATACAAAGACTATGGAGGAAAAACACACACACACACTCTTCTAACTATGAGACATACACTAAGATATGAGAGTGTGTGTGGTTTTATGAGTTCACAGCCATCCAAGTGGGCTTGGATGGGCTTTACATTGGACCTAATGTGGGCTATGTATATGTATTACACTTATACATATTAACTACAAAAAGCACTAATACTACTAGCCCACATTTAAACTACATATTATACATAACAATTTGACTCTAGATATCAAATGACCATCACTTCCTAAATAGCATAAAATAAATGCTAACAATCTCCCCCTAAGGGATGGTCATTTCAATGATGCTCCCGTGATTGTTCTTTTGCTCTTGATGTCTTGAACTTTAAGTGTAAATGTATAATATTCTTCATTTAATGTTCCTTCATGCACTGTGATCTTCAAAGTGTCGTCTTTTGGTCGTTCTTGCCTTGATCTACTTCTTCTGTCCAGATGCGTCGTCGTTGTAGATGATGATGGTGGATGGACTTTCGTCGGTACCTGCATAAGACAGTTAGCAATAAATCATCCTGTGGCCATCATGTCGTGAGGCAAGATCCTTAAATCACATTAAGACTCATACAACTTGTATCCTTTTGAGTGAACACAAGTGTATAGCATAGGAAGTGTTCCTAAGAGATCTTTGATGAATCTCATGTCTCTAGACTCAATAATGTGCATTTTGGTTTTAGTCATCGGAGGCATGGAGCAGAGTGCCACCTTCTCAATATCAACACATCTCGGAGTGAGAGGTCGATAGATTATGTAGTGTTCTCCGTGAGAAATGAAACAAATATCTTTTAAGAGATATCTGAGTGGATAGGAGGGGTGGTGCAATACGTCACTGGGTCCATGACGTCTTGTCTTCAATATCAGTATCACCTTAGTGAGTACCGATAGCTGATGTATTGACCCGGTTTCTGACCTAAGTTTTCATGGAAGGCTATTTCTTTTCACCCTTACAAAAACTTTTCTTTTTCATTCTTCAACCCCTTCTTTCTCCTTTCTCATTATACTCCTTTTTTTCAATCTTTCCTAAGGACTTCTAATGCTAAGCTATTGGAATTTTCCTTGGGTAGATCCCTCCAGTTCTGGCGGATCATTGGACATAACCTAACCATAATCACCTTATTACTCCATGATTATCCTAGATTATTTGTCACATGCCATTAAACCTTGTAAAAATCTCTCAACGTGTTTATGTGAAAACACATTTTGTTAACACATTGAGAGTTTTGCATTTTTGAAACACTCCCCCTTCACATGTGCTCATGCATTTTTGAAATAAATTGCACATGTCGGGTAGAGTTTGCACATTTGAAATGATCGACTTTCAATGAACACGACCTTCGCGAGACACGCTTACATCACTAGTTAGACTAGCTTGAAATTATTACCCGTCTCGGTCATATTCAATGATCATCTCTCGAATTGGTACATTCTACTCAGACAAGTCTTTTGCGAGACACGCTTACATCACTGGAAAACCAGCTTGAAATTATTACCCGTCCAGGACAAGTCTTTTCGATAACGGACATTTAGTTTCGTCAATTCGAGGGTTGTTCTGAGTCTTTTTGAAGAGCTCATTTGAGATTCAAACCACAAAACTTTATGATCACATTTTAATCACGTCCTCTCCCCCATATATTTAATAAACACTTAATCTCCCCCTCAAAAATAGCATGAAGTGGTATTTTTGAAAACAGTTGATTAAAATGAAACTTTTTGTGGAGAGATGGACTGATTTTAGCATGAAAAACAGAACATTTTTCTTTTTATACTCCCCCTTAATCAGAGCATTTTATTAAACAATTGAGTTTAAAAGCATTTATTAGACTTGGAGGGAGTTGATGTGAGCACAAAATTTATAGAAAGAGATTGAAAAATCTTTTTGAAACAATTTTGATTAAGTGCTCACGGGTTTAGCTTTTTGCCATTAACATTGCGAGTTCTGATCGGAAATAATCAGAAGTCATTCAATGTAGCGCGGGTTTCGTACTGAAATGCACGAAAGCCGTAATGAAGAAAAATTTGAGAAACGACATGTTTTAGAAAAACATAAAAAAGAACTCTCGCTCAAGCATCTGTACATGCCCGTATCATTGTTGAATGACATTTCTAGATACGTACAGAATATCGATTATACGAGAGACATGTCGTGAGAAGAATATTTTTGGTTTTTGAGTTTTATATTTTTTATGTCTTTTTGAAATTTTCTATTTTTACAGTTTTGATTTTAACAAGTATATATTTACATGCGAAGCTTTTAGATATAAATCAAGAAGATTCGAGAAGACTTTCTAACTCTTCGGGAGTTAGGCTTCGCATTCCAATTCGACGAACTAAGTTTTCAAACCGCTCTTTTGGGAGGGCCTTAGTAAATAGATCGGCGAGCTGGTATTCAGTCTTCACGAAAAACAATTCAACAGTACCCTCTTCAACGTGCTCTTTTATGAAGTGATAGCGGACTCTAATATGCTTGGTCTTCGAGTGTTGCACTGGGTTGCACGAGATGGCTATGGCACTTTTCGAGTCGCAATACAAAGGTATGCGGTCGAAAGAGAAACCATAATCTGTGAGTTGTGTTCTCATCCAAAGGACTTGAGCACAACACGCAGATAGAGATACATACTCGGCTTCTGCTGTTGATAAAGCAGTGCAGTCTTGTTTCCTTGATGACCAGCCTACTAGTTTTTCTCCCAGAAATTGCGCTCTGCCTGATGTACTTTTCGCTGTAACTTGGCAACCGGCATGATCTGCATCTGAAAATGCTATCAGTGTAAACTCCGAATCCTTCGGATACCAAAGTCCCATGTTAATGGTTCTTCGTAGGTACCGAAAGATCCGTTTAACCTCTTGGAGGTGAAGTTCGGTAGGCCTTGCCTGAAACCGTGCAAGTAAGCAAACAGCAAAATGTATATCTGGTCGGCTTGCAGTTAGGTACATGAGAGACCCAATCATGCTCCGATATTTCTTCGGATCCATGGGTTTCCCATTTAGGTCAGCGCCTATCTTGGGTAAAGTGACCATTGGAGTACCAACAGAGTCACAATTGTCCATTCCATGTTTTTTCAAAATCTCAATTGTGTATTTAGCTTGATTAAGAAAAATTCCACGTGGGGATTGGTGAATTTGTAAGCCTAAAAAGAATTTTAATTCACCCATCATGGACATTTCGAATTTGCTTTTCATGAGATTTTCAAAATGTTTTGAATGTGTCGGATTAGTGGACCTAAATATTATGTCGTCCACGTAAATCTGAACAATCAAAATGTCATTTTTGTATTTTCTTGTAAACAGGGTCGGATCAATTGTTCCTTTGGTGAAATTATTTGACAACAAGAAAGATGATAACTCGTCATACCACGCCCATGGGGCTTGCTTCAAACCATAGATTGCCTTCTTTAGCTTGAAGACGTATTCCGGATGATCTTTGTCAACGAATCCGTCTGGCTGACTCACGTACACTTCTTCCTTCAGAGTTCCATTCAAGAAAGCCATATTGATGTCCATCTGATAAACCGTGATGTTCTTGTGAGCCGCATAAGCTAAGAAAATCCTGACTGCTTCAAGCCTTGCAACTGGTGCGAATGACTCTTCAAAATCTATCCCTTCTTCTTATCTGTATCCCTTTGCCACCAGACGAGCTTTGTTGCGAATTACAGTCATTTCTTCATCCTTTTTGTTTTTCCACAACCACTTAAGATCAATGACTAGTTTGTCAATTGGTCTTTGAACTAAATCCCAGGTGTCATGGATTTGAAATTGAAGAAGTTCTTCCTGCATCGCTTCAATCCAGGCATTATCTGCCATTGCTTCCCGAATGTTCTTAGGTTCTATGAGACTGACTGATCAGACATAGATGCACATGTCGCAATCGGTGTTTAATTGTTTTCTCGTCTGAATTGGTCTTGAGGGTTCACCAATAACTTATTCGATCGGATGGTCTTTTGTCCACTGTAATGTTGAAGGGTACCTTGGACTGAACGATAGCGTGTTAGATGGTTCATGTAATCTGGAAGATGATTCAGCAGATTCCGTTCCAAACGGGTTTTTAAAGACGTCATCGTCTAACACAGCATTATTTTGTTCTTTCTCATCAATTCTTGGTAGAACAATTTCAATTACTGGAGATAGTGGAGTAAATGTAGATGATGTTGACGTTGAGGGATTTGGTGCGCCAGCTTCGAATGTTGTGGATGCATCTGGATTTGGTGGAGGTGGTGGTGGTTGTTGATGTTGAGTGGGTGCAGCGGAATGTTGGTAAGATGCATTTTTCAAAGCGCCACCATAGTATTCATCGTACATGAACTCGAAGAAATTATCCAGTTCTTGAGTTGTGGGTTGTTCGTCATGAATTGATTGAGCTCCTTGAGGTGCGAGTCCCGAACTGATATGTCCGGAAGTCATCGGGTTAAGCGCGGGTTCTAGAGCGAGTCTCTCAGAAGCCATCTGTGAAATTTCATCAAATTTCACATTCATCGTCTCCATGATCTTTTTCGTTCTCCTGTTATACACCCTGAATGCCCTCGAGTTTTCAGAATAACCAATGAAAATTCCAATATCACCCTTAGCCTTCAACTTTCCCAAATCTTATCTGTCATTAGTTGGATAACATAAAGCACCAAATACATGTAGGTAAGAGATATCGGGTTTTCTTTTGTTGACAAGTTCATATGGGGTTTTATTGAATCTTGGATGGATTAGGGATCGGTTTTGAGTAAAACAAGCAGTAGAGACAGCATCAGCCCATAAGTATAACGGAGCACTAGAATAAATCAGCATTGTACGAGCAGCTTCCACAAGAGTTCTGTTTCTTCTTTCAACTACTCAATTCTGCTGTGGAGTTCTGACAGCTGATGTCTGGTGTGTAATACCAGTTTCTTCAAAGAATGTTCTTAACTCCTGATTTACAAATTGCGTGCCATTGTCCGTTCTTACTATCCTAACTGGAGCTTGAAGTAGAACTTGAATACGCTTCAGAAAGGTGATGATGGTGCCTGTTGCTTCGTCTTTTGATCTCAAAAACTTTACCCATGTATATCTTGAATAGTCGTCAACAATTACAAGGATATACTTCTTCCCATTTATGCTTTGAACTCTCATTGGGCCACATAAGTCCATATGCAGCAAATGCAACCTATCAACTGAACTAGGTACGGGTTTAGGTTTGAATGTTGCTCTTTTGCTCTTTCCTTGCTCACATGATGGACATAGGTGTTCTTTGGTGTATTTAAACTTTGGAAGACCGGAGACGATGTTGTCTTTGGCAAGCTTGTTGATTGTGTCAAAGTTCAGATGGGACAAACGTCTATGCCACAACCAGGATTTTGTTTCACCTGCCCTGGTCATGAGACAAATAGGAGATGAAGAGGCCATTTGGTTTATGTCAATTGCATAGAGATTGGTGTCACGATTCCCAATTAAGAGATCATTCCCCACCAAATTTCTAACAAAGCAAGTGTTTCTCCTAAAAGCAACCTCTAAATCAGCATCACAAAACTTTTCGACTGAGAACAAATTGTGTCCCAACCCTTCGACATAGTAAACCCGAGTGATTAAGTAGTTTCCAAACCGAAGATCTCCATAACCCAGAATAGCTGCAACATGATCATTCCCAAACCGTACAGTCCCCATGAACTGCCACACAAAATTGATCAGTAGCTTCAGATTCTTGGTCATGTGCTTGGAGCAACCCGAGTCGACGATCCAAATACAAATTTCAATGACCTGCAAAGAACAAATGATTTTGTATATGGAAACCGTTTAACATTTGGTTCCAGTGGGTTAGATGAAACAGGTGAATTACGCTTAGAGATGGTTTCCGTTGATGCATTGGAAACTATTTCTAATGTACCATTCTTAAGTGCAAACTTTCTACCCGTTGGTTTCCATGCACAAAACTTAGTGTGATCCTTAGGCAATAGGCTGCTAGTGGTTTTCCTAGCTTTTGCAATAAGTCTTCGAATATATCTAGACTTAGCCCTAGTTACTGAAGGATTCTTTTTCTGTTCAGGCACATCATTCTTTTTCACATTATTAGAAACATTATCATCACAAGCATTGTTAGACAAAGATTTCTTTTGCATTAAACAATGATCAGAATCATTACATGCATTAGAAACAGGTGTCTTAACATTACAACTAGATGATACATGTTTCTTCTTGGAAAGCGGTAAATTTCTACGGTGTTCTTCTACTTTCTTGCATGCACTCTCTGAAACAGGCGAGAAACTAGGTTTCTTGTTATTGCTCCTAGACTGTCTTTTGCTCCTAGAGTTGCTTTCTAATCCTGTAGAAGGTAAGGCACACTCATTAGAATTTTTGTTGTTGTCCTGAGATGTTGTTGTTGTAGCATTCCTAGACTCATTTGGATTATCTTTCTTACTTTTGTCTATAGTCCTATATGTTTTAGATGTAGAGGCAGACGCAGTAGTGGGACTCATCCTATAAAGGCCAGGTGCTATTACATTCGATGTTTGGACAGCTGCTTTCTCTTTTTGTTTCTCATTAGGAAAGGGGGTTAATGGTGCAATACCCGTTGTTTCCTCACCCTGCCCTTTTTGACTTTCAAGCTGAGATTTCAAAAGATCAATTTGTTTTTGCATGTTGTGGTAAGAACGCTCATACGACAATTTGTCATACTTGCATTCTTCCTTTTTCGTATCAAGTTGTTTAAAATATGTAACATTTTGTTTTTCAATATTGGCAAGTGCCTTTTCATATTTTACAACAATTTCGGAAGTCTCAGCTCGAATTCGTTCATAATCTTCAACAGAATATGTTTGGTAAATAATAGACATAATGTCAGTCGATAGAGCTTCGAAGGAGAGAGAGTCATTTTGATGTTCCAAAACCTGTATTCGTTCCAAGTATTCATTTGCTTCCTTCACTAGGGATTTGTGATCCTTAACGAATTCTGCAGACTCTTTTAAAAGATTATTTTCCATATTTTGAACAACCGCATAGATTGCTGCAATATGTGGATTAATTTTCGTTTCAAAAATCTTTTTAATTTCATCCTGAACACCTGGAAACCATTCAAATTTTTGATTATTTGTTTTGGAAGCCACAATACTTTTAAGTGTTTCAATTCTCTGTTTAAGATCCACCAAATATAGTCTAGCTGCACTTGAATCATAAGTGTTTTTAGATGTCATTTGTTGAATGCTAGACAGATGTTTTGAGACAAATATTCGTTTCGCGACACCCACTGGTTGTTTGGAAAACATTGGTGACTCTTTTTGAACAAGATGAACCCCAGAAAGTTTGTTAAGTTTATTAGAGTCTATGGGTTTTATTTCTCTGTTCAATTGTCGCATTTTGATTCTACTCTCTTCGGATAGCTTAATCGTCTCAACAGAATCATAACCCGGTGGAGGGTCATGCACATCATTTATAAGAGTACCATCATGTAACACATTCTGTTCTTTCTGAGCTTTCTTGAGATAATAAGGATTTTCATAACCGATAGCCACTTTCTTCATAGTATGTAAAATCGGGTTTTTATCGTTTATTAACAAATTAATTGTTTGTGCAGAATGTCCCGTTTTTACAAGTAAATCTTCCAACTTTGCAATGGTTTACTTTTCGTCAGTAATCTCTTTTTGAAGATCCTTTTCACGTTTTGAAAACCTTTCATTCAACTCCTTCTTTTCTTTTTCAAGATTGGAATAAGTTGATTTTTGTTTTGAAAGCTGGTTGGTTAGTTCAGAAATATCTTTGTTAAGAGATTTGATTTACAAATTCAAATTAACATCTAGAGTGTAAAATTTTATTTGCAAACGTTTCTCTCTTAATTCAGAATCTCTTAAGCTAACCTCAAGATCTGACTGTCGTTTGTTATTAAAATCAAAAGCTCTTGCATTTTCCTTATAACTCTCAAGCTCAGTGGTCAATTTGTCATTCGCGGCCTTAACATCGCGATTAATCTTTTTGACCTTTTCAATTTCCATACTACAATTTTGCAATAATGATTCAAACATAGCACGTGTTTCCTCATCATTATCAGTATGTTGTGACTCGAATTCTTCATTAGGATCCATATATGGAATTACCAAATTAGTATTACTACAACTTGGTTCGTCCATATATATATCGTAAATGAGATTAGGAGTCTCAGGATGCTGTTCATTTTGAGGTGACATATCAAACATTTCATTATTGTGACATGTAGCATATGGTTGTACCTCAGAAACCGCATTTGTGTTAAAAGCAGGAGGTGCTTCCGAATTTGTGTCGTACTTTGCCTCCTGGAGATTTGCCATAAAAATGCAGTTTGCATCGATGTCCTCTTGATCTTCAGAATTATCCATAATAGCCATGAAGTCATTCTCTTCTGCACTCAACTGAAGCCCAGCCGTTTCCTTCTGTGCCAACATTAATGCTTTCTGCAAATACGCTGGATCCCTCTTATTCGGCTTGTTGGAACAGTTCCTAGCCATGTGACCAATACCCTGACAGTTGAAGCATTTCATCACATTAACCTGATTCACATTCCCAGCTCCCTGAGCAGCAACATTCCCAAACTGATTCCCAGCATTCTGTACCCTTTGATTACCAACAGCTGTACCCATCTGATTCCCTGCATACTGACCCATCTGATTACCAACATACTGCCCTGCATTCTGATTACCCATCTGATATCTTGGAGCATATCCCTGCTGATTCCCATATCCCTCAACCATCTGTCCTTGCTGACCCATATTGAAACTCGGCTGTGCAATTTGCTTGTTGCGAGTGTTCGATGAGATTCGTTGATTGTTGTTGGTGGGTGTGGAGTAGCGTCCTTGGAATGCTTTTGATAGGTAAGCAAAAGCTTGAGTCAAAGCATCAGTTGACTCATCCTGATCATGTTGATCTGGGTGTTGCGGGTATTGTTGTTGTGGGATTACATGTTGTTGTTGTTGTGGGTAGAATGGTGTTTGAGGATTATATTGTTGTTGCATGAATTGTTGGGATGAAGATGATGAGGGTTGAGTATTAATTGTTGCAGGTGTAGGTGTTTGGACTATGAGTGCAAGAGGATCCTGTTGTTTTGCTTGTTTCTCTTTTCTGACTTCATTTGCCTCTGCTTGGTTTTGTTTTAGGAAGTCATAAAGCTGATCATAGTTCACCTCGTGAAGGTTCTTTGTTTGGTTGACAATAGTAACATATCGTCCCCATTCTTCTGGAAGGTTGTTGATGAACTTGATGTTTTGAATAATTGGTTTAGGTGCCAAATTGTTTCTGATCAACTCATTCATTAGAGTACAAAACCGTGTGTAGTAAGATTCAATCTGTTCAGCTGGTGTGGATGTGAACTTCTCCCATTCAGTCAGAAGCTTGTTTTCCATCTCTTGTTTACCAATATCTGTACCATAACAGAGTCTTTTGACTCGTTCCCACATAGCATGAGCAGTTTCACAACTGTCTACAACACAGAATATTTCTTGTGGTAAACCAAGTTGGATTAGATACATTGCCAAGTTATCAGCTTCAATTTGCTTCTAATCTTCTGGAGTATAATCCTTTTCTTCTTGGATTTTGTAAGTTGCTTCAACGGGAGGTTCTGAAGTTCGATCTTCAGCTGTTACTTCCATCCTACGAGGCTTGAATGGACCTTTCTCAACGGAGTTAGCCAAGAGTCTACCTTGTCCATTAGGTTTTGATCTCATATATCGAAGCATACGACTCGTCCATGGAAGGTAACCACCTTTTTCTAACATTGGAGGACGGTTTTCTGAACCTGCGGCATGAATGTCTTGTTGTGTAGTCATCTTTGAAATTATGTATGATAAAGTGGATTGAGGATCTTTGCAACAAAATAGGAGATGTTGTTGTTGAAGGTTAAACTTGGTTGTTGTTGTTGTGAAGCCTTGGTTTGTTGATGATGATCGTTGAAGTTGTAGGTTTAAATGAACGAAACAAATTTAAATAAAGTTACAAAATTTGATTAGAGTATAATTAAGACAAAGTCAAAAGATTACAATTTCGACAAAAGTTATGTAAATTACAATTTAGATAAACACGACAATTTCTATAGAAATTTCAATTTGACCAAAATTTATACAAATTATGGCAAAATATCAATTTAGATAGAAATATATCTAATTTATATAAATTGGTAATTTATATAAAAATCTAACACTCTTATACAAGAGGGTAGATATCCGTTTGTCGAAGTATTTTACTCACTTATACAATTGCTAAAATACCGAGTTCACTTTTGAGTTGACGAAATTACGTTCGAATCAAATCCTTAAAAGTTATTTAACTTTGAAGTTGTTTATGCCAATTGCGAGGGCCAGAAGTGACAAATCCGAAAGTTCCCAAAGGCTGCTGAAAAGACAAGGACTGAAATTGCCAACACTGAAAACTGCACTCAATTGCGAAACCTAGCTTCAATTGCGAAAGAGTGTGGAATTGCGAAACAGACTTGAATTGCGAAAGCTAGCCCAATTCCGAAACCAATTCCGAGAGTCTGCTGCAATTGCGAAGCAATGTACCAATTCCGAGAAGCTTGACCAATTGCGAAATTATGTGCCAATTCCGAAAGAATGTTGCAATTGCGAAAAATGTTGCAATTTCGAAGAAGAGTGGCAATTCCGAAAGATTGGTCCAATTTCGAAACTTGCCAGCTTGTACCAACTTCTACCAACTCTTTGGACTTTTGCTACTAGCCCATGCTAATCCCATACTTGTCAGTCTTATCACTGCAACCTTTTACCAACTTTCACTAACTTCAATAATTCAACTTTCACTAAAATAATCAACAACAAATCTTTTAAAAAATTTGATGATGAAATTCAATCTATGAACCAAGAACAACAAAGAATCCAAAACATAAATACACAAGATTCAAGTGAAAGATACTAAGCTCATAAACCAAGTCACCAAACCACGAACAAACACAACTTAGTGATCTTTCTATGCGTATGGAGTTCAAGAAAACACAAGTTGTAGCGTTTTTTTTTTAAGAAAAAACGTTACAAAGGGTGTTTATGGAACCGAACACACAAACAAAAATCCTACCTTGAAACCTTGCTCTTTGTATACCACTTGTAATGATCGATCTTCACTTGGAATGAACCGAACCACTTCTACTTTATCACACAACTCGACACAAGAACAAGGATGACTCACAAACACATTTAGAGAACAAGAAGAGTGGTCGATCATATGTAAAAACTTGTAGTCGAATGATTATTAACTTGGAAGAAAATAATACAAAGACTATGGAGGAAAACACACACACACTCTCTTCTAACTATGAGACATACACTAAGATATGAGAGTGTGTGTGGTTTTATGAGTTCACAGCCATCCAAGTGGGCTTGGATGGGCTTTACATTGGACCTAATGTGGGCTATGTATATGTATTACACTTATACATATTAACTACAAATAGCACTAATACTACTAGCCCACATTTAAACTACATATTATACATAACAATTTGATTCTAGATATCAAATGACCATCACTTCTTAAATTGCATAAAATAAATGCTAACAAGGGATATTAAAGCAATTATTATTCACAATGAATTAAAGTACGTGGTACGTTTATTCTCATTAATAATAAATTGTATCCTATATTTGCATGTTTAAATCCGTGAATAACTAAGTTATTCTAAATTGTCCGTTGTCGATTAATGATATGGGAATATCATTAAATAAAGACAAATGTGAGGATTGGTAGAATGTACTGTAAGGTTGAGATACCAATATCACATGATATTCAATATTGGATAAATTGAATATAGGACTTATCCCAACCACATGATTGTACTTTATGGATCGTTGTCATTAAGTAAATCATGAATATTTATCCTCAGACTTGAGATACCAGATAACTCCGAGGATGTAGCTCATTTTCTGTAAGGTAGTCTAACGCTATCCGTAACTGGTGGTTATAAGGGCTATTTTTTTGAGGTGATGCAAAGTTCGAGGGTTATGCTCGTAGTCAAGAAAGGATTTGTTCCTTCAAATTTGTTTTGAAGTATAATACTGCTGGGCCCCTCGTAGGGTTGACAAGATGTTTGTGTGGCCACACCCAAAGTCTATCTGGAAGACGTTCAGATGATTTGGTAATCTTGATCAATTATTAATAACGAGAAACAGAATAGTTAATTATGGAATGACTTAGATCCATATCCATATTAACGCGGTATTAGAAACAAAAGGATAAGTATGATGATATAATCATCACGTGGTTTTTTCCAGGAAAACCATACTCGTGTCAATCTGGGGGCATTTGGGGGTGTTAAGCTAGACTAACCCATGTCATTACTATATTAATGAATATCCAAGTGGGAGCTGTTAGAGTTTGTGGATAATAATTAGTGTACGTATGTCCAGTTTAGAACACGAGACTTCGGGATTGCACACATTACGTATGAGTCTCAATGTATTAATAATTAATATAATGATTTATGATTAATTATTAAATCACAAATATTTATATGGTCGAACAAGGAAAGTGGAGGGGGTTGAATGTCGAATTTTAGAACTTGAGGAGGTGTTGGTGCTGATTTTAGATAACTTGACATTCAAATAAATAAATAACCATAAACATCAAAGCACACAATTCGCGGAAGCAAGGATCATAATTAACATGTATAATGTAATACCGAAAAATAAATAGGAACATACCGTTATGATCCTAGCAAGAACAAGGATCAAATCTTCTATCTCCTTCACTAGATCAATCAAACAAGAACAAACAGGATTAAGGTGGAACCCCTTACCTTTTTGTTCCACAATCCAAGATTAATATCTAAAGTAAGATATTACTGAGCTCTCGAACACACGTACTATTACTCGATCAAAGGTTGATGCTAGTGAATGAACACAATTATTAAACCAAAACTATTTTGTTTAATAAACCTTGAATCTATTATTCAAGAAGTAAAGGAAAGAATATGAACATGTTGTACGATACACATGCTTATATTATCATTCATGGTAATTGTACTATGCAATCAAAGATATATGCATATCTTACTTTATTCACTGTATGATCCATGAATTTGCATATCTTATTCTATTCACTGTACGATGCATGAAAGAGAATACATTAAAGTCAATTGACTTTGAGGGTTATGAATGTGTCGTATATAGTCGAGAACCGTAAATTCGGTTAGGGATCCAAAATCTCTTAAACCGAATAAGGTTATTTATAGATAGCATTTAATCTTGTCCAACAAGTTATTGCTAGCACATCCTCAGGTTCTAAAACTCGACACTCAACCCCCTCCTTTATTTACTCACAGTCATTAGTCAATTCCGTTAATTACTTTAACGTCCGTTAGTCCATATTTCGTGTCCAAATAATTAAAATATATAATAATATATATATTAATTATTCCTTTGATCATTCATACGTAAAGTGTGCAATCCCTCAGTCCCGGGTTCGATTCTAGTCATACACGATTTAATATTTTTCCAAAACTCTAACAGCTCCCACTTGGAAATCTATTAAAAGTGTAATGACATTGGTTAGCGTCTAGCAACACGCCAATGCCCCAGAACAACTCGGGTGATGGTTCTCCTGGAAAAAACAATTCGATGACAAATCATCATAGGCATCCTTTTGTTTCTAATACCACATTAATAAAGATATGGATCTAAGTCATTCTTTATTAATAATTCTGTTTCTCGTTGTTTATGATTGAGCAAGATTACCAAATTTTCTGAACATATTCAGGGGAGATCTTGGGTGTGGCCACGCAAACATCTTGCCAACCCTACGAGGGGCCTAGCAGTATTAAACTTCAAACAGTTTGAAGGAACAAATTCTATCTTGACTACGAGCATAACACATGCACTTCGCAACGCTTCCCAAAACAATCCCTATAGCTACCCGTTACGTATAGCGTTAAATTGAATCAAAGAAATGCACTACATGCATAACAGTTATCTGGCATCTCAAGTCTGAGGATAACTATATACTCATGATTTACTTAATGACAAGATCCATAAAGTAAACTCATGTGGCGGGATTTAGTCCTATACTCAAACAATTTGAATATCATGTGAAATTGGTATGACAACGCATCAATATACTTTAAAGTATATTATACCAATACTCAGATTTACCTTAATTTAATGATATTCCCATATCATTAACTGGCAACGGACAATTTAGAATATATAAATATATTCAAGGATATAAACATGCAAATATATGATATATTATTAAGAAAATGATAAATAAACATAACCATTATTTTATTTCATTAAAATAATAACTGTTCAATAACATCCCATTATCCAAACACTAAAATAGATCAATGCATGATAATTCCCATTAATGAATTATGCCTCAAGTCATGTCAAACATACTTGTTGACAAGGCATAAATCAACTAATTTTGATCTACGTGAATTTTGAGAATACTTATTTTAAGAATTCAATTAATGAAGTTCTTGTATGTGTGCTATCAATTATCTTGATAATGCCACATAATATTTCACAAATACGTGACATCCTCAACCACGAATTTATGACAAGCAAACTATCAAACCTTTTATAGTTTAAAGTATTCTAATTCATTAATGTAAAATGCAACTATGCTTACAGTTAAGCATAACTAGTATACATGGCCATTAACTAGAATGAAATCTTACCATGACTAGTATTGAGTGTCATCTCAATCTTATCAGCATCATTGTATGCAAACAACAATATGCTCTTTAAAATCCCGTAAACTTTAATATCCAATGTGTAATGTTTGATACCTTCAAATCTTTCCAAATTTGTTGGCTATATCAATTACGCAACAATTGCCATATGGTTCTTATTTAGAATTTAGGAGCTATTCCAGGATGAGGATGTTAATTCTAAATCCAATCATATCCATTACACTCAGTTATCTAATAACTTTCAATTAGACATTTAATGTTGTCAAATCATCTTTCATCAAGCATGATACAACAAACAACATGATGTACATGAAAAATCCTTGCATCAATCTTAGATTTATTCATGTCATATCTTTTCAAAGATATGTATCTATCTAGACTTTCTAATAGTATAATCATGTTTATTAGAATCAATTATTTTACCGCTTATGTTTATCATAATAAACATATATTTCAAGGTCGTATGTTTATTTTCTAAATTCCCATAATGAAGTTTCATTCCAAAATAATACTTAACATTTAATGTTAATGGAATGCTTCTTCCTATATGTTATACAACATACATGAAATAAGAAAATAAATATAACACTCCCAGTAGCTTTTAGAAATATTAAGAGATTGTCTTATTTTAATTATAAATCAAAACTATGATTTAATAATCAAACATAAGTATATCTCCTAGATGCATGCATTAATCCATTCATAAATGATTGCATTTTGTATACTTCCAAAGATTATTTGAACTCAAATACTCCTTTCAATTTACTTATCGTCCTCGCACAAGTAATTATCCAAGAAAGAGTTTTGATATTCCATTGTTAAATTCATATAAATGAAACTAAGAATGATAATCATAATATTTATACATTTAATGTGCCTACAAAGAATTTCAATCACAGTTAATTGCTTAAGTGTTTTGATAATCTTTTCATACATTAAATATGTATACGGAATAGTCCATTATGATTTCTACACAGGAATTTAAATCTCTAGGATTTCCATTTCCTTGTAGAAACTCATCATCATTCTATAGTGTAACTATAGAGTTCAAGATTAACTAAGTTTTCAAAACTAGTTATCTTCCTGGACTGCATCTAAGCATTCATAGTATGAGTAATTTGCCAAATTCAACATTTGCAATTTATCAACAGGTTTACTATAATCCTGTAACTCATAATCCTCAACATATTATACAAATATTTGAGATATCCTTGCGGATCTATGAATGAGAATTCCTTCATCTTAAGATTTAACATTTACATGTTAATCTTCAGCATGACATTTGCTAGTGTGTTTTAGAAGATCATGTATCTTGTAATTTTATCTTTCCAAGATAAAACTCCCACTTGCCTTTTGCAATTTATAGACTATCTATAAATACTTTAGCAAGTAGAGTAACACAAAATTGTTCTCTTTTGGGACATTACAAATACACATTGACAGTTCCTTACATGAAGTTTGTTAATAACCTACTCAAAATAGTTTTAACAAATTCAGAACTTCAATTTTTAAGACTTAATGTGATTCATCACATTTCATAATAAATGGTGTCTTATTAATCTTCTAGGTTGGAGTCTAATTTGAGTATATACAATGCATACTCAATTTTCTAACCTTGATAATTATTGGAAGAAAAGAAGATATAGTTATCTTTAATCAAACCATATAATAAGAGTTTGATTTTCCTAACTGAACGTACCATAACCATTATGTATTTCATTAGGATTAATATTGTAAAACAATCTTACAATATTTAAGATAAATATATTTTGTTTGGTTTATCCATTTACCAACTAAATCAAGTTAATGGTGAAATAGATTTTCCAAACCAATGCATGCTGTATAACATAAGTACTTTCTTTTGACCAAGTCACTTCATGTCCATGTCTTAACAAGAAGACATAAACTGTTATAATCCCAATTCACGTTATAAATCATTGATCAACTCAATGACTTCTTGTATATGTCTTAATTAAAAACATAACACGTTAACGTCTTACTTTATTATAAGTCTTGTAACAATTAAAAGACTTCATATTTATATCTTTACAATAAAATATAAATATACAAAACTAAAGTAATCATGAACACCACAATATGGTTTCAATAGTATTTCCAGTTAATTTATTACTTCATATATTTATGACATTCCAAGAATACATAAACATTCAATTTTGAAGTAGTATTGGATTACTTCATTTATTTATGTCATTTCAATAATACATAAATATTTAGTTTGAAGTAATCTCATTATCATATTGACACTTGTTCTAATAAGAATCTAATTTAGAACTTGCAAATTAACATAGTTTCATTACATCAGTTGATCTGCTAGTAATGAAAGTATGTAATTTACCTTGTCATTAATATCTATGTCAAGGTCTCACTTACGCTAGGAAATAATTTCCAGATAAACCACTTTGTAAATGATGGACTATCCATCAATCCAATTAACTTGGAAATAATTGGGCATGCAATTTCTTCCTTAATTTGACTACCATCCCCACAATGGTATGTAGCATCAAAAGTGGTCAAAGCACAACAACTAGACAAAGTGTGCTAGTTTGCCTTTTACCAATTTTGCGGTAACTAGTCTAGCTTCTAATTTAATAACTCATGAAATGTGCAAGTTTCTTAACTATTAAAATTTTGCTATGAGTTATTCCTTAGAATTTAGACAATTCTAATTTTCCCATTATACCCTTCTCATACATGAAAAGGTATATGGTTTAAGTCTCACTCTTCAAAAAGAAAGTAGACTTGGTTTGTTCTTTTAGTAAAGTTGACTCTAGCCTAAACCCCTACGGGTGTAGATCAAATTTTCCACTTAAAGAATGCCCCACGTTTACGGTTTTTAACGTTGCATTAATACATTAAATGAATTTACAAAATTCAACTTTAGTATTTTCGATAATAATTTTTCAAGAAAAGAAAACTACCCAGGAAATATAAAATAACCATTTAATTTTCTTGAAAACTAGGATCCAACTTTCCATAGTTACACCACATCAGTTGATCTGCTAGCAGTGAAAGTACAAAAGATGGTAACTTGTCGTACAATAATCGCGAAACAATTTTCCGACTCCTAAATTTATGGGAATTACATTTGCCAAAAATAATTTTGCAATGTAAGCATGTTTCTTCCCATCTCATGCTTTAAGTCTCAAGGTCTCACTTATAACTTAATTAAGTCGTCTAATTTAGAAACATGTAAATTCACATAATTTTATTACACTCAGTTGATCTGCTGGCAATAAAAGCATGTAATTTACCTTGTCATTAATATCCGTGTCAAGGTCTCACTTACGCCAGATATTAACTTCAAGTGTCTCTTATAATTAGATAGCATGTACTTAAATTTTATAGGGTATTTATTTTGATGTGACAATCAAAATATGTACAAAGAAGCATGCACTCATCTTTGTATCATAAGTTTTCAAAACCATTTTAATTACCAATTTGTTAAGAGTTAAATCAACAAAGTTTTAATTGAGGCGTTGAGCAATTTACAACTTTGCCTTAAGATGCTTCGTACATGTAATGGTGTACTTGGTAAGTCTAATTAGACGCACAGGCGAGCGGAGAGACAGAATGGAGTCTCTTTAAGGTCACAATTTAATGCGTACCAACCTTATACCCACTTTATAGTTTGTCTAATTAGGTCCGCCGCTTCGACCATTTGTACCGTTGCATCAATCAATTAAAAGTTTTTGATTCTAAGTCTTATAAAAAATATGTAGTAAATTATTAAATTGTTGGTCTCGCCTAGGAGCAAATTACCATGCGAAGCGAACCACTATCGGCACATAAGACTTGGAAATAAATAATTTACCACATCATTAGGTTTCATAGTTATTATGTCCATTTAATTTTATACCAAAAATTACCCTCTTGTTTGCTTACAATTCAAGAACAATTTAAACAAATAAGACAAGTAATTTCAACAAAATTAAATAAACACAAATAACGCATATAATCTTAACAATTAAATTATATAGCCACATGCAAACCTTTTGAAAGATCCTATTAATAATCTATATGTGTAATTATTATGTATATAATTAAGAAAACTCCCATTGGTTTTCGAGCGCATTGTACCCAATGGACCACAGACGCCAACAATTGGCCGCGTAAGTTTTAATAATTAAATACCACATAGCACATAACTGATTCATTAATTTAGAATATTAGGTCTTCCCTAATTTTAGATCTATCTAAAACATGTAGCACATAAATAAACCCTAATCCATGATTTCTTTGCATGAAAAAATCATGGATCAAACAGGAACGTAACCCTTTATTCAAATAATCACATAAACATATGTTCCTAATTTAGGGTTACAAAACTAGCTTTTTATTAAAGAGGGTCGAACCCCCCCCTAAATTATGATCGAATTTTTTATTTTAGATCTAGTAAAAACCCTAAAAAAAATAATTCGACATATGAACATGTAAATCCAAACAAGATTTGATTTTAATTATGTGTTTCGATAATTACAATTACATGTTAAACGGCTCGTGATGCCACTGTTGATTTTAGATAACTTGACATTCAAATAAATAAATACATAAACATCAAAGCACACAATTCGCGGAAGCAAGGATCATAATTAACATGTATAATGTAATACCGAAAAATAAATAGGAACGTACCGTTATAATCCTAGCAAGAACAAGGATCAAATCTTCTATCTCCTTCACTAGATCAATCAAACAAGAACAAACAGGATTAACGTGGAACCCCTTACCTTTTTGTTCCACAATCCAAGATTAATATCTAAAGTAAGATATTACTGAGCTCTCGAACACACGTACTATTACTCGATCAAAGGTTGATGCTAGTGAATGAACACAATTATTAAACCAAAC
This sequence comes from Artemisia tridentata subsp. tridentata, assembly GCA_021014915.2. Taxonomy (NCBI): domain Eukaryota; kingdom Viridiplantae; phylum Streptophyta; class Magnoliopsida; order Asterales; family Asteraceae; genus Artemisia; species Artemisia tridentata. Next base: position 371,321,729 of record CP139503.1, read on the forward strand.
TATTTTGTTTAATAAACCTTGAATCTATTATTCAAGAAGTAAAGGAAAGAATATGAATATGTTGTACGATACACATGCTTATATTATCATTCATGGTAATTGTACTATGCAATCAAAGATATATGCATATCTTACTTTATTCACTGTACGATCCATGAATTTGCATATCTTATTCTATTCACTGTACGATGCATGAAAGAGAATACATTAAAGTCAATTGACTTTGAGGGTTATGAATGTGTCGTATATAGTCGAGAACCGTAAATTCGGTTAGGGATCCAAAATCTCTTAAACCGAATAAGGGTATTTATAGATAGCATTTAATCTTGTCCAACAAGTTATTGCTAGCACATCCTCAGGTTCTAAAACTCGACACTCAACCCCCTCCTTTATTTACTCACAGTCATTAGTCAATTCCGTTAATTACTTTAACGTCCGTTAGTCCATATTTCGTGTCCAAATAATTAAAATATATAATAATATATATATTAATTATTCATTTGATCATTCATACGTAAAGTGTACAATCCCTCAGTCCCGGGTTCGATTCTAGTCATACACGATTTAATATTTTTCCAAAACTCTAACAGTTGGACTCAAACTTGGAGAGCAAGTTTAGAGTGTATATAAACACCTCATAGCTTCATATAATCAGATGATAATATTGATCCCTAACCGATTGACTTTTCAATCGATTCCTTTTTCCACTTCCACCCACTGCAAATCAAACATGTACAAGTCAAAAGGAGTAATGATGTTATACCATGTGCATGTATTATTATATACGTGTGTTTGCATGCATATTTATATGCATGTAAACTTATTTACTCTTTTATTCTTTGTTTTGATGAACAGTGATGGGATTCGATCATGTAATATTTAGAACATCAAACCCTTATTGTTGTGATGTTTAATTTGTGATACATGAACCTAGCTTTTCACATTGAAACGTTACTAATACGTGTGTACAAGAACGAGGGACAAGCTTACTTTAGCTTGTGTGATTTTCCCCAATTCGATTAGGTGGTGTCGATTTATATATAAACCCTAATTAGGGTTTATCTTGTTCTTGGAGTGCACGATTCCTTGTTCTTGCTAGGAATCAAAAGGTACGCATCACTTTTAATTTAATTAATTAATTACATGTTTTGTAGATCTCGTTTTTCCGCTGCGTATGCTTTGATGTTATGTTGTTTATGTTTTTGTGTTTATAGATTTATGATTCACATATTCCAACAAAAAGTAGATTAAAAAGACGATTTCCTAACAATTAAAAACATGAAACATTTCTTGGTGGTTAATCAACAACACATAAAAGACCCTATCTTTTCAACCGAAATTGTGCACGAACGTTTTCACATGCAACCCAAGGCACACGGATATGGATTCGTAAGTACATTTATGTGCTTGATCGTGTAAACTAAATAATTCCCTTTATTAATTTGGTAACTAAATATTCCCTACATATATATAAAATCATCAAGGTTGAAATCTCCATCACTGAAGCTGAAAATTTCATCAATTGTCATGTGGCTTTGAAACATATCTCCATTATTCGAACCACTGATTTGACAGTTTTGAGAATCTTTGCTCTCTTGAGTTGATACTTCGTGATAATCATGCATATGGGATACCTCGTAACTTGACTCATGGCTAAAAGGCTGATCACGCGACTTTCCTATATCTTTTCGTAACTCATCTAGGTTAATCCAATCAGCAAATAGAATTTTCGGTAAAGTGTTAATTTGGGAAGCTGGTGGGACCAATTGGTTCATGTCAGCAGACAAACTGTTGATGAAGCTGGATGCATTTATGCACGATGAAGATGGTTCCGTACTTCTCATGTTTGTGCTTATGTAATCAGTTTTAGGATTAGTTTGAAGATGTTCCAGTTTTTCTATCCTCTTCTTGAGGTGAGAATTCCAGTAGTTCTTTATCTCGTTATCAGTCCGTCCAGGCAAATGTTGTGCTATCTGAGACCACCTGGCAGACGAATATAATTATAAGTTTCAAAATATAAGAATGAATTAGCACGCTTATAGTTGCATGCGACCAAATACAACTAGTTATAAAACCATTCACATACATACGTACAACCTAAGTAGCAGCGGTTCCTACGTACTTCCCAGTACTACATTTTCAACCTTAAAGTGAGATTATAAATCAATCAGTTACCCGTTTTTCTTTCGTTTTCATAACAAAACAAACCATAGATATAAACATATATATATTTGGTGTTCCTGATCTGAACTTTAGTAATACATTGAAAACAAAACAGTCTGCAGGTTTATTTCATAATAGGAATTTATGGCAAAGTCCCATGACATACAATTAAACATCACAAAAACAAATTTCTAAAGATGTATAGACAACTAAAGTCACTAACTTAGAACAACGTTTTATTCCCCTATAATATTAAGTTGGACATGAATAGACCTATAAAAAAGCTTGCTTGACCTTTTCTTTGCATAAGGTCCACGAGGGTTTTCTTATGCTGGTAGCTGGCATATTTTTATTTTTAAATGTTGTCTTATTCAAGTCCACCATAGTGACGATTGAAAGAATTGAAAAGAATCCAATGGAGATGTCAGTAATACGAATGCAAGGGTAATTACTTGTTGCCTAGCAATCGATGAAGGCTCGAAATGGTTTCGTCTTCTTGCAAGGAAAATTCACCTCGCTTCAATCCTGGCCTCAGATAATTAATCCACCTCAATCTGCAGCTCTTTCCTTTCCTTTGCAAGCCTAATATGATGGCCATAAATTGTATAAAATACACGAGCAATAATGAAAAAATGTCGATATGCCATGCATCAAAATTATAATCAACAATGGTGTTCCAAAATGGAACGTAACGAAAGATCATACTAAATGACCACACATATATATTCTGGCAAATGGCAACAACTAGCTAAACGAGGATTTTATTTATGGTAAATTGCTCTTGTTTTGATAACTCGTGTGTTCAATCCATGAATGGAGTTACGTACCTGCAATGATGGGGACGGAACTCCAGCAACTATGACCGTAGTTCATGACATAATCTTTTAGCTTTTGGTCCTCATCTGGTGACCATAGCCCTTTCTTGTGCTTTGGACATGGCTTTTCTGATGCCTTGCACCTCATTTTTAAGGTAAACCTTTGAGTAACCTTAAAAGTAAAGAGTATGAATTTTATGGGTGTGATATCTAATTAGTAGGGGTAAGGAATAGGAAATTAGGATATTGATCAGTTAATGTACAAGGGACTCTAGATGCATGGCAGCTTGGCATTTAAAGAATCTCAAATGAATGTTACTAAGTTTTTATATTTAATAAACACCCATGAGGTCAATGATAAAAGAAAGCAACCCCAGTACGAACATTACGAGATTATTAGTATAAAAAAGATTAATTTGTCAAAGATTAGTTAACCATATTCAATACTCAATACCTAATAAAGACTTAGACAACGAAAGTAGTGTCGTTCTTAGGGTTAAATTTGGATTTAATTTTTCTAGTTTAATTAGGAGTTTTAGGGAATACTGATAACTTTCTTCTCAATCTATTTTTTTCTTATAAAATGGAGGGCCTATTATCACTGTATTTGACCTTTTTATTGTAATTGACCTTTTGATCTTTAATAAACTTGTAAGTTTCAAGAGTTTTCTCTTGTTAGCGTTTTATTCTCTTAAGGTTTCATCCTCGTCGCTTTGAACGATAACCATTGGATTAAGGTTTTATCAAAAGTCGCTTTCGCGTCATGAATCAATTGGCATCAGAGCTTGTCACTATCTTGATGGTGAATAGTGTAGAAGATTTAAAAACTCATACCGTTGCTAGGGTATGGTTTGTATAACACATGAATCATGATTTTATCAAAATCATGACCAAATTAAACTATCAATCAAAGACTATGTGTCGTGTTGCTAGGTGGAGGTAACAACCACGAAAATCACGAGCGTGGTAGTCTGAGAGGTCGAAGAATTCGTTAATCCATATGATATTTTGATGACAACCGTAGATGCATCCATTCCCCGATCAACAATAGGTTGGTTGAAGAATGGGAGGAGAAAAAGATGGAGGATCACCTACCTTCAATTAAGTTGTCTTATTCAAAGGACTTAATCGATAATTCAATATGTTATTTAGCTATTGATGGTTGTTAGTTTCAATAATCTGGTTTTGAGAAAATGGGTAAATTTCCTAAAATTACCAATGGAGATTTGTCTAATTGAAGGTTACCAAGTTTGTGGGGTTTTAGTGTCCATCGAGAAAATTTATATAGCGGAAGTACTTTGTGTTGTGGATAATCTTGATGTGTGCCATATTTTGTTAGGGAAACCTTGGTGACGTGAGGTTAAGGTCATGTATAATCTTCCAAAAAATCTCTACCCTTTTTCATGAGTAGGAAAAATAATTGATATGGTTCCACCCGAAGGAAATCACAATTATCAAAGGTCGAGGTACAGATTGAAGAAAAGACATTGGAGATTGAGGATGATGAAGAACATTTTAAAGCCAAATATCAAGAACCTCAAGTTTGTGACACATTCAATGGGAAATAAGAACAACTATAAAAAGTGGTATGAAAGACTTGTTGAAAAGGAAAATGTTACAGTTTAGCCTCTAGGTTCGCCTTAACTCTTAAACCCTAATAACGTCGATTGTTCATCTCTGATACATTTTATTGATTCTATTGGTTGGGTAACTAATCTTAGGGTTTGTTACACACCAAATTAATCATTGGTTGCTATTGGGTTTGCATTCGTTTTTCTAGGGTTAGGGTCCTAAAAGGTTTGTTGTCTTCTAATCGCTGAGAGATACTCGTGTGCTTAATTAGTTTATATTTAGGGAAAATGCCTGAAGTAGACCAGTTGCCTTTTGACTCATCACTTTCTAGATCATTTTTTTGGGTGAGCCGAAACTACACCGCGGGCAACTCTTGTCTATTGACTAAAATACCCTTCTGTACCAAACCTTATTACAAAATCCATAACCCATAATCCGGTGACATTAATCTCAGTTACATATCATCACCATCACTAATTTCATCACCATCACTAATATCATCACCAAGAGTTCATAACTCTCGACACATACAAAAACCATTACCAGTAACAAAAAAATCCAACACAATTATTCAAAACACACACCAACAGACACTCATTCACACCCACTCAAAATCTTCACATCGATCTAAACACAACTGGTCAACAAAACCCATAACAAGAATTAACCACCATCATCTTCCCACAACCAAAACCCTGCTCGATCTATACAAAAATAACCCACACATAACTTCATCTAAACAAAAACTCACATCAACCGATTCATAACTCTCAATCTACACAACTAACAGATCCAAACACCACAATGATATCCACCGCCGACCAGCTCTTCCGGCGACAACAATGGAGGTTATCAGCACCATTGGCATCGACAACGGTTTTGAGTTTCAGGTAAGAAACCATTGGCGGCGACAACGGTGGTGGGTTTCAAGTAAGAATAAGGAGGCGGCTAATTGATCCGGATTTGTGGTTTGGGATTATAATTGTTAAGAGGATTAGGTTAGCTATGAAGTGAAATAGTGCTGCTTTTCAGAAGAGTACGGGTCGGTTGATGATTGACTCAGGGTGGTGGTGATCGATCTGGGTTTTGTTGTGTATCTTTTATTTTTATTTATTTATATTTTTTTTTGATTTGAAGAAATGGCTATATCTGGCTATAAAAGGGTGGTGGTGATCGATCTGATTTGTAATAAAATTTAGTGGGATTGTGATTCTGTTGTAGAGAGAGATCGGTGGTGTATGCTTCGAATTAGGGTTTGTGAACGGTGGAGGAGTAACCGTGAGTGTGCCATTGTTATGTTGCTGCTGATTCAGTTGGGGACAGAAAAATAGTGGTGGTTCTGGTTTTGGAAATGGGGGAGATGGGATTTTGTAATAACATTTAATGTAGATGGGTAATTTAGTCATTTCAAATTTATTAGTTTGGACACTTGTCGATTGTTGTTGACACGTGTCGATTCGTGGTTCCGACAGCACAAGTTGCCAAGGCAACCGTTCTATTTTTTTCTCGGGAATTTTCCCTTATATTTATTTCTTCTTTACGTGTTTATAAGTACGTTTCTGCGTTTCAAGTCTTAACCTAATTATGTTGTTTAGCTGATTGTGATTGTGTTGGGTTTTGTTCTAGTGGTTGATTATTGGATTGTGATGTACTGGGTTGTGAGAGTTGCATGGTTTGATCATGAAACATGGTTTTCTTGTTTCGGGAGGTAGGGTTAGAAATCATAGGAAAAAGGATACTTATGGGAGTAGTTTGGATCCCTCTAATGGTGTCGATATCCTATTAATGGTTCGAATGTTTCTCGTCCAGTAGACGAATTATTGGGGAACTCTGTTAAGGGAGAGAAAGAGGTTGATGATGGGAGCTTGGCTGATCATACTGATAGTAGGGAGACGAATAAAGAGACCTATGATACTAATCAAAGTCTGTTTCCAAGCTTGTCGAATGCTTTTGGTAGTCCATGTCCATCATCGTTAGCTAAAAAACTTCATGTTATTGAAAGGCAAATGGTTGAGTGTAAAATTGTGTTAATGGGTGAGGATGGAAAGCCCTTAAAACCTACTCAAAGTACGCATGTAGCTCCTTTATCTCAAGAAGATTTTTGAATTATAAAGAAATGTTTTATTAGAAAAATAAGTTTAAAAATCATAACAGCTATTCCCCCCCCCCCCCCAAATCAGCTCCAAACTTTCCCAAATAAACTTTCACCACTAAAAACAAAAATTTGAGTGTCCTTGTCTGGCACGGTACCACGATACCACTAAATTTAGTGGTACCTTGTGGTATTTAGTGGTACCGTGTCCCTATAACGGGCAAATTTCTTCTGCCGATAAATACCAGCCCTCTTCACAGTTTTTCGGCATCTTTTTTCACACATAACTTTCTGAGTTAAAAACTCTTATCACATCTTCCCTTTTTGATCATTTAGTTTAGTTTTCTTTTGTTTAAAGAGTGATCCAATCATCCAACCAAGTGATCACCTTCATTCCTCTACTAGTGCAAGAGAAGAACACAAAGTATCAAAGAAGATACAAAGTGTTGTAGTTATAGTTAGTGCACTTGTAACACTTGTTACATACTTGTTGTATCCTAGCATACACCAAGTTGATTTTCTTTTGAGTAGTTTTTGAGAGTAGATCATTGTGATCTTGTTGAGATCTTGGAGATCTCTTGTAGCTTGTGGGCTTGTGTGTTGATCAAGTGGATCAAGGGTAGATCGGGTAGATCGAGTCAAGTGTGTTGATTGTGTAAATTAGTAAGGATCGTGTGGATCGTGGTAGATTGGTACTAGCTAAGATTAGTACTCGACATTTAGCTTAGTGTCGGAAATAAGGATAAGCGACGTTGTACGGTTTTCTCCACCTGAAGGGAGCTTTGTTGACATAGTGCTTAGAACTCTCGAGTGTGGTACTCGGGGAGTGGAGTAGGGCGAAGAAGAGCTTCGTGACCGAACCACTATAAATCTCTTTGTCCCGGTTTGATCTTTCCATCTCATTTCTTTATATTTATTCTTTATATTAGATAGGATTGTTTAGTGTTCATATTGGTGTTGATTGATTTCACAAAAGAATCGAATCAAAGCTTTTCACAAGTAAAGTTTTAAAACGAATTAAAAACCCGGTTTAAACTATTCAACCCCTTCTAGTTTCCACAATTGTACCAGAGCCACGTCAGACAAGATTTTAAAATAAATTGTATTTTAAAACTTGAATCGATCAATGGATTTCGACAAATATCAAGAAGGGCAATCTATGCAAAGACCACCACTTTTTAAAACCGATTGTTTTATATATTGGAAAACAAGATTCGAAACGTATGTGAAATCAAAAGAAATTGATCTTTGGCATATTATTACTGAGGGTGACTTTCAACCGATTGAAAACAATCCGGAAACAAAAAGGGATTAAATAGTTCCTTATAATAAACAATGTGATAACCTTAAAAGAAAATTAGCCAAAAATGATGAGGCTAAAATGATGATTTATAATGCTTTGCCGAAAAAGGAATTTGAAAGAATTTTTATGTGTAACACGGCAAAAGAAATTTGGAAAACTTTGTTAGCCACTCACCAAAGTAATAATCAAGTTAAAGAGAACAAGATAGATCTTCTTGTGCAACAATACGAACAATTTTTCATTCCGGAAGATGAATCTATTGATAATGCTTTTGCTTGATTTAATACTATTATTACTAGTCTTAAAGCTCTTGATGAAGGTTATTCTAGCAAGAATTATGTTAGAAAGTTTCTTAGGGCTCTACATCTAAAATGGAGAGCAAAGGTCATCGCCATTGAAGAGTCAAAGAACTTGGCGACATTATCACTTGATGAACTAATAGGAAACTTGAAGGTTCATGAAATGATAATCAAGAAAGACTCCGACATAGTCAAAGGAAAAAGCGAGAGAGTTAGATCTCTATCGTTGAAAGCCAAAAAGGAGTCTAATGATGAGGAAAGTTTGGATTCCAATTGTGAAGATGAAGAATATGCACTAGCCGTTAGAGATTTTAAGAAGTTCTTTAGGAGAAGAGGTAGGTTCGTTAGACAACCTCGTGATGAAAAGAAGTCGTCACAAAAGAACCGAGATGAGAAGAAAGGAAAGAGTGATAGGAAATGTTTTAGATGCGGAGATCCCAATCATCTCATAGGAGAATGTCCCAAACCACCGAGAACCAACAACCAAAGAGCTTTCGTAGGAGGCTCTTGGAGTGATAGCGGTGAAGAAGAAGAGAAGAAGCCTAACTACGAAACATGTCTTGTGGCTCAAGCTTCAAATGAGGTACATTCCGACTTGATCCGTGCTAAATAGATATATAAATATTATGCAACGACGGATACACGTGAATAAATACAAATTACCCCTTTGTGAAAAAGGATACTTGCAAAAACTCACGTTCGTGTGTAGTGTGAAACCAGGTAAGTGATTACCCGGATCGTTTCCCAACGAGGTATGAATGGGCAAACTGTGGAAAGCTTTGGATTAGAGTGACAGATGATTTAGATATTTTGTATTTTGCTTTTCTGATTAATTCTAATTAACAAATTAAAAAACAAATATACACAAGAAAATTAAACGCGAATTAATTAAACTAAAAACGCGTAACGGGGAATCTAAAATGGGACAAAAACTGAAATTTTATAAAATTAAAACCTAAAAGTGTAAAATTACTTAAAACTTATTTTAAAACTAAAATTATATTTTTTTATACTTTTTATCTAATTATTATTAATTATTTATTATTTAATTACTTTTTAAACTATTTAAATTTATAATAAATACTAAATGAACAAAGAAAAATCTAAAACTTTTTCTATAAATATTATTAAGTTAAAAGAAGCTAAGAAAATTATAAAAATGAAAATTACTTAATTAAAATTTTAAAAAGATAAATTCTATTAAATAGAAGCTATCACTTATTTTCTATTTTGTTTTTCTTAAGGTCTAAAAATATTATTATATTTTTCCTAGATTAGACTTAATAAAAGAAAATTATAAAAATTAAAATTATATTTTTCTGATTAATATTCTATTTATTATGATTTAATTACTATTTTAAAATAATTAAAAAGATTAAAAATATCAAATGACTTTATAAAAATCTGAAAAATTCAGGATAAGTCCAAATTAATATTCTTAAAATAGGAAAATTAAAATCAAAAGTCTAATAAACCCTAATAAGCAGTTGGGCAGATAAGCAGTTTGGCAAATAAGCCAAAAATAAGCTAAAAAGCTAGAAAAGGTACCAAAAGCTCAGGACAAGTTTAATATACTATTAGAAGCTTGAAACAACTTAAAAACACAAATAAGCACAATGAAATAAGCTGATAAGCAGATTGGCAGTTGTGAATTTAAGACAGAAAACTCAGGAAAATGGCCAATTAGCAAGGCAGATTAAGCAGTCCAATAAGCTATTGAGATGCAAACTAATGGGGGCAAAAGCTAGCTAGTACTATTGGGTATCTTAAAAACCAAAAAGCCCTATCTCAAACAGGCTAATTGAGGTCCAATTAAGCACTAGTTCAGGTGAGTTTAAGAATCAAAAACTGAATCAGCAGAATCAGTGAAATGGGGAAAAGTGCAGGCCTATTTTTAAGCTATTAAATAAGCTATGACTTGGAATACCAGATGATAATCTTAAAACTAGCTATGTGAACTACTCATAAACCAAAAATCAAACCCTCAGCTTATTTGGATAAGCCACAATTGAGCTGAGAAAAAGGGCCAAGTCTGCTAATACTACTCAGTGTATGCTGAGTTTGTATGTGTGCAGAGGTGTGCAGAGATGCACAAGTCCAAACCAACTCTACTGATATCACTATATGGGCCAAAAGAACTCAGAAAATGCCAAGGTTGAGGTCAGAATAAGCTCATAGCTTAATATGGCTTATTTGAGCTTTTGAGGTTCTAAAAATTGCACAGAGCACTCAAATCTATGAAATCCTTCTAATCTGCTAAGGTGAACTTAAAAACAGCTTAATATGACTTATTTAAGCTAGGTCCAAGTTTGGAAAGTGGTCAATGAACAGTACAAGCTCAGTTGACCTTGTTGACTGCATAAACCAAACACCCCTTTGATATGGTCTGTGGTGATTTTTCAAAGTGAAACACACTTTTTAAACTAGAAACCTTGATTTTACTGATTGACTAACTTATTTAAGTACTGATAAGCAACTTTTAACACAGAAATAAGCAATCTAATAAGCTAAATACTAATTAGCTATTTTTGGACTTTTTAAGTGATTATTAGTAAAACTGAAACAAAAGCTATATGAGACTGATATTATTGATGAAATATGATCACAAACTAGTAATAAGCAATAAATTATGGAAATAAGCTACCAATAAGCTATAGAACAGTACTATGCAAATTTAAGCAAAAATGGTAAATTAAGCTTACAACTGAATTGGTCTATGGAACAGAAAGAACTAGATCAGGACACACCTAGCTTGTTGTCAACAAGCTAGAAAACCCAAACAAGCTTCCTGAACAGCTTATACACTCCAGAATAGCTTATTGGCTTCCAGGTTGACTTTTGTTGACTTTCTTCATAGTTTGAAATTAAGAACTGAGTTACACTAAATAAACTTACACAAAGCTATGAAAAGCTTTCATAAGCTTATAACAGGGTTGTTTGAAGCTTTTGATGGTAACTTAACAAGATTAGAGCTTATTCGAATTAACATATAACTTGAAACTTGGCAATACTTGAAATTTAGAACAAAGATGATTAAAACAAGATTACTTTGATTGCATTCAACACAAATTACAACTGAGAAATGAAAATTACAAGCTATGATTACAAAATATGAAATACGATTACACTAGGTTAACTACTTGCCAATTAAGGCTTACAAACATTTCTATTTATACTACAAACATTAGGGTTTCCTTTGTCTTCCATCTCTGAACAAATCCCATCACTTGGTTGATCTTGAAATCATCTCAGCCATTGATTTTACTTTTGGCGCCAAAATTGAGTGAGTGGGAAAAATACCACTAGGTTCTGAGGACGAAGCATTTAATGCTAATTGGCTTGTTAGGTAGCGTGTTAGGAAGGTGGAGGGGGGTGGGTGTGTCAGAAAGGCGGTGGAAATGGAGGTGGTATTGGTGAGTGGTTTTGGCGGGGGTGGTATAGAAGAAGAAGGATTTGACCGAAGGTCAAACCTTCGGTTTTATTAATAAAAAGGATTGGGTCGGGTTTGGGCTGGGGTATTTAATTATTGGGTTGGGTTTTATAATAAGGGTTGGGTTGGGTAATTATTTGGTTTTATTTTGGGTTTGTAATATATAAGGGTCCGGTTTGGATTTATTAAACACAAGGACCATTCTTGTAATTTCTGAATTTTGAAGGGTTGAAATTGTGATTTTACCAAAGTTATCAAAAGGGTCTATATTGTAACATGTGAATAGTACAAGGGTTTTATTTGATAAATTATACTTTTTAAATACCCGAGGACTAAATTTGCCAATTTTGAAACTTGAGGGGTAAAAGTTGCCATTTTTAGAAAACTTTCATCCAGGGACTAAAAGTGAACATGTTTGATATTCCAAGGACTAAAGTTGACTTTTCTTTCATTTTGAACCTTAAGGGACTAATTCTGCCAATTTGTGAAACTTCAGGGACTGAAAATGACAATTATGCAAACTTTATTCGTTTTTCACTTGTTTTCAATCTTTTTGTTCCTGAATCATATAAAAACACATTTTATGATATTTTCTGTATTTTGAAGCATATCTGCATGTTTTTAAATGTTTTTGCAGATAAAATGTGACAGAAATGATGAGTATTTAGACACTCATCACTGCTCTTGTTACTATAATGATGATAATTCGTCAATAGATGATAATAGACTATATGATGAATATAATAAGCTATGTGAAGTAAGTTCTAAAATCATAACTAGAAACAAAACACTAAAAGTAAAATTGCATGAACTCGAAGTGCAAATTTTAGAACTGAAAGACCAAGTAAAAAGACTTGAGAAAAATAAAGAAATAGATGTTGGATGTAGGTCATGCATATGCCTTCGAGTAGAGAATGAAAAACTCAAAGAAAAAGCGTTAAGGATCATTAAGTTTGAAAAATGAACAAAGACACTTAATGATATGCTTGAAAACATTAGGTATAGTGAACATGCCGGAGCGGGCTTAGGATTTGACCCAAATAAAGCTTCTACAAGTGAAACTAAACAAGTAAAATTTGTAAAGTCTGTTGAATCTGAAATAGCAGAGGACGGTACCACTAAAGGTACAGACGGAACCGCTAAAATTAGTGGTACCGTCTGGTGCTAAAGTCATAACAGGATCGAGTTTAAAAAATAACTTAAGTCCTAAACCGAGTCACATAGTTGTTAATAATGTTGAAGTACCTATTGCTAGTAAAAAGGAAGTCAAAAGTTTTTACAAACCTTTGTCAACCCCCGGGCTTGGTTTTGTAAAACCCGATATTAGATCAAAGACTCCTCCACCTAGAAAAACAAATGTTCCTAAACCTCGGTCAAGAACTCCTCTACCGAGAGGTAACTTTAGAAGACAAAGTTATCCAAGTAACTATCCCGTAACTTGGAATAACCGTCAACTACAAAGTTACTTACCATGGGAAATTTGTCCTCCATTCCAACATCCTAACCAAATGCAACAAATGCATGGGATGTTTAACACTAACAACTTTAGACCCATGAGATATTGGGGACCAAATGTTTGAGCTTCTGTCTTGTTAGATAGATATGATTATGAATTGACTTGGAGTTCGACGAATGGGTTGTGATTAGTGAATGCACTAATCTCATGATGGAAAATCCAAGTCTAGTCTCATCCTACTTAGCTTACTACAAAGGTAGTCACGTCTTCTAGTTCAAAAGGCAACACCTCAGGCTAAGGTACGCTTTCTCAAAACTTCCTCATTATTAGATATATTGAGTATGTAGAGTTCTTATAATCTAACTTAGTGAGCACTAACATAATGGACGTGAAAAGTGCATCCCCAAATGGTTTTGTCAACGAGGAGGTATATGTAGTACAACCTCTGGGATTTGTTGATCTATAAAAACCATATCATGTTTATATATTCAAGAAAGCACTCTATGATCTTAAACAAGCCTCCTAAGCTTGGTACGATATATTAAAGGCTTTCTTACATAAACATGAATATACCATGAAAATGGTTGGCAACGCGCTTTTCACGGAGAAACGAAATTCACATCCCATCATTGCTCAAATATTTGTCGACGACAATTATATTAGGCTCAACTTGTCCAGAAATGTACAATGATCGTTCAAAGATCAAGCATGAAAAGTTTGAGATGAGCATGATGAGCGAATTAGGTTTCTTCCCTAGTCCTCATATAATAATATTTGAAGATAGTATCTTCTTAAATCTAAGTGCATACATATATATATGGAACAATCTTAATCGATGAAAATGCCTATGTCCGTGGAGACGAATCTCACAAGAGAAAATGAAGGTGAGTATGCGGATAGTAATAAGAGAAAATATTAAGTCATCCTTCACATCCTACTTAAATATTTCACTGGAAATATTGAAGTCATCCCTTACGTCTCATCTCATGACTTGTTAAATATTTCATTGGAAATATTAAGTCATCATTCACATCCTACTTGAATATTTCATTGGAAATATTGAAGTCATTCCTTATGTCTCGTCTCATGACTTTTTAAATATTTCATTGGAAATATTAAGTCATCATTCACATCCCACTTATGACTACTTGAATATTTCACTGAAAACATTGAAGTCATTTCTTGTGTCACGTCCCATGACTTTTAAATATTTCACTGGAAATATTAAGTCATCCTTCACATCCCTTTTATGACTACTTGAATATTTCACTAGAAATATTGAAGTCATCTCTTATGTCTCGTCTCATGAATTCTAAATATTTCACTCGAAATATTAAGACATTCTTCACATCCCTCCAAATGACTATTTACGTATTTCCTTGGAAATATCAAAGTCATCCTTTCATGTCTAGCTTTATCGTTCAAATTCCAATGGACTCATCTCATAAAAGGTTTATGACTATCTATTTCATTTGAAATATCTAAAGTCATACCTTATATCGCTCTAATGACTACCTATATATTTCCTCGAAAATATTAAAGTCATCTCTTGTCGTCTAGCCTAGTCGTTTCTGTTAAAAGAGTTTATTTGTTATAAACTCTCCCCTTGCGTCAAAAAGTCTTACTCCCTCCGTCCCTAAATAAATGTCCAGTGTTAATTTTTTAAGTATTCTCTTTATAACTTTGACCTTAAATTATTTTATTTGTATTATGTAATACTTGATGCAAAATATATGAATAGATTGAGTTTTAAATGTATTTTCATTGATATAATTTTCATCAAGTATTACATAACATAAATAAATTAATTTAAGGTCAAAGTTGAGTAAAAAAGGCTTTAAAAGTCAATAGTGGACATTTATTTAGGGACGGAGGGAGTACTAATTAAGATTAATTCGTCAAAAATCAAAATGGGGCAAAAATTAGTTTCAGAAGTGCACAGCACGACTAAACATTAGTGGTACCGTGCATCTGATAGCCCCGTTTTTCTTCCTCTTTCCCTCTGCATATTCATTCAAAACAAAATACCAACTTCCCTTTTGCTGTCAAAACCAAATATAACACCCTAATCCAATTACACTCTTGTAAAATCAAGATCGAGGCATTGCATTTAAAGAATATCAATCACTACATCTTACCCAACATCAATTGTAAGTATATTAACTTTAATTTCTTTCTAATTTGAGTCTAGGGCTTGTTCTTATGCATAAAATCGAATTGCGTCTTTTCAATTTTGATTGAATTTTTATGCAATTAGGACTAGGATTAGACAATGTATAACTTACATGATTCCCTAAACATAAGATTTGCATAAACCCACTTACATTATATACCTTAGTCTGAATTTCACTATTTATATTGAAATTAGATTAAATATTTTTAGTGGAATCATATCTGGGATACTTGAAATTGGATTAGGAGTCATTAACATTTGAGCTTTTCAACTTTAAGATTTTTGGCGCTAAATTGTCACATTTGCCAAACACCCTATTAGCTTTTATAAAAGTGATGGTCATTTCTTGTTAGTATATTTTTGTAATGTGTCGTAGTATATTAATTAGAATAGGTAATGGGCTTTTATTTAATCTAATAGGTTAAGTGTTAGTCCATAGCAAGCCCACAAGCCTATCTCATTGTAACCTACATATATACCCTCCATCCTCCTCATTTTAGAGGTTGGATGAGTGTGTGTTTTATAATAAAGTTTATCTCTCTAGTTTCTCTCACTAGAATTCCAAAGCCACTCTTATCTCGTATACCTCTTTATTGATTGTTAGTGTGTATGATATGATAGATTTAAGGGATAACAAGTGGTATCAATAGCCAAACAAAGATTTAGGAAATTTTTTGGATCGTTACTGTTCATCAGAAGCTTCCTCCGAGTTTCTCTTGAATCCTCCGATTTTGGTGGTTTCAAGTTTGGTTCTTCGAGTTTCTGTCCAGTTTCTTCGAGTTTGAAGTTACTTGATCAGATCCTTCGACTTTCTAAATATCCTCCGAGTTTGTAAAGATCCTCTGAGTTTGTAAAGATCCTATGAGTTTGTAAAGATCCTCCGAGTTTGTAAACATCCTCCAAGTTTGTAAAGATCCTCCGAGTTTGTAAAGACCTCCGAGTTCCTAGATTGAAGTCTTCTAGTTTGTCTGTTCATTAAAGTTTCCGAGTTTGGAACACTTTAAGTCTCCGACTTTGTGCCTTCGAGATTCTAAGATAAGGAAGTCCTTCGACTTTGTACAAAGTTCTCCGAGTTTGGATACATTTTGTGCAAATCCTTCGAGTTTCTTTGCATCTTCCGAGTATCTAAGTTAAACACTTCGAGTTCCTAAGTTAAGGAATGTCTTCGACTTTGTTGGATAATTAAAGTTCTCCGAGTTTGTAAGGTTATAATTCCTCCGAGTTTCTAAGGTTGCAATCTTCCGAGTTTCTAAATTAAGAATTCTTCGAGTTTCTAAGGCAGAGTAAAGTCTTCGACTTTGTTCATAATTCTTCGACTTTCTAAGGTTTTAAAAATCCTTCGACTTTCTAAAGATTTTTAAATCCTTTGACTTTCTAAGGTTTTAAAAATCCTTCGACTTTCTAAAGATTTTTAAATCCTTTGACTTTCTCATAATTAGTTTAAAGTTCTTCGACTTTGTATTAATACAAGGATTCTTCGACTTTGGATTTTAGGACATCGACTTAGGAACCGAGCAAAGGATTATTTAAGAACTCCGAGAAAAGAACTTAACTTCAACCGAACCTTAAACCAACACAACTCCTATTTCTTTGAACTGATCCAACATCATCTTTATCATACAACTTCATCAATGACGACTCAACAAGACATCCATGCAGCCGGTGCAAAAAACCACCCTCCTATACTAGAAAAAGGTGGATATCTTCAATGGACGAGCCATATGCTTCGCTATATCAAAACCAAACCTGATGGACAAGGTAAACTCCTGATTAACTCCATCCAAAATGGACCATTCAAGCCTAGTCAGATTTAAGACCCTGGAAATCCAAATGATACACCTCCTACTCTACCATTCCTTCGTCTACAAAGAGAAGATGATTACACACCAGAGGATTGGAAGCAAATTGCAGCTGATGACTTGGCAATGCACTTAATTCAACTTGGTTTACCACGGGAAATATTTGCTGCTGTTGACAGTTGTGAAACTGCTTATGATATGTGGGAACGAGTTAGAAGACTTTGTCATGGCACAGAAATTGGGCAACAAGATGTTGAAAACAAGCTGCTAACTGAATGGGAGAAGTTCACATCCACTCCAGCGGAACCCATTGAATCTTACTACACCAGGTTTTGCACCTTAATGAACGAGCTCATCAGAAACAAGTTGGCACCAAGACAAATTGTTCAAAACATCAAGTTCATCAACAATCTACCAGAAGAATGGGGACGATTTGTCACTATTGTCAACCAGACCAAGGATCTTCACCAAGTGAACTATGATCAGCTCTATGATTTCCTTAAGCAAAACCAGGCAGAGGCGAATGAAGTCAGGAAAGAGAAGATAGCAAAGCAACATGATCCTCTTGCATTAGTTGCTCAAACACCAACACCTGTACCAGTGATAACACAACCATCATCTTCAACTTCCACTCAGAACTTCATGCAACAACAATATGTTCCACAACAACCATTCTACCCACAACAACAACAAGTCATTCCACAACAACAATATCCGCAATACCCAGAACCAGAATTCAATGACAATGATGAGTCCACTGCTGCGTTGACTCAAGCATTTGCTTACCTAACCAAGGCATTCCAAGGACGCTACTCTACACCTACCAACAACAATCAAAGAATCTCATCGAACACTCGCAACAGGCAGATTGCACAGCCGAGTTTCAACATGGGTCACCAAGGACAGATGGTTGGAGGTTATGGGAATCAGCAGGGATATGCTCCTCGATATCAGATGGGTAATCAGAATGCAGGGTAGTATGTTGGAAATCAGATGGGTCAGTTTGCAGGGAATCAGATGGGTCAAGTTGTTGGAAACCAAAGGGGTCAGAATGTTGGGAATCAGATTGGGAATGTTGTTGCTCCAGTGGCTGGGAATCTGAATCAGGGTAATTTGTTAAAGTGTTTCAACTGTCAGAGAATTGGTCACATGGCAAGGAACTGTCCCACCAAGCCTAAAAAGAAAGATTTAGAGTATCTACAGAAAGCAGTGCTGTAAGCACAGAAGGAAAAGGCAGGGTTTCAGTTGAATGCAGAAGAAAATGACTTTATGGCTCTTATGGATGATATGGAAGACCTTGAGTACATCGATGCAAACTGCATATTCATGGCAAATCTTCAGGAGGCTAAGTACGACACGGATTCTAAAGCACCTCCTGCTTATGATGTCAATGCAGTCTTTGAGGTACCACCATTCACTACATGCCACAATAATGAAATATTTGATATGCCACCTCATGAGGAACAGCATCCTGCGACTCCTGCACCCACAAATGATACATATATGGACACGCCAAGTTGTAGCAATATTAATTTGGCAACTCCATATATGGATCCTAACGGAGGCTTCGAGTCACAGCATACTGAAAATGATGAGGAAACACGTGCGTTATTTGAATCATTATTGCAAAATTGTAGTATTGAAATTGAAAAGGTCAAAAAAGTAAATCGCGATGTTAAGGCCGCGAATGAAAAATTGACCGCTGAGCTTGAGAGATATAAGGTGAATGAAAAAGCTTTTGAATTTAATAAAACACGACAGTCATAATTAGAAGATGGTTACAAAAACTCCATTTTAAGAGAAAAACAACTGCAAATTAAGTTTGACACCCTCGATGTTAACGTTAAACAAGAAAATAAGATCCTTAAACGCGGATGTTTCAGATTTACAAAACCAACTTTCTAAACAAAAATCAACTTGTTATGCTCTTGAAAAAGAAAAGAAAGAGTTGAAAGCAAGTTTTTCAAAACGTGAAAATGATCTTCTTGATGAAATCATTGAGAAATAAGAAACAATCAAAAAGTTGGAAGATTTGCTTGTAAAAACGGGTCATTCTGCACAAACAATTCATATGCTCATTAAAGATCCAAACCCGCTTTTGCACACAATGAAGAAAATGGCTATCGGTTGTGAAAACCCTTATACACTCAAGAAAGCTCAGAAAGAACAGAATGTGTTGTATAATGGTAATTTGATATTTGCTAAACATGATCCTCCCGAAGTTTAGGATTCTGATGAAACGATTAAACTTGCCGAAGAGAGTAGAATCAAAATGAGACAAATGAACCCATAAATAAAACCAATTGATTATAATAAGTCTAACATACTTTCTAGATTAAATTTTGTTAAACAACAACAACCAGCAAAGGTTTTCAAACGACCAGTTGTTTCAACAAAACCAAAAGTTGTTCCTAAAAATCTTTCAAATCTGGTACAAATGTCCTCTAGCAACCCTTTTAACACAAGTGAAGCTAGACGATATTTGGATGATCTGAAAGATAAAGTAAAAACACTTCAAAGTATTGTTGACTCAAAAACGAATCTTAGCATGAGCAACTGGCATTCAAGTTTTCATAATGAAATGAAAAAGGTGTTTCAAACAGAAATTACTACTCCACTCTATAACATTAGTGCGAGAGTAATTCATGTTGAAAATACAATTTTAAAAGAAACAACCGACTTTGTCAAGGACCACAAATCCCTAGTAAAGGAAGCTAATGAAAACATTGAACGCATCAAAGTTTTGGAAAACCACAATGATACTCTCTTCGAGGCAGTTCTATCGACCGAAATTATGTCCATAATTTACCAAACATATTTTGTGGAAGACGATGAATGACTTCGAGCTGAGACTTCTGCAATTGTTTCAAAATATGAAAATGCTCTTGTAAAACTTGAGAAAGAAAATGTAACATATTTTAAACAACTTGATCGGAAAAAGGAAGAATGCAAGTATGACAAATTGTCGTATGAGCGTGCTTACAAAAACATGAAAGAGCAAAATGATCTTTTGAAGTCTCAGCTGGATAGTCAAAAAGGGAAGGGTGAGGAAACTAAGTTTGCAAAACCATCAACTTCAGACAAACCGGTTGCAAAACCAAAAATGTCAATTTCTCAAAGTGTTCCAAAAGTTGATGTGATAATTGATTTGACAAAACCAGTCACTCCAACACCCTTGCCAAAAGAAAGTGTAAAAGCACAATGTGCTGATAAAGGGAAAGCGGTTGTCGAAACATCAAATGTGATAACACCTGGCCTTTATAGGATTAGTCTCACTACTGCGTCTGCCTCTACATCTAAAACATATAGGGCAATAGACAAAAGTGTAAAAGATAATCCAAAAGAGTCTAGGAATGCTGAAACAACTTCTCAGGACAACAAGATAAATCCTAATGTGTGTGCCTTACCTTCTACAGGAGTAGCAAGCACCTCTAGGAGCAGCAGACCAAAGCCTAGGAGCAATACAAAGCACAATAGAGTCTTGCCTGCCTCAGAGAGTGAATGCAAGAATAAAAATGAAGAAGTAGAAGAACACCCTAGGAATTTACCGCTTTCGAATAAGAAACATATGTCATCTAGATGTAATGTTAAAAGTACTGATTCTAATGCATGTAATGACTCTGTTTGTTTAATGTGCAAGAAATCTTTGTCTAAAAATGCCTGTGATGATAATGTTTCTAATAATGTGAATGTGAATGCAATGCCAGAACAGAAAGATGTTCCTTGATGTGCGTGTCGTTGTGTTCAAGTTTAAAATTTATAAACACGATTTATCCAATTCTCTAATCACACATACGAGCAAGTATACTCGTCCGTGGTAGTAAAGGTGGTAAGTCGAGATCGTCCCAAGGGAATTAGGTTTAGGTTTAGTAAATAAGTTTTAGCAAAAGGAGTGCAATCCAATTTGAAATAATTCTAAAAAAACAAGCAAGGTTCAATCAATCAAAAACTAAATATACTTGTGTGTAGTTTCCATGACAATTATTTAGAGTAACCAATCAAGTTGGGTGTGACTTGTAATGATGCACAACTTAAAATGAATAATTCAGAATCAATGGTTTTTATCATGAGAAAATCATATCTAAGAATTCAATCTCCTAGTTAACTCCTTTCGGCCATGATTAACTATTACGATAATTCTATTAAGTCCTTTTTGTTGTTTGAAAGCATTTCTTATCTTAAGAATTCCTACGAATCCTTTCGGCCTTTTTCGTGATGAAATCGTTTCCAAATCCATTTTAATGAGTAAAGGTGTTGCTTGTCACACACCACAATCCATACTAATTCGTGCACTAACTTTTTGGAATAAAAACATAAAGAAAACTCCGTTCGGCCTTTGTGAATCTTTGAAATTGTTTTTACCAACCAATTAAGCAAGATTAGATTTTATCTCAACAAACTCATAAAACAAGATATGTTTTCATGCATCACTATGATAAGATTACTCCAACAATTGTCACATCATCCACACACAAGTATAACTAAAATTACTCCATAACAATCATAATCAAACACAAGTAATTAACCAAACTTTCATTCATCATATAGTAAAAGTAAAAGTAGTTCATGATAACTCAACAAGAAATACCTAATCAAGGAATTACAAGAACTAGAATTGTGGAACTATAGAAATCCACACTCCTCCAATCGCCTATTATCACACGTAAACAACTCCACACACGGACGCAACTCTTGAGACTCGAACTCAAGATCTCCTGGACGTTTTCACAGCAACTACAAGCTTTCGGGCAATAATAATAAGGTGGTGTAGCTTTTTTAGGTTATGTCACTTCCCCCAAAAGAACTCTCTTTGTAAACTAACTAAGGGTTCCTTAAATAAGTGAGGAAACCCTTATTCTTCAAGTAAAAACGTCCCAAATGAGTTAACAGCCGAGAAATGATAAGCCTCCATGATTATGGGGCTTAAATTCATCATTAAATGCAACTTTGTAACTTCAGTGTCGGCCAACCGATCGGTATTTGGCTCCTACCGATCGGTTGGAGCTCTCGGTGTCTCAAACTTCAACCATCCAGATCGGATGGATGACTCTGCCATGCAACTTTTATTTTCTCTTTTTCTCTTCTCGTTACGTGCTTGATCCTTTGCTGTACCACTAATTTCTTTTATAGAACTTGATCTTTTCTTGATATATAAGGCATAGAAGTCTTGGTCTAATCAATTCTTTGAAGTATCATGTGGTTTCTTTCTCGTAATTCTCCTTATGTGCATAATCTCTTCATTTCTTCGTATTTTCCTCAACTTTTCCTGTACTTGGCTATATTTACTTGCATACACACTTTTTTCATCATTTAGCAACAAATACACACAAATATAACCAAATATGATGCACAAAACTAGCAATAACGCACCTAAAAACATGTTAGATTTAAGCGTTATCAAATCCCCCACACTTGAGCTTTGCTCGCCCTCGAGCAAGTCTAATTTTTAGAAAAACTGAACTCAATGGTATTTTCATTACGTTCATGAAAAAAAATCCTTGAAATGTATGCAAGTTAAATCGAGCTTTGATAACATCACCAAGCACCTCACAAAGGAAATTTTAAATTCACACAACTCTCGATGGTAGATTTGATTGTAGATCACTCAATTGCTCAGACGCGATTCATGTCTCTTACCATAAGCTTGTACTTGTATCAAAACAACAAAATAAAACATCAAAGAGGTCTTTTATTTGGGTTTAGGCTTCAAAAGGGTTTTGATTACCTAGCTAATGTATAGATATTTCATACAAGAACATCATAGCTCGCTAACAACGAATCCTTGTGTAGTCAAGCAACGGATGGTCACTAGATCGTGCCTTGGTTCGCTAACGACGTTACTTGCATAACGGATGGTCACCAATTTACTCACCAGATCGCTAACAACGCTTTTCAACTACCCAAAAACTCGGATGGTCACTAGAACATACATGTGCTACATATCTAAACAAAGCCATCACTAAATCCGAATGCTCGAAAGCTGACAACGAATAAAGTAATTGGTAAGGGAAAGGGATAAGACATGGAAATTTGATTTGGTTAAAAATCAAACAAGAATCAAGCCCAAATTCTATCCTAACTCTTTACATCACACATGATTACTCTACCAAACTTATTCGATCATTATTCCGAATTACATACTAACTCCAATCTTCCATAATAGCTCCTTGACTATCTTATTTTCATACATACATAGCTCATTGGCTTTTTTTTTTTTTTTTTTTTTTTTTTTTTTTTTTAACATATCACCCCCACACTTTGGATGAGC
Organism: Artemisia tridentata subsp. tridentata; assembly: GCA_021014915.2. Taxonomy (NCBI): domain Eukaryota; kingdom Viridiplantae; phylum Streptophyta; class Magnoliopsida; order Asterales; family Asteraceae; genus Artemisia; species Artemisia tridentata. Next base: position 371,345,099 of record CP139503.1, read on the forward strand.
ACACGCTACAAAAAATATAAATAAGAGTAGCGACCTCCTTCTTCATTGGAACAACATATACACATACAAGGTGTGGTCAATCATGCAATCATCAAAAATAAATAGTTTCGAACTTCATTTGGACTTGATTCGGGAAAGTCTAAGGTGTATGGTGCAATGATTTCTGGGTTAAATCAAAAGAAAAGATAGGCTCAAAAGGGTGTAACTAAAGGTATCTAGCATATAATGCTAACAAATGGGTTCCAATTACTTAGGACAACTAATCGATGTGGTTAGCAAAAATGTATTGTAAACGGATGGCCATTTGGTGAAAATCCTAATTTGCCTCTTATCATTTGAATATATTTTATTACTTGAAAGTAATTTTAACCGTAATGCATAACAAGTACAAGTTCTAGAATCGACATAATCACCGGCACACTCATACGAAATATAAGGCATGAATCCTCACAATTTAAAGTGGTGGTAAAATGTACTTAGCAATAGTTACCAATAACTCTCAAAACTTGACTACATTCCAAAAAAAAATTTCAAATAACCTTATTATTTACCAATGAATCAATTTGTCTAACAACTAGATAGTCAAGGGCAAACATGATCACACATTCTAGTTCTTGAAATCCAAAATCTATTTTTTTTTTTTTTTTTTTTTTTTTTTTAAATAAAAAAATTCAAAACCAATCTTTCCTATTTTCTTCCCTCCCCCACACTTAAGTTTTGCATTGTCCTCAATGTAATAAAACGAACTTCAAAGTAAAGGAAATGGAAAGAAAAATAGAAAAAATAAATAAAAACTACCCGGGAAAAAAATTAGCATAGGCCTAGTTGATCACAAGTAATCTCATGAGTTCTTCCAACTCCAAATATTGATCAACACTAAGCTTCCGTCAATTCTTCCCCTGCAAACACTGCAAACTATGCTCGAAATAAACAAAACAAAATACAAAAACAATAAACCAAACAAAACATAAAAAATAAAAATAAAAATAATCCAAACAAACCAAAATTAAAACAAATAAAACCTACAAGAGTTAAAGTTAAAGTAGTAGAAATAGAAAATAGAAATAGTTCAACCATCATTGTTTTGAAACCATAGACATAATCAACCATCGATCAATCATAATCCATGTCCGGATTAACCCTCTCATCTTCACTCTCTCCATTCTCATCTTCATAATTCTCATCACCCTCAAAAATTGTGTACCTTTGTCTTTTCTCTCCAGTACCCCTTGAAGAACCGCCCACATCAAAACTCGAACTCCCAACATTAGGAACTCTGCCATACACCGGCACTGGTTCAGGAAATGGTGCGTACCTAGGATATGGGTAAGGATATTGGCCAGGATACGGGTCATACTCCAATGGGTAGGGTGGAACATTTGGTGGGTTGTAAGGAGGTACCTCATAATCGGCTTGTTGAGCCACATGTTGAAGCATCGGCATTGAGTAATCATAGTTGTAATTTTGCCTCAACATCATTGAATCTCTCCACACGTCCCTTTTCTCAATCTCGTTTAGCTCACGGTTCCAATCTCCCCATCCCGAGTCAAAACTACCCGAGGCATGAACATTCCCAATATGAGGTGGTGGTTGATACGGTTGTTGTTGGTAAGGCTGTTGTGGTGCTCCATGAGGTGCAGCCATTTGAGGCTCAATCCAAGCTCCCAACTCTCGTGTCTTCCTATTTAATGCCGTATTAAAACTCCTTTCATCCCACGTCTCACTATCCAACATTTCTGAACACTTTGCTAACTCTATATCCACATAATAACCCAATCTTTTTGCCAACTTGGTCACATAGTGACCACCATAGATTGCACTATTGTCCTTGATTCCTGGTGCTCTCCTTGAAAGATACTCGGCTATTATCCAAGCCGCATTCCCATTCTTCTCCTCCAACAACTTCATCACCCAAAGATCCGGTTGATTGCACTTGTCACGGATTCCTGTCCTATGCAAAACACTCCAAGCTATCAATTTCTGTAAAATTCTCAACAACGGATTCCTTAGCTTTGATGAATTCCTTCGAGTACAACTTGGGTCACCAACACTGTTCCAATACTCAGCTAACCCGGTATAATCATTATGCCTCCTTACTAATCTCACAAAATGAGATGCAAACAATCGACTTGTGATATCATCTGGCTCGTACAAGCCAAGAACAACGGCAAACTCAGGAAAAGTAAACTCATGCTCTCTACCACAGAGCCTAAACCAAATGCATTTGTCGTTCATAAGATCCACAACCTTCCTCTCAAAGTAAAACGTGGAAAAAAACTCCAAACACCATTCACGGTTAAATTTCTCGTGGATACTAAACGCATTCTCCCACGAATAATCCTCAAAACTAGAACCATCTCCTTCATACACATATGTCATTCTTATCAAGTCCCTTAACTCTATCTCACATCCAAAGTCATGAAATAAATCCCAATCGACTAACCTGGGAATAGCAAGCCTTCGCCCTTGTAACTTCGAGAGGCGCTCACGAAAAGCGTGCTTCTCTTCGCTGCTTAAGCCATTAAACTTCAAATTCTCATTGCGCTCTGGATTCACAGTATACTTAACCTTCTCCTTGACATTCCTATTCACAAACTTTTTCACAATTGGATTACCAACTTCACGTGACGAACTCGATCCTCCTGCAAGAAACCTCTGTAGAAATCATGACTATTCGTTAGTATTAGAGTATAAAAGACAAGGTTACATGATTTAGAAGTCCTAAAGATCCATTTTGAAAATTTTCAAAAAGTTTTACCGAGGGCTCCATCCGATCGGTAGCTCACTCCATCCGATCGGATGGAGTTATGACCTTGTCCAGCCGATCGGTAGCAACTCGCAACCGAATCGGTTGTACGTACTGTATCCAAAACAAAAAATTTCCGACTTCAAATCAATCCTATCTAGTTCCACTCTTCCCTATCCTGCATTTCATCAATCACTATGGTCTCTACACATCCCACTTATCTCTAAATCATATTCATAACATACTCGCATGATCAATCTTAGAACCTATGAACATATTCGAAATCAAACCTTATTGATGTTCTAATCCATAATGCATCATCCTAGGAACACTAATTAACATCTAAACAACATCTGGAAATCATCAATTTCTACCCAGAATCGATCCAAAGTTTTGACCCATATGATTCAACAAAAATCAATTAATTAATTCTTCCTCAAAACTTAATCAATCCATCTCATTTTTTTTGCAATGATTTCCTCAATCATTTACCCATCTATTCCAGAAAAATCATGCCTTAATTCGAACTATATCAAAAACGCCTAAATTTTGACCTAATTCAATCAACTCGAATTAAAACCTAATTGACACAAATTGATGATGTTACTTACTTGTTTTGGTGCCATTGATGATCCTTCAACTCTCCTGCAACTCTTAGAACTCTTCTAATGGTCGAATTAATGAACCCCAAGTGTGGTGGAATGAGTGTGTGTGTGTTTTTATGATTTTTGAAATCTTGGGTATATATACTTCATTCCATCCGATCAGTATTTCATCCAACCGATTCGGATTGAATTTTTGCAAAACTTCACTTTTCCTTCTTTCTTCAACACTTTAACACTTGCAAGAACAAATGGAAAGTATTTAACTCCTTTAAAAGACTTCACTTTAAGTATGAAAAATACCACCAACACACTTATTCTCCCAACTTGTTATCCAATCTATCTCTACAACTTCTAAAACAAAACTTAACTCCATAGATTAAAACTTAATAAAACCATAAGGTAACCAAAAGGTCTTAAACTTAAATCAAACTTAAATGCAAAACATTAAACTACTATTAAAAATGCATTAAAAATAAACAAAACAAACATTAGCACAAGCCTTGTGCTTTATTCTTCAACTTTTGCTCTTCAACCTTCAACCTTCAAAGTATTCATGCTTCAAGATGTCTTCACTTTGAAATTTACCGGATAACTTTCGGTTAGTCATTTGTGTTTTAAACTTCCTGGCAAAATTCCTTCCATCCGGGCAAACTATATCAAACTTCACATGCCATTCTCCATCACCTTCTTCTTTCTTGTAAACACTAGCTCCTTCGGGTCCCCATTCCAAATTCTTCAATTGAACCGGTAAGGATCCAAGATAATCTGTCAATTTATGGAACACAAAAACATTCTTGAATGGGTTATAGAAAACCTCCATAGCTAATGCTCTTTCCAACTCATCTTCAATACCAAAGTAACTAGGGACAACCGGCCCATATTTAGGCCTTCCCTCTTCATCTCTACCAACTTCAAAACAACCTAAATGGTCTTCTTCTTCTTCATCTTCATGCACTTCCTTAATAATCTTGCCTCTAGGTTTAGGATAGTACGTATGCTTCAAGATCCCATCACTAATAGTCATAGTACCTCTACCCATATCTATAATAGCTCCGCAAGTTCTCAAAAACGTTCTTCCTAACAACAATGGTAACTCCTTATCTTCGGGGATATTAAGCACAAGAAAATCGGCTAAGAAAGCTTGATATCCTACTTACACTCTAACATTCTTCACTTCTCCCATTGCTTTTGCTCTTGAATTGTCAGGCATAGTAAGATTATATTGATTTGGTTGAGGATTACCAAGTCCTAATCTTTTGTACAACGGGTATGGCATCACATTCACACTTGCTCCTGTATCGGCCAATGCATACATTGCATCGGTTCCATTCACCTTAATGGGTAACACAAAATTTCCCGGATCGCTCTCTTTCTTAGGCAACCCATTTTCAACTATCCTTTCCCTTGCAAACTCATCAAAATTCTTATCCTCTAGCCTAGCTGTTGCCATCATAACCGCATCTAACTTCTTACGATAAACCATGTAATTGTTCAACACTTTTATAACCGGCTTCTCTTCCATAAGCTCCTTAAATTTCATTTCCAAGTTCTCCAAAACTGCTTCTTTTTGTTCTTGAGTCAATGGTTTAACTTCTTGAGGTGATTTGGGTGATGAACTAGATGAACTACTCTCATTCTTAGGGGTGGAGGGTTGGGTAAGTTTGTTAAGTGGTGTTTTCTTGCGATTAGCCTTTCCCATTTTAACAATCTCTCCTCTACCTTCCTTCTTCTCTACCATATCATTATCTACATCAATTCTCATCTCTCTCATAGCAAAATCAACCCTACATTTAGTTTTCACCATGAAATTTCTACCAAACATAACTTCCGGTTCACCCACATTTCCATATTCCAACACAACAAAATCAATTTTGAAAACATGACCATGAATATTAACATTCACATCTCTCACTATCTTCCTACCATAATTCTCATAATCAAGCCTAACAAAGCCAAGCTTACTAAGCATATCTTCCGTAATGTAATTCTCACCATATTCCATATTAAGTTAAGCATCCCAAGCCTTAACTCCTTCCACACCACATGGTGTAGCATACCTCATAAATGGTACATCAAACTCTTTAGGGGGTGCTTGCGTAAACACAACCACTCTTTTCTCCTTAGGTAAACAAACAATGCTTTCGCCAACTTCTTCTTTTCTTTCTAAACCAATCTTAGCTTCATCCAAAATGCTTTCCAAATTCTCCAAAGAATCTCCTGAATTTCTCAACATCTCTTCCAAGTGTCTCAAATATTCCGAAACATTGCTTAAACTCTCCATTCTACTTAAGCACTAACTATAATATAACCACAAAACAAAAATCCAAACTATTAGCGTGAGGGTTAGTTATTATCGAACCATATCAAAATATCAAACCAAAGCAAGCTAACAAACAACTTCAAACTATCAAAACATCAAAACAACTAAAAATCAAAAATCATAAAAAAATCACACCGAGGCAACTATCCGATCGGTATCACCTTCCATCCGATCGGATGGGTAAAATGCAAAATACGAACTCTCACCAACCGAATCGGATGCGGGCAGCATCAGATCGGTTCGATCAAAAATAAAAAAAAATTTTTTTTTTTTTTTTTTAAGAAGAACTAAAAAGAAGAATAAATTAATAACTAAAACTAATGTTGGGCTATAAAAGTCAAAGTACTGCTACTCAAGTCAAAGTACTGCTATTCAATGAAAGTACTGCTGCTCGTTAAAGGACTGCCATGCAAAATAGTTTAAGGTCTAATGTGTAAATCTAGAATATTCGTATTAGATTAGAGTTATAATTAGAATTTACTTGTCGTTCAAGTATTGTAAACCGACTAGGGTTTTCCTTGTGCCTATAAAAGGATCCCTAGGTTGGCATTAGAGATATATGTGTTTTTAGTGAGACAAGATATAGTCGATTAGTGATATACGATTATTAGAGTTTAGAGTTTGTTAGTGAATCTGTGTAAGAAAGCAGGTTCAAGGTTTTAATAATATTCAAGTTCGTTTATTAAATTCTTCTTAGCTTTGTTGAAGTAGATTCCGCATACTTAGCAAAGTATATCAGTGTTTCACTATTAATAGGTTTGAATTTATTCAAAGCTGTTAAACCGTAGACAAGCTACAAGTTAGTTTGGTCAAAGTATAATCGATCCAACAAGTGGTATCAGAGCTTGTGTGGAGACTCTGATTAAGAAGAAACCCTTAAAACCGATTCATCAACAAACCCTCAACTATGACGACTGAAGCTGCACCTATCCCATCCATCACCTCACTCAGAATTCCTATCATCAAGAAGGGAGAATATGATCTCTGGAGTATGAAGATGAGGCAGTACCTTGCTATTACTGACCATGCTTTATGGGATGTAATTGTCAATGGTAATGTTGTTCTTGATGAACCTCTACAAGTTGAAGGACAACCCAAACCACCTCAACCAACCCTACCAGCAGCTACAAAGAGAAATCAAGATAAGGCTCTCAACATACTGCTGTCTGCTATTCCTGATGGACACCTATTGAAGTTTCATGATGCTAAGGATGCAAAACAATTATGGGCTGCTATCAAGACAAGATTTGGAGGTAATGATGCTTCAAAGAAGATGCATAGAAACTTATTGAAGCAGCAATTTGAAACCTTCACTGTTGGTGAAAGAGAAAGTCTTGATGCTGCCTATGACAGATTCCAAAACCTACTTAGTATGCTAGAACTATATGGAGCAGAGGTATCTGTTGAAGATGCAAATTTGAAGTTCTTAAGGAGTTTGCCATCTGTCTGGCATGTGGTTGCTACTATGATTAGAGGACAACCTGGATTGGAGTCTATGGACTTTGATGATCTCTACAACAATCTGAAAGTGTACGAGCAAGAGATGAATGGTCACAGTTCTCAGAAAACTCACAACATAGCTTTTGTATCTTCTGAAAACAGAAGCAGTACTTCCACTAAAAGTACTGCTTATCCTTCTCAAAGTACTGTTGGTGATTCACAGCATGTTTGCACAACCACAACTACCCCCAACCCATCACCAACAAACAACACCAATTCTGATGAAATTGTATGTTCCTTCTTTGCACAACAAGCCACTTTACCTGTTACCTATCAAGAAGACTTGTTGCAGATTGAAGAAGATGCTTTAGAAGAGATTGACATAAGATGGCAAGTAGCTATGATCACTGCTAGGATCAAGAAGTTCATGAACAAGACAGGAAGGGGAATTGATTTCAAAGCCAAACAAGGTATAACTTTTGACAAATCTAAAATTGAATGTTTCAATTGTCAAAAGCTTGGACACTTTGCAAGGGAATGCAAGTTTGCAAAATATCAGGCAAACAGGATGATTGAACAACCCAAGGTTGAAAGAAAGGAGGTTCCTATTACTGAATCACAACCAAAAGCTTTGGTGGCTCAAGAAAATTTAGCAGAGATTGACTGGAGTGCTGAATTTGATGATGAACCTGTAACCTATTCTATGGTTGCAATGGAAGAGTTTGATTGGGGCACAGCTTTTGATGAGGAACCTGGATATGCTGCTTTGGAATCAAGAGATGGTCTTGGAAGCTTTGACTGGAGCATGGAGGATGAAGATGAACCTGTTCAGATTGCTATGGTAGCCACTTCACCAAGTTCATCCAATGTCTCTGAGGTATGCTCTAAGTGTAATAATGTTTATCAAAAGTTGCTTAAAGATTATGTGACTGAAAGAGATAATTGTAGAACAGCTAGGTCTGAGGTAGCTGGTTATCAATTAACTTTAGAGTCAATGGAAGCCAAAATATTAACACATGAAAATAATGAAGTGGCTTGGGCAGAAAAATATGAGCAACAGGATTATCAATTGAAATTAAGTGAATGGAAGTTAGGATGTAAGGTGTCTGAATTAGAAAAGATTACTAAGGAAAGAGATACTTTGTTAGAAAGACTTGGTAGTATTAAACAGGCTGGTCTATCACATGTTCAATTTGTTGAAAAACAAAGAGTAATAAACAGTAGGGCTGGACTAGGTTATGATGAAGCTAGTAGTTCAGATGAGACCTCACCTAGTGATAAGGAAGAAACTCCACCGACTGCTAAGGAAGAGATTCCACCTAGTGATGAGGACCTTACAAGCTCAGAAGAAAATACATCTAGGAATGAGGAACCAATTAGTGAATCACCTCCTGAGTTTAAGAAAGATAAGAAGTACCATTCAGTTCCTCCACCTACTGGTCAGTTTCAACCTGCTAGGACAGATGTTTCTCGTTATGGTGTAGACAACCTAGAGTTTAGGAAGAAGCTTAATGGTAGAATTAGTTCTGAAAAACCTAAGAATGATTTTCAAAGGTGTAATGATCAAAAGTTTCCTACAGCCTTTCAACAACAAGCAGTACCTCCAAAAACTTTTCAAAGTACTGCTGGACATTCAGCAGTACCTCCAAGAGAAACTTTTCAAAATACTGCTTACTACAGGAAACCTTTTAATCATAGAAGAGGATTTGGGAATATGGAGAGGAAGTTATGTTATGTATGCTATAGTCCTGATCACTTGATTAAGCACTGTGACTTTCACTCAGAATACTTAAGTCAGTTTCCAAAGAATAGACCTCCCACCCATAAGTCAAGAGAGACTAGACCAGTTTGGAATCACTCAAATAGGGTCAACCATAGTAACTTCTCAAAAGACTATAGGTACCCTCACCAGAAAAGAATGTTTTCCAAATCACCAGTACCTTCACAATCTGATAAGTCTCAAGAAGTACCTTCACCAAGGACTGATAAGTTTTCACCCACTCATGGTACTGCTCATACTTTTTCACATAGAAGACCTAAGAGATTCAATTCATATAAAAAGTCTTCCACCTCAAGCAGAGTAACTAGCTCAGAGAAACCTAAGGTCAAACGAAATTGGGTTAAGAAAGAAAGTACTGATGGAGAACAAGAAGTACTTTCATCAGATAAGGGTGAAACAGGGAGTGTTGTTGCAATTGCAACACAGGACATGGGACCAACTCAAATAATCATTGACCATGCCTTTAAAACCAGTGGAGATTACATACTGAAGGAATTCAAGTATGTCACTCCACAAGGGGAACACAAGTCAGTAATGGCTTGGGTTCCTAAAAGAAACTAACCCTTTTCTTTTATGTGCAGGGCAACCCAGAGGAGGAGCTTAAAGATCATATTATTGTTGATAGTGGTTGCTCTGGCAGCATGACAGGGGACAAGGAGATCCTGTCAGACTTTAAGGCATATTATGGAGGAAGAGTTGCATTTGGTAATGATCCTGATGGAGGAAGAATCACTGGCAAAGGAACAATCAAGGCTGGATGTATTGATTTTGAGAATGTTAGATATGTAAAGGAGCTCAAATTCAACCTATTGTCAGTATCTCAAATTTGTGACAAGAAGTATCCAATCCTGTTTACTGATACAGAATGTCTCATTCTCTCACCTGAGTTCAAATTTGTTGATGATCATTTGGTAACATTGAGAGTACCAAGAACCAATGATGTATACAGTTTAGACTTAAAGAGTCTCAATTCTGCTGGAAGAGCAACATGTTTAGTAGCAAAGGCATCATTGGAAGAAGCACATCTGTGGCACAGAAGATTAGGTCATGTTAATTTTAAGAACATCAACAAGCTGGTCAAAGGAAATTTAGTTAAAGGTTTACCTTCCAAAACATTCAAGGCTGATCATTCATGTTTGGCTTGCAAGAAGGGTAAACAACATAAAGCTTCATGTAAGAAGCTTGGGGAAAGAGATATTAGAGAACCTTTGGAGTTGCTACACATGGATCTGTTTGGACCAGTTTCAGTAGAGAGTTTAAACAAAAAGAAGTACTGCTTGGTAGTGACAGATGATTGTAGCAGATTTAGTTGGGTCTTTTTCTTGGGATTTAAAGATGAAACCTTTGATGCTATCCATGACCTGATAGTAGCCCTTGAAAATCAATTAAGACTCAAGGTAAGAGGTATTAGATGTGATAATGGAACAGAATTCAAGAACAAGCATATGGATGAATTCTGTGCCAAGAAAGGGATCAAGAGAGAGTTTAGCATTGCTAGAACACCACAGCAGAATGGTGTTGCAGAAAGAAAGAACAGGACTTTGATAGAAGCAGCTAGAACAATGCTTGCAGATTCCAAATTACCTATTCTCTTTTGGGCTGAAGCCATAAGTACTGCTTGCTATGTGTTGAATAGAGTCTCAGTAACTAAACCTCAGATGAAGACACCTTATGAGTTACTCATGGGAAAGAAACCAAATATACGTTTTCTAAAACCTTTTGGCTGCTCTCTGACTATTTTGAATACCATTGATTCTCTGGGTAAATTTGATGGTAAGTCAGATGAAGGATATTTATTGGGTTATTGTACAAATAGCAAAGGATTTAGAGTTTATAACAGGAATACAAGAAAGGTACAAGATTGTCTTCATGTTGAATTTTTAGAAGATAAGGAAACTCAGAAAGGTAAAGGTCCTGATTGGATGTTTGATCTTGATCTCAAATTCACACCATCTATGAATTATGTCCCTGTTAGAGAAGAGAATCAGGCTAATTCCAAAGAAGATGATTCACAGTACATTGTTCATGGAGTTAATGGTACACCAGAAGAAGTTCCTGACAAAGAACCTGAAGTTGCTATTGAGGACCAAGGTACTGCTCAGCCAACTCATACAGTATCTGATGAAGATCAAGCCATACAAGATGAACTTAATAGGATGCTTTTTCAAGAAACTATAGCACAATCCTATGAAGATGAACAAAGGAAGGCTTATGAGGCTGCAAAGAAAAAGAGTAAATTTCAAGATACTGCCCACAGTACTTTAGATCAAAGTACTGATGATGCTTTTGACAGAACTTCTGATGTATTCGAGCAATCACATTGGAACAATGCTGATGATTCCAATGTTGATAATGATGATTTAGTTAATGCTAACATTCCTGGATTAGAAGAAGTTGATGATGAGCTTAATCCAGAAGGTATTTTCTCCAATGAAGGAATTGATTTTACTAACTTAGAGTCTGCTCTTTCAGTACCACCAACTCCTACATTGAGAGTTCATAAAGCTCATCCTCAAAGTAATATTATTGGATCACCCTCTTCAGGAGTGGTTACAAGGAACAAAGTTAAAGTCCTTTCTAAGCAACATACTGCTTTACTTAGCTTTGTTTACAAACAAAACAGGATGAATCACAAGGATCAACAAACATGCCTGTTTGCTTGCTTTCTATCTCAAGAAGAACCCAAGAAGGTAGCTCAAGCTTTAGCTGATGAAAGTTGGGTTGAAGCTATGCAAGAGGAGCTTCTACAATTCAAGCTTCAAGAAGTCTGGGTATTATGTGATCTACCAGATGGCAAAAGAGTCATTGGTACAAGATGGGTTTTTAGAATTAAAAGAGATGAAAGAGGGAATGTTATCAAAAATAAAGCTAGATTGGTTGCACAAGGATATCGCCAAGAAGAAGGAGTGGATTATGATGAAGTATTTGCTCCTGTTGCAAGGATAGAGGCAATAAGGTTATTTCTTGCCTTTGCATCATACATGGGATTTCCTGTCTACCAAATGGATGTGAAAAGTGCTTTCCTTTATGGCACAATTTCTGAGGAAGTTTATGTTAAACAACCTCCTGGTTTTGAAGATCCTGCACATCCAAACAAAGTCTACAAAGTGATCAAGGCACTTTATGGCCTTCATCAAGCTCCCAGAGCTTGGTATGAGCGACTCTCAAATTTTCTATTCCAACATGGCTATAGGAGAGGAGCAATTGATAAGACTTTGTTCATTAAGAGGGATAAGAAAGATATTCTGTTAGTCCAAGTATATGTGGATGATATTATATTTGGAGCTACAAAGAAGTCTATGGTAAAAGAATTTGAAGATCTTATGCAGAAGGAGTTTCAAATGAGTTCTATGGGAGAATTAACTTTCTTTTTGGGTCTTCAAGTTAGACAAACAAGAGATGGAATCTTCATTAACCAAGAAAAGTATGTTGCAGACATACTTAAAAGATTTGATCTTCCAAATCTAAGGCCTGCCACCACACCCATTGATAAAAATAAACCTCTAGGCAAGGATGAAGATGGACAAGCTGTGGATGTCAAGCTTTACAGATCTATGATTGGTTGTCTTATGTACTTAACTGCATCCAGACCTGACATCATGTTTGCTGTTTGCTTATGTGCAAGATTTCAGGTTACACCCAAGGTTTCTCATATGTATGCAGTCAAGAGGATTTTTAGATATCTCAAGCATCAACCAAAGTTAGGATTATGGTATCCTAAGGAGTCACCTTTTCACTTAGAAGCCTTTTCAGATAGTGACTATGCAGGGGATAACTATGATAGAAGATCAACTTCAGGAGGATGTCAATATCTTGGTAGAAGATTAGTCTCCTGGCAATGTAAGAAGCAAACCATTGCTGCCACCTCCTCTACTGAAGCAGAATATGTTGCTGCTGCAAGCTGTTGTGGACAAGTTTTGTGGATGCAAAATCAACTCTTGGATTATGGATTCAATTTCAAGAATACTCCTATCAACATTGATAATGAGAGTACAATTTGCATTGTGAAGAATCCTGTCTATCACTCCAAGACCAAGCATATTCAGATTAGGCATCATTTTATTCGGGATTGTTATGAGCACAGGCTTATAAATGTGGTTAAGGTTCACACAGATGATAATGTAGCTGATCTACTCACTAAGGGATTCGATGTTTCAAGATTCAACCACTTAGTTGTGAGCATTGGGATGATTAACTACTAGGCTACGTTTGAGGGGAGGCTTTAGTATTAGTTAGAATACTTTTTATTCAGTTTTAATAAAAGTATTGGTTATTAGTTTAGCCTATATGTTGTATTTGAGGGGAGGCAACATTAGCTATTAGTTAGAACTAAAGCATGAACCTTTTACAAGTTCTTGGTTTTAGTTGGCATATTGATTGTGGATAACATGATGGAACGTACTGCTTTATTGCCTAAAGTACTGCTTCACCAACGTACTGCTTCAATGTACTGCTTACGTGGACGTACTGTTCCAACGGTCAAAAATTAGTGGGGCTACGGTTAATTAATTCCTTACGGCGGAGATAATAAGTTAATCCAAACGGTAACTTTATTATTAAGAGTTTGATTTATTTTCATTCTATTTAAAGAAACTCACTCCTATTTTCCCGCCTTTTACCGTACTTAAGATCCCTCATTCGCTTTTACACCACAATCTTTTTATCAAATCACATACTCAAAGCGAATTCTTCTCTACCAAATCATCATGGCTAATCGCCTTACTGTTAGCAAACATAATATGATCGCTAATTTGGACAAGACAAGGGATAATCTTGATTTTCATGCGATCATTGATTTCTTAACTGGGTCTTCCATCAACTACTCTATTTTAGTTGACCCTGATGTTATTGGTCCTGGATGCAAGAATTTTGGGCTACTGCAACGAAAGAAGATGATTCGTTGATTAGGGCTACGGTTGCTGGACGAGCTATTAGGATTACTGAGGCCACGATTAGGGATGTTTTGATGTTTGATGATGCAGGGGGGGCTGTTCGTTTTGAAAAACAAGTGCTTTGGGACACATTAAGTGCTTTGGGTTATGAAGGCGATCTGACGAAGCTTACTTTTCAAAAGCCTCTGTTTTGTTCTCATTGGAAGTACCTAATTCACATTCTACTTCATTGTTTGAGTCCCAAGAGTACTTCTTTTGATCAATTTGGTCAAAATGTTGCATCTGCATTAGTGGGTTTAGCTACCGATCGAAGATTCAATTTTTCAAGACTTATTCTGGATGGTATGCTTACACATATTAGTAATGGTTCACCATTTTTGATGTATCCAAGGTTTGTTCAGTTGTTTTTGAACAATCAACTTGAGGATGTCCCTAAACCTCAAAATTTTTTACCCACTGTCAAACTTCCATCAAAGGTGTTTACTTTTCTGTCTAAACAAAGTGCAAAGTTTTCTGGAACCAACACACCTTTGACTGCTCATATATTGGGAGTTGCACAAGTTGTAAGAGATGCAGAGCTAGAGCAAGAGCAAGAAGCAAATTCTGAATCAGCAAGCCAAGAGTCTCCTAGAGAAGTTAGTATTCCTCAACCTACTGCTTCTCAACATACTGCTTCTCCACATTCTGTTACTAGGGAAGGTACTGCTCCTATAGACATTCCTACTAATGAGGAGTTAGACCAAGGTATGAATGATCCACCATCTCCTATTGATGATTCTTCCACAAATGTGTCTAAACAATTTGAAGAAGAAGAGGTAGAGTTGGACAATTATGCTTTAACAAGGGAGTTAAAGAGGCTGAAGAAGGAGAGTGAGGCTCAAGCTGCTCAGATAGACAAATTAAAGACTAATTTCAGAAATTAAAGAGGTATGTTTGGCCACTAGTTCAACACCATAGATTATGGGTGAAGTCTCAGAAGAAGACTGGTAGGATCCCTACAAAGATTTCTAAGAAGAAAAAGTCTAAGAAGCAATCTTCATTCCAAATGGGGAGGAATTTAGAGAATTTGAATGAAGATGATGCTGATTTTGAACAAGATGCTGGATTTATGGATGATACTCAGAGGACACCACCAAAAGATATTCCTCAAGATAATGTTGAAAGGAAAAGTGATGAAACAGAGCAAATAAATTTGGAAGAAGCTACTGTTGAAGTGAGAAGTGGTGATACTGAGGAAATAAACTTAGAAGGAGCTGAAGTTGAAAGAACTGCTCAAGAAAGTACTGCTCAACAAGGTACTGAGAGACAATTCATTGTTACACCTAGAACCTTAGATTTTGAAGAGGATATTGGTCCTTCAAATCAAGTTCAAGAGGAAGTAGGTCCTTCTAAACCAGCTCAGGAAGAAGATGATATAGCTCAGACTAACAGTGATGATGAAACAATTGCTGATATCATGCTTAATATGTCAAGTCAAAGAGGTATTAGTATTCATGAGATTGAACAACATCATACTTCTTCTCAACCTGCACAAGAGATAGATCCAAAAGATAAAGGCAAAGGGATCTTGATAGAAAAGAAGAAGAAGAAGATGACATTGGCACAGTTAAGACAAATTGAGATTGCCAAAAATGAGGAAGCAGCAAGAATATTACAAGCAGAGATAGATGCTGAAGAATCAAGGAAGAATGTTCAATCAAGAAGGCCAATTAGTAAAGCTAGAGAAAGGAATGATATGATGGCTTATCTGAAAGGTCAAGGATACACAGGATTAGTTAGATTGACATATACAGAGATGAAGGATCTGTATGATGCTGTTAGAGAAGCTATTCAAAGAGATGTTGCAGGCATTATTTCTTTTGAAGATGACAAGCCTGAAGATAAAAGAAAGGAAAGAGCTGCTACTAGAAGCTCAAAGAGGAAAAGAGTCACTGATGAACAGCCATCAAAGAAGTTCAAGGAAGCTGTTGAATTAAGAACAGACACAGTTGATGAGCTCAGAAATTATCTTAGAGTTGTTGACTTTGAAAATCCAAAATTGAAAGAAGATTCTGATAAGAAGTCCAAGATATCTACTTTTTCAGTTGTAGAATCTAAAGAAGGAGATTATCTAATCTTTCATAGACAAGATGGAAGTTTTAGAGTGTTTAATTCATTGTGGGATATTCTACATCTGATTGATAGAGATGATATGCTTCAGTTATATCTCCAAGTGCAAACTTATTTTGAACATATTCCACCACAAGGAGTAGGTTTGGTATTGTTAGGGGATCTCACAACAATCTGGGACACAGAGGAGTCTAAGGACAGTGCTTTGTGGGAAAATCAAGACAACTGGGAGATTAATAGATGGAGATTCTTTGGATCAGTTGGGATACATGTTTTAGAGTTAGAAGATGGCACTATGATTCATATGCTAGCAGAAAAGAGATATCCACTCACAAGAGATCTGATGATCAGAATGCTAGAGCATGGAATGGAAGTGGAACTAGAGGATGAAGTAGCATTGATGGTCATAAAATTATTCATCAAGTGGACTACAGAAACTGAAGATTAGTGCATAACTACTGGTATGGTTTAAATATTATATAAATCTTTTGAAAAATAAAGTACTTTCTTCAAAGTACTGCTGGTCAGACAGTACTTTCACAAAGTACTGCTTGCAGCATAAAACCAGTAAAATCTTTTGGTAAAATTAGTAATTTTTGATAAGTGCAAAAACATTTTGAAGCACAAAGATTAAACAGCAACAAATGGTTTTGAAAGCAACAAGCATGGTGTTAGTACTTGTACTACACAACAAATGGTAATCAACTCACCATGTTTAATAAACAAGAAAGAGTTTGACTCATCATGAGGGTACGGCTCTGATGTGATTATCAAATCCGTTTTTAGTTGGCAATTTACTAAAAATTGTATGGTTTTCAACTCACCATATCTATATTAGTGAAGAGTTGGCTAGCCCACAAGATAATGGCTTTGTGGTAAAGTCTGTGGAAAACCATTGTATGGTAATTAGTTCACCATGGTAGTGATTGTACTACAAGAACTAGCTAGTCCAAAAGCAAACGGCTATTTGGTAAAGACTACTCAAATCCGTTGATAGCTGATGATTTGCTAAAAATCATATGGTTATCAATGTACCATGGTTTTTCCTAAATCTAAACATTGGCTACTCCAGAGTTAATGGCTTTGGTAAAGAGACATCAAAATCCATTAAGTTTTCAATGATTCACCTCTCACAGGAGTTAACACACCTGGAAGTGATGAGAATAGTATGAAACTTGTAAGATCTGATGTACATATTGCCAATATGATGCTGAGTTGCTGAGAAGATCTGATGCTGAAAAGAATTGTTGCTGATGAAGATTGAAGATACTATTTGCATTGATGATGACAAAACAATAACGAGTCAAGTTTGAAGAAACAACCTTTCCTTGAAGATAAAGTGTTGAAGTTAAAGACATACAAAGAAACTTGAAATCAAGCTAGTAGAATTCAAGTTAGGGGAGGATTGTTGGGCTATAAAAGTCAAAGTACTGCTACTCAAGTCAAAGTACTGCTATTCAATGAAAGTACTGCTGCTCGTTAAAGGACTGCCATGCAAAATAGTTTAAGGTCTAATGTGTAAATCTAGAATATTCGTATTAGATTAGAGTTATAATTAGAATTTACTTGTCGTTCAAGTATTGTAAACCGACTAGGGTTTTCCTTGTGCCTATAAAAGGATCCCTAGGTTGGCATTAGAGATATATGTGTTTTTAGTGAGACAAGATATAGTCGATTAGTGATATACGATTATTAGAGTTTAGAGTTTGTTAGTGAATCTGTGTAAGAAAGCAGGTTCAAGGTTTTAATAATATTCAAGTTCGTTTATTAAATTCTTCTTAGCTTTGTTGAAGTAGATTCCGCATACTTAGCAAAGTATATCAGTGTTTCACTATTAATAGGTTTGAATTTATTCAAAGCTGTTAAACCGTAGACAAGCTACAAGTTAGTTTGGTCAAAGTATAATCGATCCAACAACTAATTAATATAATCCTACAATTAACTATCAAGCATTAAACTATGTGATTAACTTTCAACTCCTTAACTAATTACCATAAAAACTAATTATAAACTCATTCAATGAAAACTATCAAACTACCAAACATTAAAATTAATAAATTAACTACATTAACTAACATTTAACATAATAAAACTTTTTAATACCCCAAATTAATTAATCTAATTACTCTACTAATTAAACACAATATTAATGAATCATAAAAACTGAAAAAATAACAAAAATCACTAAAACAAAAAGTGTTAACGAGACCACCAACCGATCGGATGGACATCCATCCGATTCGGTTGGTCCGAACCAAACTTTTTTTTTTACTTTTTAACTTTTGTTTTTTTTTTAAAAAAAAAAACTTAGACTACTAAGCCCAACTACCAAGAAAATCTTAACAATTCCCCGGCAACGGCGCCAAAAACTTGATGTGCGTGTCGTTGTGTTCAAGTTTTAAAATTTATAAACACGATTTATCCAATTCTCTAATCACACATACGAGCAAGTATACTCGTCCGTGGTAGTAAAGGTGGGTAAGTCGAGATCGTCCCAAGGGAATTGGGGTTTAGGTTTAGTAAATAAGTTTTAGCAAAAAGGAATGTCAATCCAATTTGAAGTAAATTCTAAAAAAACAAGCAAGGTTCAATCAATCAAAACTAATATACTTGTGTGTAGTTTCCATGACAATTATTTAGAGTAACCAATCAAGTTGGGTGTGACTTGTAATGATGCACAACTTAAAATGAATGATTCACAATCAATGGTTTTTATCATGAGAAATCATATCTAAGAATTCAATCTCCTAGTTAACTCCTTTCGGCCATGATTAACTATTACGATAATTCTATTAAGTCCTTTTTGTTGTTTGAAAGCATTTCTTATCTTAAGAATTCCTATGAATCCTTTCGGCCTTTTTCGTGATGAAATCGTTTCCAAATCTATTTTAATGAGTAAAGGTGTTGCTTGTCACACACCACAATCCATACTAATTCGTGCACTAACTTTTTGGAATAAAAACATAAAGAAAACTCCTTTCGGCCTTTGTGAATCTTTGAAATTGTTTTTACCAACCAATTAAGCAAGATTAGATTTTATCTCAACAAACTCATAAAACAAGATATGTTTTCATGCATCACTATGATAAGATTACTCCAACAATTGTCACATCATCCACACACAAGTATAACTAAAATTACTCCATAACAATCATAATCAAACACAAGTAATTAACCAAACTTTCATTCATCATATAGTAAAAGTAAAAGTAGTTCATGATAACTCAACAAGAAATACCTAATCAAGGAATTACAAGAACTAGAATTGTGGAACTATAGCAATCCACACTCCTCCAATCGCCTATTATCACAAGTAAACAACTCCACACACGGACGCAACTCTTGAGACTCGAACTCAAGATCTCCTGGACGTTTTCACAGCAACTACAAGCTTTCGGGCAATAATAATAAGGTGGTGTAGCTTTTTTAGGTTATGTCACTTCCCCCAAAAGAACTCTCTTTGTAAACTAACTAAGGGTTCCTTAAATAAGTGAGGAAACCCTTATTCTTCATGTAAAAACGTCCCAACTTTTATTTTCTCTTTTTCTTTTCTCGTTACGTGCTTGATCCTTTGCTGTACCACTGATTTCCTTCATAGAACTTGATCTTTTCTTGATATATAAGGCATAGAAGTCTTGGTCTAATCAATTCTTTGAAGTATCATGTGGTTTCTTTCTCGTAATTCTCCTTATGTGCATAATCTCTTCATTTCTTCGTATTTTCCTCCACTTTTCCTGTACTTGGCTATATTTACTTGCATACACACTTTTTCATCATTTAGCAACAAATACATACAAATATAACCAAATATGATGCACAAAACTAGCAATAACGCACCTAAAAACATGTTAGATTTAAGCGTTATCATTCCTCCAGGAACTAGTGCTAGGTCTAGATATGTTAAAAGACTTATTAAAGCATCTAGGTCAACCATTAGTAGCATATTTGTGGGAAACTAGAAGGGGGGGTTGAATAGTTTACCGGTTTAAATTCTTTTTTTTTTTAATCTTGTTTTAAAAGTTTGCTATTGGAAACTTTGATTCGAGATCTATGTGTAATCAATCAACACCAATATGAACTACACACTAAACTAACTAATACTAAATAATAAAAGTAAAGGATAGAGTTGGAAAGATCAAACCGAGACAAAGGATTTATAGTGGTTCGGCTACGAAGCTCCTCTTCGCCCTACTCCACTCCCCGAGTACCACACTCGAGAGTTTTAAACATTATGTCAACAACCTCCCTTCAGGCGGAGAAAACCGTACATGTCGCTTATCCTATTTCCGACACTAAGCTAGATGTCGAGTGCTAATCTAAGCTAGCACCAATCTACCAAGGTCCACATGACCAAACACACTAGCCCAATGGCTTCAAGAGATCACCAAGATCTCAACATGATCACAATGATCAACTCACTCTACTAACTCTATCCTAATGACCCTTGATCTTCTTGATCAATCACACAAGCCCAATGGCTTCAAGAGATGTTCACTATCTCTTATAAGATCACACTTGATCTTCACTCTCTCTCACAAAAGATAAATAAACTTGATGTATGCTATGATACAACAAGGTTGTAACAAGTGTTACAAAAACCTAACCACTATAACTCTTTTATCTTCTTGAAGATTTTGAGTTCTTCTCTTGCACTTGGAAGAAGAATGATAACACCTTGTATCTTCTTGGATACTTGTATTCTTCTCTTGCTAATCAAGAGGAATGATGAGGATCTCTTGGTGGATGATTGGATCACTCTTAAAACAAAAGAAACTAATCTAAATGATCAAAAAGGAAGAAAGGTGTGAGAGGTTTAAAACCAGAAAGTTTTCTGTGTGAAAGGGTGCCTAAAATCTGTGAAAGGGATTGGTATTTATAGGCAAAGAAAATCTGAACGTTACAGAAAAAATAGTACGGACGGCTCCACTAAACATGCCGCAGCTCCACTAAATTTAGTGGAACCGTGGAGCCGTCCTAGACTAGGACGCTACAAATTTTGTCTTTTCTGGTGAAAACTTATTTGGGGAAGGTTGGAGCTGATTTTGGGGGGGGGGGGGGAATAGCTGTTGTGATTTTCAAACTTATTTTTCCATTAAAACATTTCTTGATAATTCAAAAATAATTTGTCATGTGTATTTTTGAAAGAATGTTTTGTCCCATTAAAAATGTGAGCTCTCAAAACCAAAATTTACTTCTTTGATCATTTGTCAAGTTTGTAAATTTGTCTAAGAGTGATTTGCGTAGAAACGGGATCTTCCGATTAAAAACTTGTTTACGTTAATTTTAACGTAACATGATTTCACATTTTGTCATCCTCAAAACGTGAAGTAATCGAAAGATATAAATAACGTTTTTAGAAACATTATTTGCATCAACAATCTCCCCCTTTTTGATGATGACATAATATAAACTCATTTTAAGTTAAAATTAGTTTTAACAAGTTTTTAATGAGTTTACTCCCATTTCTCCCCCTTTTTGTCGAATCAAAAAGGTGACGACGGCTCCCCTTGATGTGTACTCCCCCTCATTTGGAGAACACAAAGGAATCGAACAATGGTTTCTGCTACAAAACAAGGTTAGACGAAAAGTATACAATATCTAACAAGTAGCACATTTGACAAATATCCAACCACACAAAAAAAATTGCTAAGTAGCCAAAATGAAAATCCCATTTCATAAACATAAAATAAATGTCATACATAAGTATGACTACATCAAGAAAGCAAATTTAAGACAACATGAAGACACATAAACATCAAGAGTAGTATGAGGCTTCAAGATTTGCTTCCAACTTCAAAAGGGTTCCTAAGCATTTATTGGAGGGACTAAACATAACCATGTTTAGTTTGGGCTATTGTGTGGTGGAGGAGGTGGAAGGATGATGGGTCCTATGGGTGGTGTTAGGAGGTGTTCTAGGTATGAGAATTGAAGACTCAAGTCTTCCCTAAGGTTCATGATGAGGGTTTGGTTGTAGTTGCAACAAGGGCAACTCAAGGTGTGAGGTTGTAGTGGATAAAGGATGGGATGACCCATTAAAGGTTGAGGTGATGGTGATAGGGATAGTGATGGTGATGAGGATGATGTGTTGGTGGCTAGTTCAAGAGGTGATATAGGTGATAGGGTTAGTGTGAGAGCCAAAGGTTGTGGTGATGGTGATGATGATGGGGTGAAGGTTAATGGTGTGTTGGTTCTCATAGTTGTGGAGGATGAGGATGTTGGTTTGGTTGATGTTGCCTTGGATGGAGCTTGGGGTGTAGTGAAGGAAGATGATGACTTGGTTGAGGTTATAGGTGTGTGTGTATCATCTTCATCATCCAAGGTGAGATCAATGAAAATTGTCTCATTGGTGTTTGGTGAGGCTTGTGGTGGGTGAGTATTCTTGATCCATTGATCAATTTGATTGGTTTCATTTGTTGGTTTGATGTAGAATCTTTGTTTCTTAAATACCCTTGATCCCATGATGGTTGTATGGTGAGTGTGAAGGTGCAAGGATGGGTGTAAGGATGGCAATGCATGATGTTAGCTTAAATAGCCAAATCAAAAGCATGCAAGGTTGAAAGGGATGTTGGATTTGGGGATTTGGGTGTATGGGAATCAGGTAATGTTGGCAGATTTCCTGGAAAAAGAAGTCAAAAAGTGGAAGGAAATAGTGAAAATCGTCTTCCAGAGGCACGGTACCACTAAATGTACCACGGCACCACTAAATTTAGTGGAGCCGTCCCCTATTTAGTGGAGCCGTGGCCTCCATTTGGCCTTCTTTCCAGGTCTGCAGGTTTTAGGCAGCCTAAATGGGGAAATTTCTGGGGAATCCATTGGCTGCAAATCTCAAAGCCTCAAACCACTAAACACATAGAATTCCTAAAGCTAGTTTCAACTAGCAACTAACATGATCATGTGATCATCTATGTATTTAGGCAACTATTAAGCATGCATGAATTCAAGCAAGTTTAACATCTAGTGCATGTAATAAAATAATAGAACATGCATGAACTAGGCAAGATTGATTAACATAGAGGTTAATTAACTAAGCAAATTAACCAAGTTCAAGTACGAAATGTTAAAAGAAAAACACTTCAAGCAAGTTAATGTTTATGGACATTGCCATGACTTTATTTATAATAGCTTAATAATACTTAAGTTAATAGTACTACTTAAGCTAATCCTAACTAGTCTCTTTTCTTCCCCAACTTTTTAATCTTGTTCCCAAGCCCTTTGATCGCCTTGCCGATGGACTTGAATCCCCCGATAGTTTGCTCATGCATCGAGACTTGTCGATTGTACATGGTTGTTTGTCTTCTCATCATCGTGGATAAGTTGGTTTGTCCGAATTCAACATCGGAGGTTTGTGTGAATGATGAGGTGTCAAGGTTACGAAAGAAGGTGTCGGGAGAGGGAGTATTAGGACGAGACGTTCCTTCTTCGTTCACCTCATCATCATCCTCATCCATAGGTTGAGAAGACGAACTGTGACCGAACGAGGAGGAAGAGTGGGGAATATCGGAAGTGGATTTACGACCACGTTTGGACCCTTTGTCCTTACGTTGCTTTGTGCGACGTTGTGGTCCACCAAGTGGTTTCATAACCGGATTGACTAGGACATAGTCAACATCATTGAGAGATGGGTAGGTTTGCATAACCCACCTGAACAAACGAGTAAGCAACATGCCATATGGCATGAAATCATCGGAACGACGATGAATACTGGCCATCCATTTGACCATGTAGTATGCGAGGTTGTAAGGTTCCTCGATACTAAGACAGTAGAGCATGTGGGCAAGACTTGCCGGAACGTGATCACGGTTGCCTGCAAGGCTTAACGCGTTCTCACGCAGAAGAAGTTCCCAATTTCTAATATCAAGACGAAGTTCTTTAAGGTAGATTTTGTTTAGGTCGAGGTAGAAAATAGAACCATCATGTTTTTTATACGTGTTGGTGACTCGAGGAATTTGGATTACTTGTTTAATTACTTCAATGTCGGGAATTTCGATACGATAAGCACCTTCGTTCTTAAGATTGTAGTAAAGAGACTCTAGAGAATGGTCTTTAGTGAATGCACACTGACCAAATGAGGGAACACCGAGAATCTGACCAATCTCGGTGACAGACAAGATGATATTTTGGTGTCTAATCCAAAAATCAAGAAAGAAGTTTCCGTCAAGATCAGTGTAGGTACGAACACGACTATAAAACTCGAGAATAAAACGAGGACAGACTTGATCGTTTATTTTGTATAAACAATCGAACTCGATAGAAGGGAAACAGACACGGATGTTGTCTGTCGTGACATAGAGTGCATCGACTACACGCCCTTCGTCTATGTATCGATCTTGAACTTTGGCTAGATAAGCTTTTTGTTCAATGGGAATATTTGGGTCGTCAACAAGACGAGGGATGTAGTGATGGGTCTCTTGGTAATCATTACGAGGCATTGTTACCTACAAAAAATTATTTTTATATATGTTAATTCGTTGCATTATAATAATTACACTTCTAGTGTGTGTGCCTAAATGCAAACAATGTGGAGGTGCGGTAATCTCGACTCTAAAACTATCCTAATGAGATTACCCAAACGCTCCTAACTTCACTTTTGCTCAATCAAATATGTCGAACAATACATCTTAATTATGTACTTCGACTCATATTTGAGAGTTCGCGTATGCATGCAAAAACGTTTTTAATTTGCATCAACAATGCATGAAAAAGATTTCATGATCCTAGACTTGTGAAGTTTTTCGAAAAATGATTGAATTGGGGTGTTTGGCAAACGACTCATCGTGGCACCAAAAAGCTTAAGTTTGAAAAGCTTTAATGCAAAACGTTCCTAATCCAATTTTAATCATCCTAAACATGATTCCACTACAAACAATCAATCATAATCCGATTTTAGTTATTAAATTCGGACTAGGTTTTGCAACATAAGTGGGTTTAATAAAATCCTAGGTTTAGGGAATCATGTGAATGCTACATTGTCTAATCCTAGTCTTAATTTCACAAAGGATTAACAAAATTCGAAAATCCCCAATTCAATTTTGAACTCAAGAATAAACCCTAGACTCAAATTGAAAGAAATTAAGCATGATTTACTTACAATTAGTGTTGTTGTGATTAGGATTTGTTGATTCCAATGCCTCAATCTTGATTTGCAAGAGCTTAATTGAATTTTAGTGTATGGGTTCGGTTTTGACAGCAAGAGGAAGTGGTTTTGGGTTTGATTGAAAGGATGTGCAGAAGAAAAGAAAGAATGGCGCATTTTTCAGATGCACGGCACCACGGTTCCACTAAACATTAGTGGAGCCATGTCTATTTAATGGAGCCGTGTATCTAATTGTGCCATTTTTCTTCTGTTTTGACTTTTGGCAGATTAATCTTACTTATTTAGTAAGACTTTTTGACACGAGGAAAAAGTTTATACCTAATAAACTTTTTGACGAAAACGATTAGACGAGATGACAAGGAATGACCTTAGTGTTTCCAAGGAAATTGACTAAGTTGTCATTTGATGAGGATTGACTTGTAATATTTCCCGTGAAATAATTAGAAGTCATGAGTCGTGATTTTTGGTGAATGACTATAATATTTCCCATGAAATATTTAATTAGTCAGAATACGAGACGCAAGGAATGACTTAATATTTCCCTTGAAATATTCAAAAAGTCATGTGATGAGTTGTGAGGGAATGACTTAGAACTTCCAGAGGAATTTCTAAAAGTCATGAGACGAGTTAGATAGATGACTTAAGAAGTCATGGGTGATTCGTAGAGGATGACTTCAATATTTCCCTTGAAACATTTGAGAAGTCATAGAAGGGATAAAACGTTTATAAGATATGACGCAAGGGATGACTTTAATATTTCCATTGAAATATTGAAATAGTCATAAGCGGGATGAGAGGAATGACTTAAGAGTCATGAGGCGATGTGAGGGAAATGACAAATGAGTCATAGAACAAGACGTGAGAAATGACGTTAATATTTCAAGTGAATTATTAAGAGGTCATGAGGAGAGAAGTGGACGATGACTTTAATAATTCAAAAGAATTATCTAAATAGTCATGAGTGGGGTGACGAGAATGTATTGGTTGGAGTATTGACGATGTTGTCTTTCAAGAGAGACTTTTCAAAGAAAAGATTTCTCTTTTGACCTTATCGTGACGGAGAGGATGACGTACTTCGATGAGCTTCGTTCATGAGAAAACTACAGGGTTCTCGGTCAAGTCCAATGGCATCTTGACTGCTACTCTTCATAGGGGGTTGTCTCATCCATAGTGTTTGTTGTCATGCCTTTCCGGCGCTTATGTACTCGGCTTCGGTCGTGGAGACAACAAGAGTAGTTTGTTTCTTGGGGAACCAAGAAGTTTGTTAATCACCCTATGAAGGTACAAACATTACTCTCTATGTTTCAATCCACATTAACTCTCGCATTATCAGAGTTGGAATAGAAACATTTTCTACACCAATCTCCTTGAGATGTTGTAATCTCAAGTGTGTAGTACCTTTAATGTATCAGATGATACATCAAACACTTTGATGTAAGAAGTCTTGAAACACTTCTTACAAGTGGGCACAAAGCCAAACACTAATCATGATAATGGACCTACTTGTCGTTAGGTAAACCAATTTACCTATTGTGCCCCTAACTAAGTGATATCCACTCACTCACCTTCATCATCTCTTGTGAGATTTTTATTTGTGGATATGGGCGTTAGTATGAGCTAAGTATATTATATATGTATGTATATATAGTATACTAGAGTTTATGAGGATACTTTTATTGGGTTGAGTTAACTACGGGCTAGGGAAGAAACTTAATTCACTCATCATTTTTGTTTCAAACTTGTCACGCATGATCTTAGAGCGATCATCGTACATTTCAGGACAAGTTGAGTTCGTAATGATGAATTGTAAATTTTTGTTTCTTTATGACAGTGCCTACCAAGTTCGATTCTAACACTACTACATGCTTAGCATTTCTACCAACAAGGGTGTTTTAAGAAAGCGTACCTGTGCCTGAGGTGTTTGCTCTTAAAACTAGAAGATTAGAGTACCTTTGTTGAATGTTAAGCATATAAGACACGACTTGACCTTTGCGTCACCAGATTTGCTTGATAACGCATCATACTCCTTTTGTTAGACTCCAAAGTTTATTTACACTTATGTTTTCCTAGCAAAACAAATGTTCAAACATCTGATCCCTAATATCTCATGGGTCCAAAGTTGTTAGAGTTAAACATCCTACGCATTTGTTGCGTTAGTTTAGGATGTGAAATGGAGGACACATTTCCCATGGTAAGTAACCTTTTGATGGACGATCATTCCAAGTTACGGGAAAGTTACTTGGATGATTTTGTCTTCTAAAGTTACCTCTCGGTAGAGGAGTTCTAGACCGAGGTTTGGGAGAATTAATTCTTCTAGGTGGAGAAGTAGTAGACCTAGTGCCACGCTTTACAAATCCATGTTCGGGAGATGACAATGGTTTGTAAAAGCCTTTGGCTTTCTCTTTACTTGGTGTAGACACTCTAGTACTATCTACAACTACGTGACTCGGTTTAGGACTCAAGTTCTTTTTCAGAATTGATCCAGTTTTGTCCTCAGCACCAGACGGTACCACTAATTTAGTGGTGTCGTCTGTACCTTTAGTGGTGCCGTCACCTTCAGACTTGGACATTTCAGGCATTACAAATTTTACTTGTTTAGTACCACTTGTAGAAGCCTGATTTGGGTCAAATCCTAAACCCGTGCGGTCATGTTCACTATATCTAATGTTTTCAAGTATATCATTAAGTGTTTTAGTTCCTTCATCAAACTTAATGATTCTTAAAGCATTTTATTTAAGTTTTTCATTTTCTACTTGAAGACTTATACATGACCCACATCCTAAGTCTACTTCCTTGTTTTTCTCAAGTCTTTTGACTTGATCTTTTAGTTCTAAGACTTGTAGCTCAAGTTCTTTTAATTTTAATTTAAGCTTTGTATTTCTACCTAAGATCTTAGTACTAACTACGCATAGTTTGTTGTATTCGTCATGCAATTCACAATCATCTATTGACGAATTATTATCACTATAATAAGAAGAGTCGGAATGTACCTCGTTAGAAGATTGAGCCATTAGGCATGTTTTATCGTTAAGCTTCTTCTCTTCTTCTTCACCGCTATCACTCCAAGAGCCTCCTACAAAAGCTCTTTGGTTGTTGGAGTTCGGTGGTTTAGGACATTCTCCTATGAGGTGATTAGGATCTCCGCATCTATAGCATTTCCTATCACTTGTCCCTTTCCTTTCATCATGATTCTTTTGAGATGACCTCCTTTCATCGCGAGGTTGTCTAGGAAATCTACCTTTCCTACTAAAGAACTTTCTAAAGTTTCTAACGGCTAGTGCATATTCTTCATCTTCACTATCGAAATTCGAACATTCCTCATCACTAGTCTCCTTCTTGGCTTTCAATGCTAGAGATCTAACTCTCTCGCTTTTGCCTTTGACTATGTCGGAGTCCTTCTTGATTATCATCTCGTGAACTTTCAAGTTTCCTATTAGTTCATCGAGTGACAACATCGCCAAGTCCTTTGACTCTTCTATGGCGGTGACCTTTGCTCTCCATTTAGGATGTAGAGCTCTAAGGAACTTCCTAACATAATTCTTTCAAGAGTAACCTTCATCAAGAGCTTTAAGACTAATAATAATAGTATTGAATCTAGCAAAAGCATTATCTATTGACTCATCTTTCGTAATGGAAAATTGTTCATATTGTTGAACAAGTAGATCAATCTTGTTCTCTTTGACTTGGTTATTACCTTGGTGAGTGACTAACAAAGTTTTCCAAATATCTTTTGCCGTATTACACATGAAAATTCTTTCAAATTCCTTTTTAGGCAAAGCATTATAAATCATCATTTTAGCCTCATTATTTTTGGCTAGTTTTCTTTTTAGTTCATCACTTTGTTTATCATATGAAACAATTTCATCCTTTTTAGTAATCAAATTAAATTGAATCGGTTGAAAGTCACCCTCGGTAATAACATGCCAAAGATCAATGTCTTTTGATTTCACATACGTTTCGAATCTTGTTTTCCAATATATAAAACAATCGGTTTCAAAAAGTGGTGGTCTTTGCATAGATTGCCCTTCTAGATATTTGTCAGAATCCATTGATCGATTCAAGTTTTTAAATACAATATACTTTAAAATCTTGACTGACGTGGCTCCTGATACCAATTGTGGGAAACTAGAAGGGGGGGTTGAATAGTTTACCGGTTTAAATTCCTTTTTTTTTTTTAAATATTGTTTTAAAAGTTTGCTATTGGAAACTTTGATTCGAGATCTATGTGTAATCAATCAACACCAATATGAACTACACAATAAACTAACTAATACTAAATAATAAAAGTAAAGGATAGAGTTGGAAAGATCAAACCGAGACAAAGGATTTATAGTGGTTCGGCTACGAAGCTCCTCTTCGCCCTACTCCACTCCCCGAGTACCACACTCGAGAGTTTTAAACACTATGTCAACAACCTCCCTTCAGGCGGAGAAAACCATACACGTCGCTTATCCTATTTCCGACACTAAGCTAGATGTCGAGTGCTAATCTTAGCTAGCACCAATCTACCAAGGTCCACGTGACCAAACACACTAGCCCAATGGCTTCAAGAGATCACCAAGATCTCAACACGATCACAATGGTCAACTCACTCTACTAACTCTATCCTAATGACCCTTGATCTTCTTGATCAATCACACAAGCCCAATGGCTTCAAGAGATGTTCACTATCTCTTATAAGATCACACTTGATCTTCACTCTCTCTCACAAAAGATAAATAAACTTGATGTATGCTATGATACAACAAGGTTGTAACAAGTGTTACAAAAACCTAACCACTACAACTCTTGTATCTTCTTGAAGATTTTGAGTTCTTCTCTTGCACTTTGAAGAGGAATGATAACACCTTGTATCTTCTTGGATACTTGTGTTCTTCTCTTGCTAATCAAGAGGAATGAACAGGATCTCTTGGTGGATGATTGGATCACTCTTAAAACAAAAGAAACTAATCTAAATGATCAAAAATAAAGAAAGGTGTGAGAGGTTTAAAACCAGAAAGTTTTCTGTGTGAAAGGGTGCCTAAAATCTGTGAAAGGGATTGGTATTTATAGGCAAAGAAAATCTGAACGTTACAGAAAAAATAGTACGGACGGCTCCACTAAACATGCCATGGCTCCACTAAATTTAGTGGAACCGTGGAGCCGTCCTAGACTAAGACGCTCCAAATTTTGTCTTTTCTGGTGAAAACTTATTTGGGGAAGGTTGGAACTCATTTTGGGGGGAAAAATAGCTGTTGTGATTTTCAAACTTATTTTTCCATTAAAACATTTCTTAATAATTCAAAAATAATTTGTCATGTGTATTTTTGAAAAAATGTTTTGTCCCATTAAAAATGTGAGCTCTCAAAACCAAAATTTACTTCTTTGATCATTTGTCAAGTTTGTAAATTTGTCTAAGAGTGATTTGCGTAGAAACGGGATCTTCCGATTAAAAACTTGTTTACGTTAATTTTAACGTAACGTGATTTCACATTTTGTCATCCTTAAAACGTAAAGTAATCGAAAGATATAAATAACGTTTTTAGAAACATTATTTGCATCAACAATATTGCCTAGGAACTATCTTAAGTTGTGCGTATGGATACCAACGGGTAGAGAATTCATACTAGAGAATGGTAAATTAAAGGCTCCAAAAGAACCAGTAAAAACCTTCTAAGAATGTGATTCGTCTGTTACCTCTAACCCCATGGAACCAAATGATAAATGGTTTCCAAATGCACAATCTTCTGTTATTGGCAAGTTATCGAAATATGTCTTTGGATCGTCGACTCGGGTTGCTCCAAGCACATAACCGGGAATCTCAAGCTGCTGATCAACTTTGTATGGAAGTTCATGGGAATGGTAAGGTTTGGAAATGATCATGTAGCAGCTATTCTGGGTTATGGAGATCTTCAGTTTGGGAACTACTTAATCACTCGGGTTTATTACGTTGAAGGATTGGGACATAACTTGTTTTCAGTCGGGCAGTTTTGCGATGCAGATTTAGAGGTTACATTTAGGAGAAACACCTGCTTCGTTAGAAATTTGGTTGGAGATGATCTCTTAACTGGGAATCGTGGCACCAACTTATATGCTATCGACATCAACCAAATGGCCTCTTCATCACCAATTTGTCTCATGACAAGAGCTTGCGAAACAAAGTTCTGGTTGTGGCACAGAAGATTATCCCATCTCAACTTCGACACCTTAACCAAGCTAGCCAAAGACAACATCGTCAACGGTCTCCCAAAGTTCAAATACACCAAAGATCACTTATGTCCATCATGTGAACAAGGCAAAAGCAAAAGGGAAATATATAAACCTAAAACCGTACCCAGTTCGGTGGATAAGTTACATCTGTTGCATATGGACTTATGTGGCCCAATGAGAGTTGAAAGCATCAATGGGAAAAAATATATTCTTGTTATTGTCGATGATTATTCAAGATATACATGGGTAAAGTTTCTGAGGTCAAAAGACGAAGCACCAGGCATCATCATCACCTTTCTGAAGCGAATTCAAGTCCTACTTCAAGCTCCAGTAAGGATCGTAAGAACAGATAATGGCACAGAATTTACTAACCAGGAGTTACGAACATACTTTGAAGACACTGGCATCACTCACCAGACATCAGTTGTTAGAACTCCTCAGCAGAACGGAGTAGTTGAAAGAAGAAATCGTACTCTTGTGGAAGCTGCTCGCACGATGCTGATTTATTCTAGTGCTCCACTATTCTTATGGGCTGATACAGTTGCCACTGCTTGTTTCACTCAGAACCGATCCCTTATCCATCCAAGATTCAATAAAACCCCATATGAGCTAGTGAACAACAGAAAACCCGATATCTCTTACCTTCATGTATTTGGCGCTTTGTGCTATCCAACAAACGACAGAGAAGATCTAGGGAAGCTGAAAGCTAAGAGTGATATTGGAATCTTCATTGGTTATTCAGAAAACTCGAGGGCATTCAGGGTGTATAACAGAAGATCTAAAAGGATAATGGAGACGAAGAATTTGAGGTTTGACGAGATTTCACAATGGATTCTGAGAGACTCGCTCTAGAACCCGCGCTTAACCCAATGGCTTCTAATCATACCAGATTAGGACCCGCACCAAACGTTCAAACTTCTGGACATATTAGTTCAGGACTCATACCTCAAGGAGCTCAGTCAACCAACAATGAAAAACCAACAACTCAAGAACTAGAAAATTTATTCGAGTTTATGTTTGATGAATACTATGGTGGAACTTCGACAAATGCATCTCAACAACATTCCGCTGCACCCGCTCAACAACATCAACCACCACTACCACCACAAGATGCATCTACCACAATTGAAGCTGACGCACCAACTCCCTCCACGTCATCAACATCTACTCCAGCAACTCCAGTAATTGAGATTGTTCTACCAAGAGTTGATGAGCAAAACCAAACCACACCAATTCAAGAAGAACCACAACAAAACAATGCTGTGTTAGAAGAAGAAGTGTTCGAAAACCCATTTGCAACAGATTCTACTGAATCATCTTCACGGTTACAAGAACCAGCTAACACGCATTCGTTAAATCCAAGGTACCCTTCTACGTTACAGTGGACTAAAGACCATCCAATAGAACAAGTAATTGGTGAACCTTCACGGCCAGTTCAGATGAGAAAACAACTAGCCACCGATCTCAACATGTGCATCTACGTCTGCTCAGTCAGTTTAAAAGAGCCAAAGAACATTCGGGAGGCAACGGCAGACAATGCTTGGATTGAAGCGATGCAGGAAGAACTTCTCCAATACCAATTACATGACACTTGGGATTTAGTTCCAAGACCAATAGACAAACTCGTCATTGATCTTAAGTGGTTATGGAAAAACAAAAAGGATGAAGAGATGACTGTCATTCGCAACAAAGCTCGTCTAGTGTCATAGGGATTCAGACAGGAAGAAGGGATAGATTTCGATGAGTCATTCGCGCCAGTGGCAAGACTTGAGGCAGTCAAGATTTTCTTAGCATATGCAGCTCACAAAAATATCACGGTCTATCAGATGGATATCAAGACTGCTTTCTTGAATGAAACTCTGAAAGAAGAAGTGTACGTGAGTCAGCCAGACGGATTCGTTGACAAAGATCATCCCGACTACGTCTACAAGCTAAAGAAAGCCATTTATGGTTTGAAACAAGCCCCAAGGGCGTGGTATGACGAACTATCATCTTTCTAGCTTCAAAACAATTTCACCAAAGGAACAATTGACCCGACCTTGTTTACAAGAAAATTCAAAGATGACATTTTGATTGTTCAGATTTACGTGGACGACATTATCTTTGGGTCCACTAATCCAAAACATTCAAAACATTTTGAAAATCTCATGAAAAGCAAATTTGAAATGTCCATGATGGGGGAACTAAAATTATTTCTTGGTCTACAAATTCACCAGTCCCCTCGTGGTATTTTTATAAATCAAGCTAAATATACAATTGAGATTTTGAAAAAACATAGAATGGAAAATTGTGACTCTGTTGGTACTCCAATGGTCACTTCACCAAAAATAGGCGCTGATTTATATGGGAAACCCATGGATCCGAAGAAATATCGGAGCATGATTGGTTCTCTCATGTACTTAACTGCTAGTCGACCCGATATACATTTTCCTGTTTGTTTATTAGCACGATTTCAGGCAAGGCCTACAGAACTGCACCTCCAAGAGGTTAAACGGATCTTTCGATACCTTCGAAGAACCATTAACATGGGACTTTGGTATCTGAAGGATTCGGAGTTTAAACTAATAGCATTTTCAGATGCGGACCATGCCGGTTGCCAAGTCTGTGGAAAACTAGAAGGGGAGGTTGAATAGTTTTACCGGTTTTTAAGTTCTTTTAAATCTTTTTAGGACTTCTTAAAAACTTTGCTATTGGAAACCTTTGATTCGATCCTTATGTGCAATCAAACAACACCAATATGAACTACACTCTAAACTAACTAATAATAATTAATGAAAGTAAAGAGTAAAGATGGAAAGATCAAACCGGGACAAAAGGATTTATAGTGGTTCGGCTACGAAGCTCTTCTTCGCCCTACTCCACTCCCCTAGTACCACACTCGAGAGTTTCAAGCACTATGTCAACAACCTCCCTTAAGGCGGAGAAAACCGTACACGTCGCTTAACTTGTTTTTCGACACTAAGCTAGATGTCGAGTGCTAATCTTAGCTAGCACCAATCTACCACGATCCACATGATCAATCACTAAAGCCCAATGGCTTCAAGAGATCTCCAAGATCTCGACACGATCATAATGATCAACACTCACTTGACTAACACTATCCTATTGACCCTTGATCTTCTTGATCAATCACACAAGCCCAATGGCTTCAAGAGATATTCACTATCTCTATAAGATCACAATGATCTTCACTCACACTCTCACAAAAGAAAAATGATCTTGATGTATGCTAGGATACAACAAGGATGTAACAAATGTTACAAGAAACCTAACAACTACTACAACTCTTGTATCTTCTTGGATACCTTGAGTTCTTCTCTTGCACTTGAAGAGGAATGACAACACCTTGTATCAACTTGGATACTTTATGTTCTTCTCTTGCTATTGAAGAGGAATGAAGAGGATCTCTAAGTTGGATGATTGGATCACTCTTGAACAAAAGAAAAACTAAACTAAATGATCAAGAAAAGAAAATGGTGTGAGAGATTTAAACTCAAAAGTTTCTGTGTGAGAAAGGGTGAAGAAAATCTGTGAAGTGGGCTGGTATTTATAGGCAGAAAAAATCTGGCCGTTACAGAGGGACGGCTCCACAAAATCACCGACGGATCCACTAAATTTAGTGGAACCGTGTCAGACAAAGACGCTCCATTTTTTGTCTTTTCTGGTGAAAACTTATTTGGGGAAGTTTGGAGCTGATTTGGGGGGGGGGGGAAATAGCTGTTGTGTATTTTAAACTTATTTTTCCATTAAAACATTTCTTAATTATTGAAAAATAATTTGTAAAGTATATTTTTGAAGAAAATGTTTTGTCACATAAAAATGTGAAGTCTTAAATCCAAATTTACTTCTTTGATCATTAGTGAAGTTGTAAATTTGTTCTAGAGTGATTTGTGTAGAAACAGGATCTTCCGATTAAAAACTTGTTTACGTTAGTTTTAACGTAACGTGATTTCACATTTTGTCATCCTTAAAACGTGAAGTTATCGAAAGATAGAAATAACGTTTTTAGAACATTATTTGCATTAACAAAGTCACAACAAAATGTACATCAGGTGGAGCACAATTTTTGGGAGAAAAGCTAGTAAGCTAGTCATCAAGGAAAAAGGATTGTACGGCGTTATCAACCGCAGAAGCCGAGTATGTGTCTCTATCTGCATGTTGTGCCCAAGTTCTATGGATGAGGACACAACTCACAGATTATGGCTTCTCTTTCGATCGCATACCTTTGTATTGTGATTCAAAAAGTGCCATAACCATCTCGTGCAATTCTGTGCAACACTCGAAGACCAAGCATATTAGTGTCCGCTACCACTTCATCAAGGAACACGTAGAAGAGGGTACTGTTGAATTATTTTTCGTGAAGACTGAATACCAAATCGCCGATCTATTTACTAAAGCTCTTCCAAAAGAAAAGTTTGACGATTTAGTTCGACGAATTGGCATGCGAAGCCTAACTCCTCAGGAGCTATAAAGTCTTCTCGAATCTTCTTGAATTTTATCTCAAAAAGCTTCGCATGTAAATATTTTTGAAAAACAAAATACAAAATTTGAAAAACCAACAAAAACAAAATATAAAAATAGAAAATTTATCAAAAACACAAAAAAAATATAAAATCAAAAAACCAAAAATATTCTTCTCACGACATGTCTCTCGTATAATCGATATTCTGTACGTATCTAGAAATGTCATTCAACAATGATACGGACATGTAAAGATGCTTGAGCGAGAGTTCATTTAAATGTTTTCTAAAACATGTCGTTTCTCAAAAATTTCTTCACAACGACTTTCGGATATTTCAGTTCGTTACCCGAGCTACATTGATGACTTCTGATTATTTCAGATCAGGACTCGTAATGTTAACGACAAAACAAAAAACCCTTGAGCACATGATAAAGATTTTTCAAAATCTTTCTCAAAATTCTGTGCTCAAGATAACTCCCTCTATACCCTTAAATTCATTTTAAACTCAAATGTTTAACAATATGCTTTATTTAAGGGGGAGTATAAAATGAAAAACAAAATGTTCCAAATCATGCTAAAATGATCCGTCTATCTCTCCAAAAAGCTTTATTTTAATCCGTTGATATAAAAAATATCACGAAATGCTATTTTTGAAGAGGAGAAGACGTGATTAAAATGTGATAAAAAAAAAGTTTAAAGAATCGTGGATTGAATCTCAAAAGAGCTCTCCAAAAGACTCAGATCTGAACCCTTGAATTGACGAAAACTAAATGTCAGTAATCAAAAAGACTTGTCCTGGACGGGTAATAATTTCAAGCTGGTTATCCAATGATGTAAACGTGTCTCGCAAAGGACTTGCCTGAGTAGAATGTACCAATTCGAGAGATAATCTTTTGATATGACCGGGACGGGTAATAATTTCAAGCTAGTCTAACTAGTGATGTAAACGTGTATCGCAAAGGTCATATTAACTGAAAATCGATCAATTCAAATGTGCAAACTCTACCCAACATGTGCAAATTTATCTTAAAAATGCATAAGCACATGTGAAGGGGGAGTATTTCTGAAAATGCAAAAACTCTCGAAGTGTTAACCAAAATGTGTTTTATTCATAAACACTTTGAGAGATTTTCACAAAAGGTTTTATGGCAAGTGATCAATAAATCTAGGATAATCATGGAGTAATAAGGTGATTATGGTTAGGTTTATGTCCTATGATCCGCCAGAGCCAGAGGGATCTACCCAAGGACAATTCCAATAGATTAGAATTAGAAGTCCTTAGGAAAGATTGAAAAAAAAAAAAAAAAAAAAAAAAAAAAAAAAAAAAGGAGTAAATGAGAAAGGAGAAAGAATGGGTTGAAGAATTAAAAAGAAAAGTTTAAATGAAAGGGTGAAAAGAAATAGCCCTCCATGAAAACTTAGGACAGAAACCGGGTCAATACATCTGCTATCGGTATTCACTAAGGTGATACTGATATTGAAGACAAGACGTCATGGACCTAGTG
Source organism: Artemisia tridentata subsp. tridentata (assembly GCA_021014915.2). Taxonomy (NCBI): domain Eukaryota; kingdom Viridiplantae; phylum Streptophyta; class Magnoliopsida; order Asterales; family Asteraceae; genus Artemisia; species Artemisia tridentata. The sequence continues at coordinate 371,382,241 of CP139503.1, forward strand.
ACGCGCTGCACCACCCCTCCTAGCCACTCAGATATCTCTTAAAAGATATCTGTTTCATTCTCACGGAGAACACTGCATAATCTATCGACCTCTCATTCCGATATGTGTTGATATTGAAAAGGTGGCACTCTGCTCCATACCTCCAACTACTAAAACCAAAATGCACATTATCGAGTCTAGAGCCATGAGATTCATTAAAAGATCTCTTAGGAACACTTCTAATATAATACACCTGTGTTCGCCAAAAAGGAAACAAGGTGTAAAAGAGTCTTAATGAGATCTAAAGATCTTGCCATTCATATCATGATGGTTACTATGTTTCAAACGGTCTACAGTCATGGAGTGATACTTCGGTATACTTCAGCGGCTCACCTGGATTGTGGGTATACTTCGGTATATCTGTTGCAAGCCTTCTTGAGGGCATCCAATTCAGGAACAGCCTTTGTAAGGATTAGAGAGGGTTTTCACACTATGCTGTTGATTCTCTCGAAGTCTGAGCCTATAAGTGCTGGAAATCCCGCCAAGGAGATTCCTTTCACGAATCGAGTCCTTATGACGTAGGTCGTTACTTGGATTTATTCAATGTAATGATAACTGTCCCTCACGGGATTAGGACGGCTGATTTGCCTGACCAAGGTGAATGAAATCTAGACATTCATTTGTAAAACAATCGTAGTGGTCGATTCTCTAAGAAAAGTCCACCGTGATCGATTGGTGAGTTCATTTATCTCGTAGCAGTTACTGAGGAAAGTCACATGTAGAAAGACCGAGCACCATCCATCTGATATATCAAACATCTTCACCTCCACATACTCATACTTATGAAGATCATCCTCAACAAAGCTCAAGTGTAAAAGTTCAAGACAAAAGGATCAAGTTAAAGACACAGTGTTTCGACAAAGTCAAAAAGCTAATCAAGATGTCAAGAACAAGTTCATGTATCAAGTGAGGAAGACATAAGTATGAAGCTCAAGAGGTATGAGTATGTTGGAGGATACGACGCTATCGTTCCATGAAGATGTTGATCAAGGCAAGAAAGACCAAAAGACGATACTTTGAAGATCACATAGGATGAAAGAACAGAAGAATCAAGACTATTCTACAACGACACACAAAGCACAAGACAATGAAGACGAAAGACCTAATCATACGGAGCATCATTTGTATAACCATCCCTTAGGGGGAGATTGTTAGCTTTTATAAAAGTGATGGTCATTTCTCATCAGTATATTTTAGTAATGTGTCATTGTATATTAATTAGAATAGGTAATGGGCTTGTATTTAATCTAATAGGTTAAGTGTTAGTCCATAGCAAGCCCACAAGCCCATGTCATTGTAACCTATATATATACCCTCCATCCTCCTCATTTTAGATGTTGGATGAGTGTGTGTTTTCTAATAAAGTTTATCTCTCTAGTTTCTCTCACTAGAATTCCAAAGCCACTCTTATCTCGTGTACCTCTTTATTGATTGTTAGTGTGTATGATAGGATAGATTTAAGGGATAACACACCCCAATTCCATTGTTTTCAAAAAATTCCACACAACTAGGATCATGAAACATTTTTCGTGCATTGTTAATACAAACTAAAAACGTTTTCGCATGCATACACGATCTCACAAATATTGATCGAATTACATAACTAATATGTATTCTTTGACTTATTTGTTTGAGCAAAAGTGAAGTTAGGAGCGTTTGGGTAATCTCATTATTTTTGTTTTAGACTCGAGTTTACCGCACCTCCACATTGTTTGCATATAGGCACACACACTAGAAATGTGATCATCAAAATACAAGAGTTAACATATACATACTTATATATTTTTGTAGGTAACAATGCCTCATAACGATTACCAAGACACCAAATCCTACATCCCTTCACTAATCGATGATCCAAACATTCCTGATGAGCAAAAACCGTATCTTCTTAAAGTCCAACATCGATATATACACGAAGGTCATGTAGTCAATGCTTATTTTGCTCCTTTGAATGGCATAAATGTATGCTTTCCCACGATCCACTTTGATTATTTATATAAAATAAATGATCAAATTTGTCCTCGTTTCATCCTCGAATTCTATAGTCGTGTTCGTACCTTCAATGATCTTGAGGGTAATGTCTTCCTAGATTTTTGGATTCAAAATCAATATATCATTTTGTCCATCACCGAACTTGGTGACATTCTAGGTGTTTCTTCCTATGGTCAATGTGCCTACACAAAAGACCATTCCTTAAAGTCCCTTCACTATCATCTTGAGAGTGAAGGACCATATCTAACCAAAATTCCCGACCTTCAAAGCATTAAGCACCATATTCAAATCCCTCGAGTCACCAACACGTACCAAAAACGTGATGGTTCCCTAGCCCACCTCGACCCAAACCGAATCTATCTAAAAGAGATTCTTCCCGATCTCAAAAATTGGGAACTCCTTCTGCATGAAAACGTCTTGTGTCTTGCGGGTAACCGGGATTATGTTCCGGCAAGTCTAGCCCACATGCTCTATTGCCTTAGTAACGAGGATCCATACAACCTCGCATACTATATGGCAAAAAGAATGGCTAACATTCATAGTCGGTCCGATAAGCTCATGCCATACGGTATGTTGCTTACTCGTCTCTTCCGTTGGGTTATGGCTAATTACCCACATCTCAATAACGTCGACTACTTCCTTGTTGATCCCATTATGAAGCCCCTTGGTGGACCACAACGTCGCACAAAGCAACGTAGTGACAAAGGGTCTAAACGTGGTTGTAAATCCACTTCCCGTGCTACTTTCTCTTCCTCCTCCTTTCGTCATGGATCATCATCTCAACCTATGGATGAGGATGATGATGAAGTAAATGAAGAAGGAACCTCTCGTGCTCGTACTCCTTCACCCGACACATTCATTCGCAATCTTGACACGTCATCCTTCACACCAACAACCGACCTTCCTTACAACAACACCAACTTAAATGCGGTGATGAGAAGGCAAACGACGATGTACAATCGGCAAGTGTCCATGCATGAGCAAACCATCGGGGGTTCAAGTCAATTGGGAAGGCACTCAAGGGCATCGGGAACAAGATCAAGAAGTTGGGGAAATCGAGAGATTAAACTACTAACTTAATTAGTATTATTAACTCAAGTATTATTAAACTATTACTAATGGGTTCTTGGCTACGGCCATTTGACATTAACAAGTTTGGTTTAATTTAGTATTTCTAACTTGGCATGGGTTACTTCGGATAGTTAATAAAGCTTAATGGTTGATTATATTTAGCTCATGAGCTTTATTTAGTTCATATCTTTTATTTTACATCTTTCTTGCATGCTCTAGATGATCATATTGCTTGATAAATTGCATGCTCAATAGTAGACTAAATTTAGATAACCACATGTTCTTGTTTGTTGCTAGTTGTGGCTGGTGTTATGAAAACTATGTGATTATTCTTTAGTGAATTGCGGCGATAGGATTTGCTGCAAATAGTACCCCTAGGATTACCCATTTAGGCAGCCTAAATCCTGCAGAACTGGTAAAAACGTCAACTGCAGGTCACGACTCCACTAAATAGGGCACGACACCACTAAATTTAGTGGTACCGTCCCTTGAGAATACGTTTTTAACTGTTTGCTTTCACTTTTTGACTTCCTTTCCCTTAGATTCTGCAAACATGTATTGATTCCAACACTCCCTATTCCCTAAACTCACCATCCTACCAATCCATGCATGCCTTTGATTTGGCTATTTAAGCTCTTATCATGCGTTCATCTTCCTCACCATCACACATTCATCATAAACTCACCATGTCTTCTACCATGGCTACCACCTCTCACAAAGCAAAGAAACCAAGACTCAACATAAAACCACCCAATGAAATACTTCTCATTGATTTTACACTAGACGATGATGAATACATTCATACACCATTACCCACAACCAATTCAACCCCATAAATTTCTACACCTTTGGCTCCTTCTAAAGCCATTTCTACTAGGCCAACCTCATCATCATCTTCCATAATTAGGACTACCATACCCTCACTCCCACCTAGTCCTCCTCAACCATCAGAACTAACATTCACTCTATCACCAACAACTCCTTTTGAGCTTGGGACCAACACGTCATCATCTTTCGCCTCTCCATCACCACAACCACTAATGGGTCACCCCATTCTCTACACTCTAGAGCCACATAGCCTAAGTTGTGCATGTTGTCATCACAACCGAAACCTCATCTTCAAGCTTAGGAAAGAATTGAACTTCATGTTCTCCTACCTTGAACACCTCCTAACACCACCATAAGGGCCCATCATACCACCTCCTCCACCAACCGATAGCCTAAACAACTAAACATTTTCATGTTTAGTTTCCAAAAATAAAAGTCTAGGATCCCTTTTGTTATTGAAGCAAATCTTATGGCCTCTTGTCACTAAAGATTCATATGTGCTTCTTGTAGTTTGTTTTTATTTTTATGTTGTAGTCATACTTTATGTATGACATTTCTTTTTATGAATAGATGGGCTTATCATGTGGTTGTTTTATCTTTTATAGTCTTTGGCTTCTTAGTTTATGGTTGGATATTTGTCTTGGTTGCTACATGTTAGATATTGTATATGTGTCATCTAACTTTGTTTTGTAGCAAGAACCATTGCTCGATTCCTTGGTGTCCTCCAAACGAGGGGTAGTATACATCAAGGGGAGCTTTTGCGACCTTTTTGCTACGACAAAAAGGGGGAGAAATGGGATATAAACTCATGCTAAAAAGTTGTTAAAATTAATCTTTAACTTAAAATGAGTTTATGTTTTGTCATCATAAAAAAGGGGGAGATTGTTCATGCAAATAATGTTCTAAAAACGTTATTTATATCTTTCGATAACTTCACGTTTTGATGATAACAAAATGTGAAAACACTTTACGTTAAAATTAACGTAAACAAGTTTTTAGTCAAAATATCCCGTTTCTACGTATATCACTCTAGGTATGAACAAACAAATTTACGACTTGACAAATAATCAAAGAAGTGAATTTGTGTTTCAAACTTCACATTTTTAATCTGACAAAACATTTTTTCAAAAATATACCTTACAATTTATTTTTGAATTATAAAGAAATATTTTATTAGAAAAATAAGTTTAAAAATCATAACAGCTATTCCCCCCCCCCCCCCCAAATCAGCTCCAAACTTCCCCAAAAAAACTTTGACCACTAAAAACAAAAATTTGAGCATCCTTGTCTGGCACGGTACCACTAAATTTAGTGGTACCGTGTCCCTATAACGGGCAAATTTCTTCTGCCTATAAATACCAGCCCTCTTCACAGTTTTTGGGCATCCTTTTTCACACACAACTTTCTGAGTTTAAAACTCTTATCACATCTTCTCTTCTTGATCATTTAGTTTAGTTTTCTTTTGTTTAAAGAGTGATCCAATCATCCAACCAAGTGATCACCTTCATTCCTCTACTAGTGCAAGAGAAGAACACAAGGTATCAAAGAAGATACAAAGTGTTGTAGTTATAGTTAGTGCACTTGTTACATACTTGTTGTATCCTAGCATACACCAAGTTGATTTTCTTTTGAGTAGTTTGTGAGTGTAGATCATTGTGATATTGGAGATCTCTTGTAGCTTGTGGGCTTGTGTGTTGATCAAGTGGATCAAGGGTAGATCGGGTAGATCGAGTCAAGTGTGTTGATTGTATGAATTAGTAAGGATCGTGGTAGATTGGTACTAGCTAAGATTAGTACTCCACATTTAGCTTAGTGTCGGAAATAAGGATAAGCGACGTTGTACGGTTTTCTCCGCCTGAAGGGAGCTTTGTTGACATAGTGCTTAGAACTCTCGAGTGTGGTACTCGGGGAGTGGAGTAGGGCGAAGAAGAGCTTCGTGACCGAACCACTATAAATCTCTTTGTCCCGGTTTGATCTTTCCATCTCATTTCTTTATATTTATTCTTTATATTAGATAGGATTATTTAGTGTTCATATTGGTGTTGATTGATTTCACAAAAGAATCGAATCAAAGTTTTTCACAAGTAAAGTTTTAAAACAAAATAAAAACCGGTAAAACTATTCAACCCCCCCCCCCCTTCTAGTTTTCCACATTTTTTTTAAAATTTTCAATGCAAGAGAAAATGGAGGCTGTACTCCTAAACGTCCATTGGATGATTCATACAGTTCCGATAATTTTCAAAACTTAGTAAACTAGTGTGTGCTTGGCAAAAGATGATTTAAGAAGGATTCTAGTTTGGGTCAAACTACATGATGTCCCTATGACCGCGTACACAGGTAATGAGTTAAGTATAATAGCATCGAAACTAGGCACGCCCATGCTTCTTAATTTATATATGAAAACTATGTGTGAGGAGTTGTGGGGTATAAATAGGTATGTTCGTGCGCTTATCGAGTTAAATGCGGAAATTGATTTCAAATGTCATTTGGTGGCTACTGTCCTTTGTTAGATGCAAACGGTTTTGAACGACCATTCAATTTGAGTACAAGTGGACCCACCAAGATGTGATTCATGTAAGATATTTGGTCATATCGATAGTCAATGCTTGAAGAATGTTAATGTTTCAAAACCTAATGTGGCATCGAATAAAAAAGCAAAGAGAAGGGTTTACGGATGTGAGACGTAAAGGATCAAACAATAGGAAATTTGAAGGTGTAAATGTTAACAAGAAATTTGTTTATGAGCCTAAACAAGCAACGTCAAAGGTGGGTTCTACTCCTAAGGATTAATCAAAGGTGGTGTCAACTTCTATACAACCAAATATGGATGCAAACTTGGTGAAAACCGGAAACGCCTTTGATATTCTTACTGAATTGGACGATGGCCAAAAGGATAATATGGAGCTGGATCAGAATGTGATAACGTGCCTAATAATGTTACTTCTGTGGTTGAGGGCAAGTGACCAATGAACAACCAACTTCTAATTTGTCGTCCGAGTAAAAAGATGTTAAACATTCTCCTAATTTGGCCATGAATCCTAATGTTGTTAAACATGTGTCTACGAGTTCATCCGTGCATGTTAGTGATGACAGTGAAAGTGTTGTGGAGGATGTTTTTGATGAAACTGGGAGCTTTATCGCTTCAAAATAGTCGAAAAATGGTGGTGGCTATGGGACCAATAGCTTGTACAAAGAACAAGAGGTTTTCTGTGACACTTTGGACATAAAGCTTCGTGGTCGTAAGAAATAGTAGGTTATGTTTGGTGTCAATTTGAGTCAAATGTAATCTAGTAGTAGTTGTTTCTTCGTTTTAGAAGTAGTTGTGCTTTGTTAGGTTAGCTTTAGCGCCTATGTAACGGACTGAGATGTGAGATTTCATCACATTCTTTGTACTTAAACATTTTTTGGAGTAATACATTCACCGGATGTAACAACCTTTTACTCAAAAAAGAAGTTTGTGAGCAAATTGATCACAATGATAACAACAAATGAAGTTGTTTTGAAGACTTGTGAAGAAAAGTTGTTGAAACTCAAGATCATTGTTGAAGTTGAAACTCAATGTGATGTTGAAGTTGATAAAACTAGTGTGGAAGACTCGACTAATGTACCAGAAAACATAAAGGATTTTAGGGTTTTGAACAATCATGCATATGAAAGCACGGATTCCAAACGTGTCAAGGAATTGAAATTTCAGGATTTAGATTATGGGTTATATATGATTGTTGAGTTTATGAAGCCAGTGAAGTTTTCACCGGCAAACAAAGAATAGTTTTATGTTTTAACTGAGGACTTAATGATTGATAATGTAGATTTCATAAACTGACATTTAATTTCATGTGTGTACCATTGGGAGTGTGGTAGGCGTGTTAAAAAATATGAAGAGAGCACTCGAGTTAACGTGGAGTTCAAGGCTACTCCCGCAAGCGTCATCGAATGAATTTTTGTGAGGTAGATGAAGCAACTACACATGAAAACTTGGGGTCGACTTCTTTTCAAGTAAAGGGGAATGATACGGACAAGATAGTGAAGAACATAAGAGGGGCTTGGATATTTATTTTGTTGTTGAGAAATAAGTGTTTGATATTTAGGTGAAACATGGATGCTAATAACTACCTCGATATATGTTTGATTTTAAATTGGCATCTATGTTCTACCTATATGCCAAATTTTATTATTGTGCCTTGACTTTTGCTTAGGGTTAAATTTGGAATTAATATTTCTAGTTTAATTAGGAGTCATGAGAAGAAATATAACTTTTTATGATCTATATGCAGGGCCTATTATAATTGTAGTCGATCTTTTGTTCTCTAATAAACTTGTGAGTTTTAATAGTTTTCTCTTATTAGGGTTTTATTTCTTTGAGGGTTCATCCTCGTACCTTGGACTAAAGATACCTTTGGGTTAAGGGTTTATCAAAATTCGTTTATGCGTCCTGCATCAATTATAGCCAAGGTTATAAATAGCGCGAGGCGTGGCGGCATGACCAAGCCTCACGCCTTAGCGGCTAAGGCGAGCTTTTGCGTTTTTAAGGCGTGACATAAGGCGACACAAAATATGAAAATATTATGTATTTATATCATATTTCATATATATCGAGTTTACAAAAAGCATTGTACATAATGAATAAGTTTAAGAAAGCGTTGTACATAATGAATAAGGTTAAGAAACTATCATTACATGTAATATTCTTCATTTAAAAAAAATAAAAAATTATCGGAGTTGAATAAAAAAACTCGTCACGCCTCACGCCTTTTCACGGCTCATCTCACGTCACGCCTAAAGTCGACGTCTTGATCTCTTTCGTAACGTTGAGGTTACGCCTCACGCCTTAGCGCTGCCTTGACGCCGCCATGACACGCCTTTTAGAACCATTTATAGCTGTATGATTCACAAGGTAACCATGCTTTTCAAAACTCTAAAACTAACACAAGGAGTGAATACTAATTAAGGAGGGTATACTAATGAACCGACATTCATAATATATTTGGAATGAAGTTTCACGTGTACTATTTATTAATGTTAAAGTTAAGATTTGACTACTGTTAAATCTGACGAAATTATATATACAACCAAAAGCATGATTGGTTTATATCAACAAACATCCTGACAAATTTAATTACGTACAAACGCAGATTACAGAAGATTATTAAGCGTATAAAAAACAATTACTTCTGGCGAATGAACAACGTACGGACATTTAACAATCAGTATCAATCATTTTAGCGTGCATTGAAGAAAAATGATCTGCTTGTGCAAATTTTAATTATGCAAGATTAGCAGGAGGAGTTTGATAAAGGTTGGTCATATATTCTGCATTATTTTGATTCTGATTAACTGTTTAAGCGTGATCTGAGCTTGCATTCACAGAAGTGGTGTCTCTGAGTTTAAGTTCCCACATACAATAGAACAGTTTCATCCCAGGTCTTTTTCTCGGCATAATGCACAAATAATGCATGTTATTAGCTCTATCATAAGACGACATCGACAAAAGGACTCATAGAACTTTGTCGAATATATTGCTAAGCACAAACAATAACTGGATGCATTCTTACTGATAAAAATGTCGCTGCAAGTAGTTACATAAAGTAAATTAGCTAGCTACTGTTAGACAATAGATTAGAAAATAAATTGTGTTGGCATGCTAGTACTTAAACAAGCATTGGATTACGGACCCAATTGTGGCTTGTGGTAATCTGTTGTAACTCCTGGTTTCATCTTGTTTTGCCCGCTAGTACTTGCTAGTTGGTGCAAATAATATTGCCGTTCAAAAAAAAAAAAAAAAAGGACCAAACTACATCAAAAAATATTGAAATGTAAATGAACGAAGTAAAGATATTCGGATTTTCAAGCATATCTCTAGACCAAAACCACATGATTAATGAAGGTGCTTTTCAAACAACTTAACATTCGCAAAATGTACGTGTGTATAAGCATATATTGGTGTGGCTTTCGTGTGAGAATCATGCCCGGTTGAGGAGGAATCATACGCAATTTTTCTAGTTAAATTACATGAGATGAACTTATGACTATATATCAATGCGTTAATGTAGTTCTTATACATCTGCTGTCTTGATTGTTTAATATGCCACTTACAAAAAGCAAGAATATGTTATAACTATTACTCCATCCGTCTCAAAATTATAGTCCAGATTTTTCTTTTGTGATGTCTCAAAATAATTGTCCATTTTTCATTTTTATTAATAAAAAGGAAATTTTGTGAGGGAATATTCTATTTGTTTGATTAAGAATTATAATGGCCCCACTTTTATTAAACTTTGTGTTTTTTGTCTCCTGACAATAATTTTGAGACAGAGGGGGTAGATAATAAATAAGCCTAAGCCCGTTTGTGGGTTTAGGGTTTGGATCAAGGATGTGATATCATCTTTGTGTGAATCCGTTTGTGGGTTTAGGCTTATTTATCATCTAATAATACTCATAACAAGTTTGTTAGAACTCTAAGAAAACAAAGGAATGAAAGATAATTAGGTAGTATCTTTCACATGAAGATTCAGTTAAATAATGGAGAATGAATATCTTAGAAACATCGTAAAATCTATAGTTGGTAATGCAAATTAAAGAAGTAGCATTAAGGTTAATGACAACGACTCAGTGAGAAAAAAAAATGTAAAATCATTTTGGCGTGGGAGTTTACTAATACCAAAAATGTTTATTAATTTATTTACTCTTATTATTTAAGAATGCGTTAACAGAAAATTGATGCTAGCTAGTTCTTGCATGGCCTGTTAACAATATACAGTAATTGATAAGCTATATGGGATTTTATGAAACCTACTCTGAAATTGGGATTTTGACTGGCACTACAAGAATAACAAGAACTAGTGATTAAGAAAATACCGGCGACACAATGTCGTCGGTATTAAACGTTAAAAGACAAAAAAATCGCTTGACCGTGGTCAGCCTCCGTTGAATTTTTTTGTTGTTAAACTACCGAAGACACGTCGTCGGGAATATAATGGTCAAATTTGACTTCTCCCCCGCCTCTCAATAATAGCGAATAATTGGGCGGGAATTTGACCTGCCAAGATGTTACCGACGCATGTCGTCGGTAACATATAAACTAAAAAAAGTATAGTATTTAGCGTTTGATTAGCGTTTAGTTTTGTCATTAGTGTAATTGTCCCGACGACATGGCGTCGGGACGTATTTAGACCATTTTTTTGCTTCCCCCGCTTGTGAATAATAGCGAATAATTGGGCGGGATTTTTTCCCGCCTGTTTTGTACCGACGACATGTCGCCGGGATTATCTTCCCACCTCATTTTACCTTTGCCCCGCCAATTTTTTACTTATATATAACCAATCATCCTCAACTCGGCAAAACGCACATAACCCAATCGTCAATTCTCACAAAACACACATAACAATGGCTGGTTACACGCCGGAAGAGGAGTGGTCAAAGGTTTTATCGTCGAAGGGTCTCTTTAATGAAGTTCTTAATACATATGGCTACGAAATTTATAATGAATATGGTTCTTATAAGAACATTAGCCCGTGGATGAGAGACCAGATTCTGGAATGGTTGAGGAAAAAGCCGTACTACAGAGAGATGTTGGACGCTCAAGCTGATGATGTTGGAGGAGAAAGCACGTTGGAAACCAAAATTGATGATCTGGGAAATAGGATAACAAATCTTGAAGCTATGTTTGAACATTTCATCAAGCAAAGGAAAGCAAGGAAGGGAAAAGATGGTGCAGGTTCTAGCAAAGTGGGAAGTAGCAGCAAAAAAAAATGAATGGGCGATGTTTGTTATGGTCTATGTCGTGTGTTTCGTTTGCTTGTCGAGTTGTTTCGTTTGCTTGTCGAGTTGTTTCGTTTGAGTCTGTATGAAATGTATGTGGTTGAGAACTCTTGCGTGTTTTAAATAAAAGGTTTGCCTTTGTGTCTGTTAATTGTGATATTGTTCCTTCAGTTTCATTCTTTATGCATATGTAATTTAGTGTTGGAAAATTGTATATTTGAAATACCCTGTTGTTTAAAGGGGTGTTTGGGCACCATAATCTGGTTAACTCAGAACCTGGTCAACTTTACAAATCCATAAGGTGCTTTGAGGTTTCAAGATGCGTTTGATGGGAAGCATTGGGAATGTTTTGGGTGTGGTTCGACCCACCAAGAGACGGGTGTATGTCATGTTCGATAACTTCATCATTTCTATCTTTTCACAACAAGAACAACAATATTTTATTAAACAACAACAATAATACAACAACAACAACAACAACAACAACAACAAACACTACATACAAGAGACGGGTGTATGTCATGTACGATAACTTCATCATTTCTATCTTTTCACAACAACAACAACAACATTTTATTAAACAACAACAATAACACAACAACAACAACAACACTACATACGAAGATTTTCCATGTCACCTAACAGCTCACGGAGTATTGCACCCGACTGACATGCGTGGTCGTGGTCGTCGGGATTCCTTGCCATTTCAAGTCTTGCCTCCAACATCCTTACTCTTGTCTCTAGCACCTGTATTTTTTATTCCAGCAAGTTTATTCTAAGATCTTTGGCATTACAGTTTGAGCATTCTATTGGTGCAGATCCAGAACCTTGAGATGTTGAAGCAGAAGAGATTACTCTTAACTGGTCATCAAATTGACTCTTCCACATAAAATATCCACATCCATGATCTTTTTGTCTTGGCTGTTACATAATAAGGAAATTATAAGAGATTACAACCCAATTATTTGTATATTTACATAAATAAAAAATGTATGATTGTTCACCTTCGAATGAGGACATGCATAATATTCCCATCCAAATGTATCTTCTTGATGTGATGTTCTTAGTTTTATATTTTCTGTTCCACAAGAACACATAAAAGGATTATATCGCTGCATCTCAGGTTCTGAAATTGGTGTGAAGATAAGAGGTTGAGTGGTTTTGAGGATAAGAGTGTATATAATGTGTTTGTGAGGATAGAGCAGATATTTTATACAAACGTTTTGGTGAGAAATTTTGGCGCCAATATTTTGGTGGGAAAATTTGGTGGGAAGTGTTTTGGCGGGAAGTGTTTGGTGGGAAGTTTTGGCAAGAAGTGTTTGGTGCACCTTGACTCATCCGTTTAACATGTTATGTATATCTATAACATATCGACTCATCCGTTTAACATGTTATGTATATCCATAACATCTTGACTCATCCGTTTAACATGGGATGTATATCCATAACACCTCGACTCATCCGTTTAACATGTTATGTATATCTATAACATATCAACTCATCCGTTTAACATGTTATGTATATCTATAACATATCGACTCATTCGTTTAACATGTTATGTATATCTATAACATATCGAATCATTCGTTTAACATGTTATGTATATCTATAACATATCGACTCATTCAATTAACATGTTATGTATATCCATAACATCTTGACTCATCCGTTTAACATGGGATGTATATCCATAACACCTCAACTCATCCGTTTAACATGTTATGTATATCTATAACATATCGACTCATCCGTTTAACATGTTATGTATATCTATAACATATCAACTCATTCGTTTAACATGTTATGTATATCCATAACATCTTGACTCATCCATTTAACATGGGATGCATATCCATAACACCTCGACTCATCCGTTTAACATGTTATGTATATCTATAACATATCGACTCAACTGTTTAACATGTTATGTATATCTATAACATATCGACTCATTCGTTTAACATGTTATGTATATCTATAACATATCGACTCGTTCGTTTAACATGTTATGTATATCCATAACATCTTGACTCATCCGTTTAACATGGGATGTATATCCATAACACCTCGACTCATCCGTTTAACATGTTATGTATATCTATAACATATCGACTCATTCGTTTAACATGTTATGTATATCTATAACATATCGACTCATTCGTTTAACATGTTATGTATATCCATAACATCTTGACTCATCCGTTTAGCATGGATGTATATCTATAACACCATAACTCATCCGTTTACCATGTTATGTATATCTATAACATATCGACTCATCCGTTTAACATGTTATGTATATCTATAACATATCGACTCATTCGTTTAACATGTTATGTATATGCATAACATCTTGACTCATCCGTTTAACATGGGATGTATATCCATAACACCTCGACTCATCCGTTTAAAATGTTATGTATATCTATAACATATCGACTCAACCGTTTAACATGTTATGTATATCTATAACATATCGACTCATTCGTTTAACACGTTATGTATATCTATAACATACCGACTCATTCGTTTAACATATTATGTATATCCATAACATCTTGACTCATCCGTTTAACATGGGATGTATATACATAACACCTCGACTCATCCGTTTAACAAGTTATGTATATCTATAACATATCGACTCATTCATTTAACATATTATGTATATCTATAACATCTTGACTCATCCGTTTAACATGGGATGTATATCCATAACACCTCGACTCATCCGTTTAACATGTTATGTATATCTATAATATATCGACTCATTCATTTAACATATTATGTATATATTCATAACATCTTGACTCATTTGTAGGACCTTTCTACTGGACCAAGAAACCGTGTACCTCTTAATCGTAAACCATCAGAGAAGCCACGTCGTAAAGTAATATAAGAACAATTTTAATTATTATTATTTTTTTATTGTTACCGTCTCAAGTTAAAAATATTGATAGATGTGACAATAAGTTACTCCGTCTACTATTTTTTTATTGCACGCCCCTAGAAACATATATGCACTCTTCCGAAACATGTATGCACACCTCCGTCTACTATTATTTTTTAGAATAAATGGGAACTTTTGTCTTTAAAATATCAAAGAATGTATAAACCAAAAAGATATGTACGAGTTTTTTTTTTTTTTTTTTTTTTTTTTTTTTTTTTTTTTTTTTTCACATTTTAAACAGTTATTTTCTTAATCTTTAAACAATTATTTTCTTACCTTTATTTTGTAGTCCATTTATAGTAAATAAATCTGAAAAACACGGATACCAACTAATATTAACAAAAAACAAAAACGGTTTTGGAAAACAGACAACATAATTATATAGATTGTGACAAAAAGACCCAGATCTAAAAACATTAACTAAGATCACAAAAACTATTTTTTTAAAAGAATATTGGATGACATACAAATAAAAGAGATCTCTGGTATTGAACACATAAAGATCAAAAAATCCAAAACACCTATTTGATCTCGAATTGACATACAAATAAGAGAAATATATGGTACTAGACCAAAACAAACTATGAACACACATATTAAAGCAAATACAGAAAACAAGAACAACAAAAGACAAATAACAAAAGCATCCAAACAAATGATTTATGCGAAAAACAAACAACATATATTGTTCAAAAAGAATATGAAATTGACATATAAATAAAAAAAAAAAAAAAAAAAAAAAAAAAAAAAACAAAACACCTAGATCTACGAAGCATAGATCAAAACACAACAACATTAAGAAACACTCCATAATTATAATATTAAAAGCCATATTAGTGGATCCATAATTATATATTGAAACGAAAAAACAAATACAACCTACCTTAGATCTATAAAGATCTTGAAGCCAATTCGAACAAAAAGGAAATATCAAAACTGGGTTGTAACTTGTTTTCGGCTTAGAAAAGAAACGAGCAACAAAAGTGTATTTATTATTCGTGTTTGAAGAATCAAACTTGAAAATGGGGTGGTGGATTTTTGTAGAGATGTAGGTGGCATATTTTTTTGGAGAGGGGGATAGGTTTTTTTTAGGTTAAAGCAAATCTTAATCCCTATACATATGGACGGTTTAAAAAAAAATATAAGTGTGATATCCCTTAATTACCCTTACACTAATTACAACAACCTACATGATCTTTCGGTTATTTACATAAATGGCACATTTAGTTTTGACCCTTGATCAAACTAGTCTAATGGCTAAAAAGTGGTTCTCGCAGTTCTCGCACTTAAAGTGGTTCTGAAAAGAAAGTTACACTCTATATATATATATTAGTTAACAAATATCAAAAAATTAGTTAACAAATTTGTTTATTTATTTATATGTATAATTTTGAAAAGATAGTCGTGTAAATACTCGTTTTTCGTGAAAAAATTATTTTGAACGCAACGGTATAAATTTCATAATTTGTGCAATCTTTTATGATTTTAAAGTGTGAGGTCCATTTGAGTTAGTAAACGATCGATTGGAAACTCGAAATTTATACCGTTGCGTTCAAAATAATTTTTTCACGAAAAACGAGTATTTACACGACTATCTTCTCAAAATTAGTATGAAAATCACATTAAAATGTTTGTCGAGTTATGGTTGTGCCGGTACGCATTGTGTGTCGGTTTTTCACGTTTCACGAGATACTTTCTCGTTTTCAATTCAAATAAGTTCGGAAAAGTCCGAAAGTGAAACTTATGAAATAATAGGGTTCGTTTCTGGATCGAGAGTCACCAAGCCACCACCCTCACTGCTTCGTCACCACCTCCTCATCTCTTCCTCTCTTCGTTTTCTTGGTATGTCGGAACCTAAAATCTATCTTTATTATTTATTTGTTAGAAACGTATATAAATCGATTTGTAAAGCTTTTGGTGGATTAAACCGGATCTAATAACATATTTTTTGTAAACTCATGTGGTACAAATTATAAAATAGTGCTGGTGGGTTGGTTTTGCATCGGGTCGACCTTAAAACTCAACTAGGGTTTTCGGGTCAAACCCGTGTGGGTCACGGGTTGAGTTCACTTTGCTTGTTGATTTCTATTTAGTCTCGATCTGGAAATTTGTTTTGTATCAACTATTTGGTTTTGGATGTTTGGATAAGATATGTTTGATTTTTTTGTAACATTCTAATATTATGAGTTAGATTGATTGAGTTTTGGTTTCATTTGATTCTATTAAAACCACTAGTGTGTCTGTGTGTTTGACCCGACGAGAGCTCCACCCACGAAGGGTGAGCTTCTGGCTCGGTTAGCGTAACGAGGCACAAGGGTGCTTGTTGTATGTGGGGTTGTTTGGATTAAATGCAAAGACCACAAGGGTGGTCCTTGTCTTTGTGTCTCGGCTCAACAAACAACACAAAGGGTGTTGTGTTTGCATTTGAAATGGTTTTTTTTGCACTATATTTGTGACAGTGTACGCGAATGAGTTTGTGAGTGTGTGCATTAAGAGTACTAACGGGCCTAAAGCCCATTAGAGGTGCGTTTGATTAATTGACAATGGGCCGAAGCCCAAGAAATGTTAAAAATGGTGCGTTTGGAATTAATTTTGGGTCGAGCCCACAAAAACTAATGATAAGAGTTTAAGCTATATTTGTTTAGTTATTTTATTTTGTTTTATGTGTTAATAATTTTACGGGTGTTGAGCATTGAACTAATGTGATTTAAATGTCCGATACTTGGATTATTGGTACGTTTTGGTAACATGGGATTGGAATTTGACATTGGACTATGCTTAACGGATAGTACATTGAATTATGACATGACACATATTGGACTAAATATCGGATTGATAATGCTTGGACTATTTGACACATATCGGACATATTGGAAATTGGACTTGAGATGAACATAATATATTAGACTCGTAAAGAATTTAATATATTAGACTCGTAAAGAATTTAATATATTAGACTCGTAATGGATATAAATATCCAATCAACACATATTAAACTAATAATGAGTTGTTAGTTATAAACTTGTCGGAACATTATTTTGAGAAAGTGAGTTTTATTTAAGTCAAAATGACTTGGGAAAGTTGTATAAATGAATGCATCATGCTGAAATTAATAGAACTTTCTAAATTTATACTTTTTATTTCAAAAACCTTTCATCCTTATAAAACCCGACAATAATCGAAACTTATAGCTTATCAATCTGTAAACGTTTTGCTAAATGATATAATAATTTGAGTTTTCTTATAAAACTTAAATTACATTTCCCAACTTAATTGACGTTTTCCAAACTATTGGGGATTATTGGGTAAATACCGAAACTTACTAATCGACCTACTTTTATTGACATTTTCCTTGTCGATCATTTCTTCATTTCTTCTTGTCATTCTTTCTGGACTCGAGTTCTCGACAGTGCTTTCTCGACTGTGTCGATTTTATATTCTTTTTGGCGTGTGTATACTTGAGTCCTCGTTAGTATTTCTTGACTGTTCCTTTATTACTTCCTTTATAATATATTGGGATATATATTATACTTTGGCGTGAGTTACATTTTGAGTCTATGCTTTCTTACCACCACACGAAACGTCGAAACAAAACTTTCCTTACGAGCAATGATACTGAACTTTTCACAAACATTGATACAAGTAATCCACGAAAACTAAGATGCTTATCTTTTGAAAACTCTTTTACTTTACGAGACGTATTCTAAGATAACCATATACTTATTAGGTTGTGCCGATCCGGTACCGTTGTGCTTGTACTCTCAATACCGTTGTGCTTTGCTCTTGATGCCAGTTGTGACCGTTGTGATATTTTGCGTTGCTGCATAATGAGGTGAGTTCATGACCCCTACTTTTTTCTTGTTTTGAAATACTTTTTGGGGGAGAATACATGCACACTTTACTCATTCGCTTTACTCGAACTCTTTAATTAAATTATACTCATACATTATTTAATTACTCGGAAGCATTCTCTGCTTTGGCTTTAATACTTGTTTGATTTCTTGAATGCAATATTATGTACTCATTACTTACTTGATTTTTACTCATGGACACAAGTGCTTGAAAACATATATGTGAGTTATAGCCCCACTCTTTAACTTTACTTTGCATTGCGAAACTTGGGGCGAGAAACATGCAAACTCTTTTATGGACCAAACTGAAACTTATGCTTGATTAAACTATTACGCAGCTTAGCCTAAGCCTTTGAATCCCACTATGCCCAAACTCATGAACCGTTAATTCCTGCTGGGAAGCGCGAATGTTATAAATAGATCTATTGGGGGTGACTCCCCCGTTCGGATTTGGTCAGATGGGCCAAATGCCAGGCGTATATCATGTTGGAATACAAGTGTATCGGGATAAACACTTGTCGGGCCTTTATATTTAACATGCTTCTAGAGCATGCACACTGTCGTAGCTTCGGTTGCAGGAACTTAGTGCTAGTGTAATAGACTCTTACTTTGATGTGCCATTATATTCGTTGTAATGGTCACATACCTTGCTTATGGTCCAACTCGATTGCTTAATACCTATGGTCTACTCTACTAATGCTATTTTTTCATGACGCTGTGAGTGAAGTAGTGGTCACTAATACTAAACTTGATTTGTATGTGAATAATTATTCACACTCGAAAACCTTGTGGTCCACTTTATTAATTTACCTAAAGGTAAACTTTATTTTCATGACATTGTGAGCGACACAATGGTCACAAAACTTTTATTGAACTCACATTATTTTTACTGCTTTATCATAAACCTATGAACTCACCAACCTCGTGTTGACACTTTTAGCATGTATTTTCAGGTTTAAGGCGATAGCCTAGTTGTGGAGGCTTTTGGCATGGTATGGCATGGTCATAGAAGACTCTGATGTATTTGGGACCGCTTTACTTCTTTTATGGGCTTATATTTCCGCACTGTTTTTGGAATGCTGTAAACAAAATACTTTTGAATATGAAACTTCTTTTAAACGGTCGAGGTAAAACTGTTCTTTGTACTTTGTGTTGTGATACTAATTTAGTAGCTCCCAAACATGTATGCTTCCGCTAAACTAGATTTTGGGGGTGTTACAGGCATCAACGATTATCTCGCACCTCGCTATAGGGACAACAAGCACGACAAGAAGCGAGATTACTGGACTATACCAGGTGGGGCTGACAAGGTGGATGAGATACGAAGGTAAATTTTTTATTTTTGTTAATTTTTTGATATTTTTTAATTTTTTTAATATGTTAGCAATTGATATATGTTAATTTTCTGTTTTTGTTATTATGTTAGAAACCCTTGTTGGTCACGTAAATATCTCAAACACACTCTCGTTAATGACTAATAACGCACGTACTACTTATCTAGATTAAGCTACGTATGAAGATAAATAAGCCAATTACGATAACTAAATAAGAGAAGAGAATAAGAAGAGAATAATAGAGAATGGAAGGCTTTCACTTTAATCCAATTACACACGAGCAGAGCTTTCGCACATACATGAAAAACCAACATGAAATGAGGCACCCCATGCCGTCTATTTATAGGCAACAATCTAGGGTAAGCACATGGGGTGATTCTTCTAGAAACTAATTACATTTAAATCACTATAAACCGGCCCATGGGCTACTAATAGGCCGGATCTTTAATAACAAACAAATATAGCCCTTAATGCTTAGCAACATTTAACACAAGTGATCGAGACTTGATATATGAATAAAAACAAGTTCCTAACAATCTCCCCCTAAGTCTCGGTCATCAATGTTTCTTGACGTCTTCTTTGCTTCTTAGGCTTCCAACGTCTTTATAATCTTTGTTTCTTTGTTCTTGTATAGGGATGATATGATGTTGTCTCGATCTTCCTATCTCCAACGTCTTCTCGTCTTCTCCATCAAGCTCATATGTCTTAGATTTGTTTTTCTGCAACACATTCTCACTTTTTCAATCTTAAATGTTGATGTGCTTGAACATTTGACTTTACTAAATCATATGTTGAACTTTTTTTGTTTGAGAGAACATTTCTTCAAGATATAAGCATGATGGAGTCTTGATGGTCGAACTCCAGCTCCTCAGCAGCAGCAGCAGCAGCAACAGTGTTGGGCTATGAAATATCAAAGTACTGCTGGAAGTCAAAGTACTGCTAATCAAGTCAAAGTACTGCTGCTCGTTGAAGGACTGCTATGCAAATTGTTTAAGGACTAATGTGTAATTCTAGAATGTTCGTATTAGATTAGAGTTATAATTAGAATTACTTGTCGTTCAAGTTTGTAAACCGACTAGGGTTTTCCTTGTGCCTATAAAAGGATCCCTAGGTTGGCATTAGAGATATACGATTAGATAAGATTTTAGAGAGACAAGTTTACACGAAGAAGCTTGTTAGAAGTATTAGTGATTAGAGTTTGTTAGTGAATCTGTGTAAGAGAGCAGGTTCAAGGTTTTAATAATATTTGAAGTTATTTATTAATTCTTCTTAGCTTTGTTGAAGTAGATTCCGCATACTTAGCAAAGTATATCAGTGTTTCATTATTAATAGTTTTGAATTCATTCAAAGTTGTTAAACCGTAGACAAGCTACAATTTAGTTTGGTCAGAGTATATCGATCCAACAAGTGGTATCAGAGCTTGTGTGGAGACTCTGATTAAGAAGAAACCCTTAAAACCAATTTATCAACAAACCCTAAACGATGTCGACTGAAGCTGCACCTATCCCATCCATCACCTCACTCAGAATTCCTATCATCAAGAAGGGAGAATATGATCTCTGGAGCATGAAGATGAGGCAGTACCTTGCTATTACTGACCATGCTCTATGGGATGTGATTGTCAATGGTAATGTTGTTCTTGACGAACCTGTGCATGTTGAAGGCCAACCCAAACCACCTCAACCAACCTTGCCAGCAGCTACAAAGAGAAATCAAGATAAGGCTCTCAACATACTGTTGTCTGCTATTCCTGATGGTCACCTACTAAAGTTCCATGATGCTAAGGATGCAAAGCAATTGTGGGCTGCGTTCAAGACAAGATTTGGAGGTAATGATGCTTCAAAGAAGATGCATAGAAACTTATTGAAGCAGCAGTTTTAAACTTTCACTGTTGGTGAAAGAGAAGGTCTTGATGCTGCCTATGATAGATTCCAAAATCTGCTTAGTATGCTAGAATTGTATGGAGCAGAGGTATCTGTTGAAGATGCAAATTTGAAGTTCTTAAGGAGTTTGCCATCTGTCTGGCATGTGGTTGCTACTATGATTAGAGGACGACCTGGATTGGAGACTATGGACTTTGATGATCTCTACAACAATTTGAAAGTGTACGAGCAAGAGATGAATGGTCACAGTTCTCAGAAAACTCACTGATGAAGCGAAAGTGTACCGCTTTTAGGGGTCATTTAAGCCCTAAATCGTATTTATTTGATCAAATATTGCCCTAAATCGTTCCTTTTGTCATTTTAGGTACTTTGGAGAAGAAATCTGGAAAAGGAAGCATTTTGGACGTTTTTGGAGCATAAAAGTGAAGAAAACGACAAAGTCTCAAAATCGGCTAAAAAGAACCTTTGACGGCGTCAGGAATTTCCCCAGACGGCGTCATGGCTTGGCAAGAAAAAGGTGGATATGAAAATTACTCATGATAAGCCAGAGAATTTTGTATGAAAAATCTGACGGCGTCACCCTTTGAAGTGATCAAGGTCGTCACGGCTTAATTTAAAGAGGGACGGCGTCAAGCCATAATCTGACGGCGTCAAGCCTTGATAAGCCAGAACGGATTTTGGAGGTCTAAAGAGGGACGGCGTCAGGAAGGCCATCCGGTAACCCTAAAAGCGGCGAGGTGACGGCGTCAGAATCTACAACGTGACGCCGTCAGCCCTTAATCTCTATATATAGTTTTGCAATTTTTTGTCATTAGTGTGGAACTTTGTGTGTGAAAAACCCTAAGACGATTTTAGCAGCTTTTTCAAGGCTTTTTGCCTTGAGATCTTCCATGTTACATTGAAGATAAGTTATCAATTAATCATTCAAT
Source organism: Artemisia tridentata subsp. tridentata (assembly GCA_021014915.2). Taxonomy (NCBI): domain Eukaryota; kingdom Viridiplantae; phylum Streptophyta; class Magnoliopsida; order Asterales; family Asteraceae; genus Artemisia; species Artemisia tridentata. Next base: position 371,404,876 of record CP139503.1, read on the forward strand.
ATGTCTATGTGTTGTTTGATTCTATCTTGTTCTTGTCTTTTGTTTAACATGCTAGGCTAGATTTATCTTGTGTTTGCTTAGATCTAATGAAACCTAGCTATTGATTATTGGTTATTAGTGTGTTATTAGTTGTATGAAAACTGGCTAACTTCCTATTCGGTAACTTGCTTGAACGTCTTAAGAAACATGAACCAATGCGTACTAAAGGTTTTTATGGTTGTATTTAATGCATGAGCGAATTCTAGTGATCCCATGTTAGGAGCTTCCTAGCCGGCTCGACATAGGAGTGAAGTAGGAGTTCATAGAGTTGGGGAAGTACGTACGCCACCCCACGATTGGTATTAAGGAATACACCCGTCATCCACGCAATTAATACACACTAATCAACCGGTAAAAGATAGTTAGGGAGTAAGGAAATCTAAGTAAACACATTTCTCTCCACATAAGTTTTACCACCTTTTCATTTTCTGTTATTTTATTTTATTTGCATTCGTAGTAATTTGGGTTAGTTGACTAGCAACTAATTCCGCCCACTCTTTCAAACCCGAGATTTTACTTGCTTTCAAAAAAATATAAAAACATAAAAAAGAATCTTCTCTCACCCTTAGACCTATTAGAGTAGTTTTTCATACCTAACGAACACTATTCCCTGTGGAGAACGATCAATCCCCCGTACTTACCACTACACTATACTACATCGGTCAGGTACACTGCCTGGTGGGGTTGTAAGCCTCTTGAGATCCCTCGAGAGGTAAAACCTGTTGTAAGGTTGCAAAACCACGCATCAAGTTTTTGGCGCCGCTGCCGGGGAATAGTTATTGTTTAGGTTGAATTTTTATTTTATAGGTCTACTCACTAGATTCCTTTCTAGTGAGATTTTTATTTTATTTTTCTAGGTTTTCTTTAGTCTATCTTTTTTCTTCGTTTCTTTGTTCGTAACCATTACCATTCGACATCATGGAAGGTGGTAATATCCTCGATCCCAACAACCCACCACAACAACCACCACCTCCTAGAGCCCGTACTTTAGGAGAGTATTCCCGTCCTAGCCACCATGGCTATCGAAACACCATTGAGCTCACTCAAGGAGCCAATGTCACTCCCTTGCGATCCGACACCATCCGGTTGGTGCAAAGCGGATGCGCATTCCATGGACTTTGTTCTGAAGATCCTAATCAACATCTCAAGGACTTTCTCAAAATCGTTGATTCCATAGACCTTGATGTTGCCACTCGAGAGACGACCCGACTACGTCTCTTTCAATTCTCTCTGCGGGACCAAGCTAGTCAATGGCTAGAGCGTCAACCCGCAGGATCCATCACCTCTTGGGATGATCTCACTACTCGTTTCCTTGCTCAGTTTTTTCCACCGGGAAGAACTACCAAGCTAAGGAATGATATCTTGATGTTCCAACAACGTCAAGGCGAAACCCTCTACGAGGCATGGACTCGATTCAAGGACTTACTCCAAAAAGTCCCTCACCATGGCATAGAACTTTGGCTCCAAGTCCAAATCTTCTATGACCATATCAATCTCTACACGAGGCAAACCATTGACCAATCGGCCGGTGGTAAGCTACGTGATCTAAGTGCGAAACAATCATGGGCTCTCCTAGAGGATCCTGCTCTTTATGACAACGAAAGTTGGAGTGATCCCCATGATTTGAATAAAACGGTCAAGGCAATATCCTTGCCTTCGAACAATTCAAGCACTTCTGACCGTAGGATCATAGAACTTGAAGACCAAGTCAAGTTTCTCATGAAATCCTACGAGGCTCCTAAACCTTCAAGCCAAGTGAACAAAATCACTTCTTCGTGTGAATTATGTAGTGGTCCCCACGACACTCGTGATTGCATGGAACTCCCCGAACAAGCTTTTAAGGACTACGCATCCTCGCGTACCGACGGAGCGGGAGACAAGTGGTACACTTTCAAACCCGAGCCAAACCCTTACGGTGATTCATACAACCCCTCATGGAAAAATCACCCAAACCTTAGGTGGAAACAAAACCAAAACGCACAACAAACCAATTCTTCCAACCCACCTAATCGTTTCCAATCAAGCGGTTCCAACTCGAACCGTACTTTCAATAACAATCCTTCCCAAAATTATGGTAGTACCAATAATCTTGAAGGATTGATGTCCAATTTTATGGCATCTCAAGAAGCTCGGATAGCCAGATTCGAATCCGAATTTAATCAACAACAAACGGAGATGACCAGTAAAATTGACAACTTATTGAAAGCCCTCAATAACCAAGTTCTATCACCTCCACATAAGGACGCTAGGAACACAAATAGCGGACCCCAAGTAAAAGACCCCTCTTCATCCAAACATGTCCACTTCGTCAACATTGTCACTATCAAACCGATTGATAGGAATGAAGATAACAGTGAACCTATGGATGAGGTTAAGAAAGTCGAGGTTGATAAGGAAGTTAGGACAAGTGAGATTGAAGAAGTAGATGATGATGAGGACTACTTCAATAGGCTACCCACTAAGGAAGAGCGTGCATATCATACAGACTTATTCGATGACCCCGAGACACCATACTTCCTAGGTAGACCAATTATAAAAATAGGCGACCCTTCTAATCTCAACATACCATGCAACATCGGACATTTACATGTGTGGAAAGCCTACATCGACCTTAGATCACCCATAAACATCATGAATAGAGCCCACTACAACTTGATAATGAAAAATCAACTTGGGTATAGGATGTTCCCTGACAAGGGTTGGATGAGTAACTTCACGGGAATAGTTAAGGGATTACCGGTTTATGTAGGAAACTTCACCTATGTCACCGACTTTGTAATTGTAGAAGATATCCGCCCAATAGTCGATGCATCCTTAACTCAAGTGGTTTTTGGAAAACCATTTGTTGAGGTCTCTAGAATGACTTATGAACCTTCCTTAGGGATAGTTAGATTTAAGGATGAGACCGATGAGGTAAACTACCAAATGCCATATAAGATAGAGCAATTCCAACACTTGTCAAATGTTGAGAAGGAGCTTAAGCAAGCAGTCTACTATAGAAATGATGGAGATAGAAGTAAAGGAGTAGACTATGTTATGGGAAGGATATTCGGTTTCTACAAGGATTGTTTGAAATTAGGACCGGAATATAGAACCGGACATGAGGATGACCTAGAAACCGTGACCAATGATGGAATCACGTAATGTACGTGACTTTGAGTCTAGCTACAAGACTCGTTAATAAAGAAAAGCGCTTCTTGGGAGGCAACCCAAGTTTTATTTGCTTTGTGTGTTTATTTGTTTGTTTGATTTTATTTGTTTCCGTATGTATGTTTAAATTTTATTATTATTGATTCATGTTCAAAAGTAAATTGTGAAAATGCTTTATCTTGTTTTTAACTTCGTCTTAACTACATATAAAGGTATTTTGCAAAAGTTAAGTGTAAGGGAAATCCAAACCAGTTTATTAGAACAAATGAACATGAATCGTAATAATAATAAATGAACATACATAGTAGTATTTGTTTGAGTCAAATGCTTGTATCGAGTCATAATGATGTTTTGCAGGATTTCCAGGAAGTAAGGTATAGGTTTTTCCAAAATTTTTCCGGAAACTTAACATGAGAATTCTGTCAGATCATTTCTGACGGCGTCAGGATTTACAACCTGACGGCGTCAGGTTTAATTTTCTGAAAATTTTTGAAAGTTTTGTTTTCATAAAAAGTTTTTATTAAATCTCTAACTTATAATCTCCAGGAATCTGCAAAATTATCATTCCACAAGCATTACATCCTTATATATAGAGTTTATCCCGCCGATGTTATGCAGGTTTTCGTGTTTGTTTTCTCAGGTTTAACAGGTTATTTTGGACAAGGAAATGTTTGTTGGATCAAGCTTATGGCGATGCATTAGTCATGGAGCTTCAACATTACTTTGGAAGAAGATCTAACCATGTTGCCACATTATCCACCGAGCGAATCAGGGGAGTATTTGATTTCATTCTTTTACTTTTTTACTTTTACATTTGTTATTTGAACATTGGGGACAATGTTCATCTTAAGTGTAAGGGGGGGGGGGGTAAAAGTACGATTAGAGAATGCTATTATGCTTGGTTTTTGTTTGTTTAATAGTAGATGTGTAATAAAACTGAGATAAATACCTGTTAGGGTAATTTTAGTGCCAAATTTAAAATTTTTTACAACATTTAGGAGTGAAACTTTAGTTCTAATAAGCGTCTCATGGATAGGAGTTATATGACTAGCACAAAAACCGTACCACTAAAAAATTTTTCCACCCCAAATATGTGAGGTTCGCCCCTAGAATTGGTAGGAAAAGCATTTATGCTATGATGTGTGTACGGTAGCACTTAGATTCTAGAACTTGCGTTAGGACCATTCCGAGGCCACAAGTGAGACTACATTCGTGTAGTTAGATTTACTACATGATAAGAGGCATTAGGATTAACCCATTGTTTTACACCTGTGTTTTTGTTATAATTACTTTGGCTACATTGGTGAAGTAATTCTCCCACACCCTTTGCGTTGTACTCATTTTTAGTACACGATACCCCTAGTACACCCCTCAGAGCCTATCTTTTCGTTTCGACCTTTAAGCATTTTACTTAAAGGAAGAATTTGTTACACCCCACTTAAATGTACACCCAAATCGCCTTAGCCTACCTTGTATGAACTCATTTTTAGTGCATTATTGTGACAACATTTGTTTAAACCCCAAGTTAATTATCTAATTGATTACATGGTTGCTAAGTCGAGTCATATTCTTGTACATATTGTTTTGGGACGATTGGGACTCATGGGTAACGTACTAGTGTAATGGAGTAATGGGGAAGAACATCATTTATTACCCCCATATGTGCTAAATATTTTAAAAGTACTCCAAGTTTTTCGATTATCTTAATTCGAGTCATTAGAATAGTTGTTTGTAAAGTTATGTAAAAGTTCAAGTGTAAGGGAAATGCAACGCCCTATGATGTATTATTTTGGATGGTAGGGCAAGAGTGTATGGAAAAAAAAAAAAAAAAAAAAAAAAAAAAAAAAAAAAAATCGAAAAAATCAAGAAAAATACAAAAAAATGAGAAAAAGAAAAGTAGAAAAAACATATGGACTACCATCCCGTTTTATTTTATGTTTTTGTTATTTTGTTTTTAGCTTAAGATTGAGTCGAGTCTTGGCTTAGCAACATTGTATAGTACATGTAATTGATCAAGATCTTTAACTCGCCACCAGTAAAATATTCCTTATCCAACAAAACCGTGTTTATCATATCCCTACACCTAACGTTATAACCCATTTAAAAGCCCTCTTTGATAGTTTATCTTAGGTGCTTACGCCTAGTGGAGGAGGTTTTTGATCCTTTCCCAAGCCTATGGTAATCTATTTGCTATGACAGGTAGTGAGAGATATTATCCGTTTTCATTTATGAGATTTATTTTGATGACACCTGAGAGATGTGAGTATCTAAACACTACTTGTGAGGTGCTAGTATCTAATCTCCGTGCTTATTATGATTAAAGTGGAACGATTATTTGTTGTAATTACTTTTATATTAGTGTTAAATGACCCCTAACTTGTATTTTGATTAGAATAAAAGCGTATTTGCTTGAGGACAAGCAAATCTCAAGTGTAAGGGTATTTGATGAAGCGAAAACTGTACCGCTTTTAGGGGGTCATTTAAGCCCTAAATCGTATTTATTTGATCAAATATTGCCCTAAATCGTTCCTTTTGTCATTTTAGGTACTTTGGAGAAGAAATCTGGAAAAGGAAGCATTTTGGACGTTTTTGGAGCATAAAAGTGAAGAAAACGACAAAGTCTCAAAATCGGCTAAAAAGTACCTTTGACGGCGTCAGGAATTTCCCAGACGGCGTCATGGCTTGGCAAGAAAAAGGTGGATATGAAAATTACTCATGATAAGCCAGAGAATTTTGCATGAAAAATCTGACGGCGTCACCCTTTGAAGTGATCAAGGTCGTCACGGCTTAATTTAAAGAGGGACGGCGTCAAGCCATAATCTGACGGCGTCAAGCCTTGATAAACCAGAACGGATTTTGGAGGTCTAAAGAGGGACGGCGTCAGGAAGGCCATCCGGGAACCCTAAAAGCGGCGAGGTGACGGCGTCAGAATCTACAACGTGACGCCGTCAGCCCTTAATCTCTATATATAATTTTGCAATTTTTTGTCATTAGTGTGGAACTTTGTGTGTGAAAAACCCTAAGACGATTTTAGCAGCTTTTTCAAGGCTTTTTGCCTTGAGATCTTCCATGTTACATTGAAGATAAGTTATCAATTAATCATTCAATATGTCTATGTGTTGTTTGATTCTATCTTGTTCTTGTCTTTTGTTTAACATGCTAGGCTAGGTTTTCTTTGTGTTTGCTTAGATCTAATGAAACCTAACTATTGATTATTGGTTATTAGTGTGTTATTAATTGTATGGGATGATTGTTCATCTATGTTAGGCTTAAGAAAACTGGCTAACTTCCTATTCGGTAACTTGCTTGAACGTCTTAAGAAACATGAACCAATGCGTACTAAAGGTTTTTATGGTTGTATTTAATGCATGAGCGAATTCTAGTGATCCCATGTTAGGAGCTTCCTAGCCGGCTCGACATAGGAGTGAAGTAGGAGTTCATAGAGTTGGGGAAGTACGTACGCCACCCCACGATTGGTATTAAGGAATACACCCGTCATCCACGCAATTAATAAACACTAATCAACCGGTAAAAGATAGTTAGGGAGTAAGGAAATCTAAGTAAACACATTTCTCTCCACATAAGTTTTACCACCTTTTCATTTTCTGTTATTTTATTTTATTTGCATTCGTAGTAATTTGGGTTAGTTGACTAGCAACTAATTCCGCCCACTCTTTCAAACCCGAGATTTTACTTGCTTTCATAAAAATATAAAAACATAAAAAAGAATCTTCTCTCACCCTTAGACCTATTAGAGTAGTTTTTCATACCTAACGAACACTATTCCCTGTGGAGAACGATCAATCCCCCGTACTTACCACTACACTATACTACATCGGTCAGGTACACTGCCTGGTGGGGTTGTAAGCCTCTTGAGATCCCTCGAGAGGTAAAACCTGTTGTAAGGTTGCAAAACCACGCATCACTCACAACATAGCTTTTGTGTCTTCTGAAAACAGAAGCAGTACTTCCACTAAAAGTACTGCTTATCCTTCTCAAAGTACTGTTGGTGATACACAGCATGTTTGCACAACCACAACTACTCCCAACCCATCACCAACAAACAACACCACTTCTGATGATGTTGTATGTTCCTTCTTTGCACAACAAGCCACTTTACCTGTTACCTATCAAGAAGACTTGTTGCAGATTGAAGAAGATGCTTTAGAGGAGATTGACATAAGACGGCAAGTAGCTATGATCACTGCAAGGATCAAGAAGTTCATGAACAAGACAGGAAGGGGAATTGATTTCAAAGCCAAACAAGGTATAACTTTTGACAAATCCAAGATTGAATGTTTCAATTGTCAAAAGCTTGGACACTTTGCAAGGGAATGCAAGTTTGCAAAATATCAGGCAAACAAGATGGTTGAACAACCCAAGGTTGAAAGAAAAGAGGTTCCTATTACTGAATCACAACCAAAAGCTTTGGTGGCTCAAGAAAATTTAGAAGAGATTGATTGGAGTGCTGAATTTGATGATGAACCAGTAACCTATTCTATGGTTGCAATGGAAGAGTTTGATTGGAGCACAACTTTTGATGAGGAACCAGGATATGCTACTTTGGAATCAAGAGATGGTCTTGGAAGCTTTGACTGGAGCCTGGAGAATGAAGATGAACCTGTTCAGATTGCTATGGTAGCTACTACACCAATTTCATCCAATGTCTCTGAGGTGTGCTCTAAGTGTAATGATGTTTATCAAAAGTTGCTTAAAGAATATGTGACTGAAAGAGATAATTGTAGAACAGCTAGGTCTGAGGTAGCTGGTTATCAATTAACTTTAGAGTCAATGGAAGCCAAAATATTAACACATGAAAATAATGAAATGGCTTGGGCAGAAAAATATGAGCAACAAGATTACCAATTGAAATTAAGTGAATGGAAGTTAGGATGTAAGGTGTCTGAATTAGAAAAGATTACTAAGGAAAGAGATGCTTTGTTAGAAAAACTTGGTAGTATTAAACAGGCTGGTCTATCACATGTTCAATTTGTTGAAAAATAAAGAGTCATAAACAGTAGAGCTGGACTAGGTTATGGTGAAGATAGTAGTTCAGATGAGACCTCACCTAGTGATAAGGAAGAGACCCCACCTAGTGATAAGGAAGAGATTCCACCTAGTGATGATGACCTTACAAGCTCAGAAGAAAACACATTTAGGAATAAGGAACCAATTAGTGAAACACCTCCTGAGTTTAAGACAGATAAGGAGTACCACTCAGTTCCTCCACCCACTGGTAAGTTTCAACCACTTAGGACAGATTTTTCTCGTTATGGTGTAGACAACCTAGAGTTTAGGAAGAAGCTTACTGGTCAATTTAGTTCTGAGAAACCTAAGGATGATTTTCAAAGGGGTAATGATCAAAAGTTTCCTACAGCCTTTCAAAAACAAGCAGTACCTCCAAAAACTTTTCAAAGTACTGCTGGACACTCAGCAGTACCTCCAAGAGAAACTTTTCAAAATACTGCTCACTATAGGGAACCTTTTAATCATAGAAGAGGATTTGGGAATATGGAGAGAAAATTATGTTATGTATGCTATAGTCCTGATCATTTGATTAAGCACTGTGACTTACACTCAGAATATTTAAGTTAGTTCCCAAAGAATAGACCTGCCACCCATAAGCCAAGAGAGACTATACCAGTTTGGAATCACTCAAATAGGGTCAACCATAGTAATTTCTCTAAAGACTATAGGTACCCTCACCAGAAAAGAATGTTTTCCAAACCACCAGTACCTTCACATACTGATAAGTCTCCAGAAGTACCTTCTCAAAGGACTGCTAAGTTTTCACCCAATCATGGTACTGCTAACACTTTTTCACATAGAAGACCTAAGAGATTCAATTCATATAAAAGGTCTTACACCTCAAGCAGAATACCTAGATCAGAGAAACCTAAGGTCAAACGAAACTGGGTTAAGAAAGAAAGTACTGATGGGGAACAAGCAGTACTTTCAGATAAGGGTGAAACAGGGAGTGTTGTTGATAAAACAACACAGGACATGAGACCAACTCAAATAATCATTGACCATGCCTTTAAAACCAGTGGAGATTACATACTGAAGGAATTCAAGTATGTCACTCCACAAGGGGAACACAAGTCAGTAATGGCTTGGGTTCCTAAAAGAAACTAACCCTTCTCTTTACTGTGCAGGGCAACCCAGAAGAGGAGCTTAAAGATCATATTATTGTTGATAGTGGTTGCTCTGGCAGCATGACAGGGGACAAGGAGATCCTGTCAGATTTTAAGGCATATTATGGAGGAAGAGTTGCATTTGGTAATGATCCTGATGGAGGGAGAATCACTGGCAAAGGAACAATCAAGGCTGGATGTATTGATTTTGAGAATGTTAGATATGTGAAGGAGCTCAAGTTCAACCTTTTGTCAGTATCTCAGATTTGTGACAAGAAGTACCCAATTCTGTTCACTGATACAAAATGTCTCATTCTCTCTCCTGAGTTTAAGTTTGTTGATGATCAATTGGTAACATTGAGAGTACCAAGAACCAATGATGTGTACAGTTTAGACTTAAAGAGTCTCAATTCTGCTGGAAGAGCAACATGTTTAGTAGCAAAGGCATCATTGGAAGAAGCACATTTGTGGCACAGAAGACTAGGTCATGTAAATTTTAAGAACATCAACAAGCTGGTCAAAGGAAATTTAGTTAGAGGTTTACCTTCCAAAACATTCAAGACTGATCATTCATGTTTGGCTTGCAAGAAGGGTAAACAACATAAAGCTTCATGTAAGAAGCTTGGAGAAAGAGATATTAGAGAACCTTTGGAGTTGCTACACATGGATCTGTTTGGACCAGTTTCAGTAGAGAGTTTAAACAAGAAGAAGTACTGCTTGGTTGTGACAGATGATTGTAGCAGATTTAGTTGGGTCTTTTTCTTGGGATTCAAAGATGAAACCTTTGATGCTATCCATGACCTGATAGTTTCCCTTGAAAATCAATTGAGACTCAAAGTAAGAGGTATTAGATGTGATAATGGAACAGAATTCAAGAACAAGCATATGGATGAATTCTGTGCCAAGAAAGGGATCAAGAGAGAGTTTAGTATTGCTAGAACACCCCAGCAGAATGGTGTTGCAGAAAGAAAGAACAGGACTTTGATAGAAGCAGCTAGAACAATGCTTGCAGATTCCCAATTACCTATTCTCTTTTGGGCTGAAGCCATAAGTACTGCTTGCTATGTGTTAAATAGAGTTTCAGTAACTAAACCTCAAATGAAGACACCTTATGAGTTACTAATGGGAAAGAAACCAAACATTCGTTTTCTAAAACCTTTTGGCTACTCTCTGACCATTCTAAATACTATTGATTCTCTGGGAAAATTTGATGGTAAGTCAGATGAAGGATATATATTGGGTTATTGTACAAATAGCAAAGGTTTTAGAGTTTATAACAGGAATACCAAAAAGGTACAAGATTGTCGTCATGTTGAATTTTTGGAAGATAAGGAAACTCAGAAAGGTAAAGGTCCTGATTGGATGTTTGATCTTGATCTCAAGTTCACTCCATCTATGAATTATATGCCTATTAGAGAAGAGAATCAGGCTAATCACAAAGAAGATGATTCACAATACATTGTTCATGGAGTCAATGTTAGACCAGAAGATGTTCCTGACAAAGAACCTGAAGTTTCTGATGAGGAACACAGTACTGCTCAACCAACCAATACAGTATCTGATGAAGATCAAGCCATACAAGATGAACTTAATAGGATGCTTTTTCAAGAAACTATAGCACAATCCTATGAAGATGAACAAAGGAGGGCTTATGAAGCTGCAAAGAAAAAGAGTAAATTTCAAGATACTGACCACAGTACTTTTGATCAAAGTACTGATGATCCTTTTGACAGTACTTCTGGTGTGTTAGAACAATCAAATTGGACCAATGCTGATGGTTCTGATGAAGCGAAAAGTGTACCGCTTTTAAGGGGTCATTTAAGCCCTAAATCGTATTTATTTGATCAAATATTGCCCTAAATCGTTCCTTTTGTCATTTTAGGTACTTTTGAGGAGAAATCTGGAAAAGGAGGCATTTTGGACGTTTTTGGAGCATAAAAGTGAAGAAAACGACAAAGTCTCAAAAATCGGCTAAAAGTTACCTATGACGGCGTCACAATTAACCCCAGACGGCGTCATGCCTTGGCAAGAAAAGGTGGACATGAAATTTACTCATGATAAGCCAGTGAAAATAGCATGTGAATTCTGACGGCGTCACGCTTTAACTTGATCAAGGGCGTCACGGCTTAAATCAAAAGGGGACGGCGTCACGTTCAAGGTTCGACGGCGTCAAGCCTTGATAAGCCAGAATGGATTTTGGAAGAGCTAAAGAGGGACGGCGTCAAGAAGGTCATCCGGGAACCCTAGAAGCGGCGAGGTGACGGCGTCACACTCCATAAGGTGACGCCGTCAGATCCAAAAATCTATATATAGTTTTCTAATCTTTTGTCATTAGTGTAGAACTTAGTGTGTGGAATTTTGGGAGAAAACCCTAAGACGATTTTAGCTTCTTTTTCAAGGCTTTTTGCCTTGAGATCTTCCATGTTACATTGAAGATAAGTTATCAATTAATCATTCAATATGTCTATGTGTTGTTTGATTTTATCTTATTCTTGTCTTTTGATTAACATGTTAGGCTAAATTTATCTTGTGTTTGCTTAGATCTAATGAAACCTAGCTATTGATTATTGGTTATTAGTGTGTTATTAGTTGTATTGGATGATTGTTTATCTATGTTAGGCTTAAGAAAACTGGCTAACTTCCTATTCGGTAACTTGCTTGAACGTCTTAAGAAACATGAACCAAATGCGTACTAAAGGTTTTTATGGTTGTATTTAATGCACAAGCGAATTCTAGTGATCCCATGTTAGGAGCTTCCTAGCCGGCTCGACATAGGAGTGAAGTAGGAGCTTGTAGAGTTGGGGAAGTACGTACGCCACCCCACGAATGGTATTAAGGAATACACCCGTCATCCACGCGACTAATACACACTAATTAACCGGTAAAAGATAGTTAGGGAGTAAGGAAATCTAAGTAAACACATTTCTCTACACATAAGTTTCCACCACACTTTTCATTTTTGTTATTTTATTTTATTTGCATTTGTAGTAATTTGGGTTAGTTGACTAGCAACTAATTCCGCCCACTCTTTCAAACCCGAGATTTTACTTGCTTTCATAAAAATATAAAAACATAAAAAAGAATCTTCCTCAACCCTTAGACCTATTAGAGTAGTCTTTCATACCTAACGAACACTATTCCCTGTGGAGAACGATCAATCCCCCGTACTTACCACTACACTATACTACATCGGTCAGGTACACTGCCTGGTGGGGTTGTAAGCCTCTTGAGATCCCTCGAGAGGTAAAACCTGTTGTAAGGTTACAAAACCACGCATCAAGTTTTTGGCGCCGCTGCCGGGGAGTAGTTATTGCTTAGGTTGAAATTTTATTTTTATTAGGTCTACTCACAAGATTCCTATCAAGTGAGATATTTTCTTTTTATTTTGTAGCTTTCTCGTAGTCTATCTTTTCTTTGTGATTTTGTTTGTAATTTGCTTCAAATGGACTTTTCACTTAGATTTCTAAGATTGCAAGATATGGTTGAGTGGCTAGAACACCAAGAAGTTCAAAATACCTCATTTAGAGACACTTATGAATCATATGAGCCTTCACCTAGGATAGATTCTTATGAACAACCTCCATGTTTAGGATCTTGTTTTAGTGAGGCTAATAGGAAAAGCGACCTAGTTTGCCAAGGAATTGTGGATAGAGCCGTATCAATAAATCATAAGTTGGATGAAGCACTAGGTTTGTTATTATCACTACCTAAGAAAACAATTGACGAGGATATAGGTGATCTTGACACGTGGAATAATGAGGTAAACACCATAAGCCCACAAAATACTCAACCATCATTTGAGGCACCCACACCACCCGTGACTTACCCGGAAGAAGTAGAAGAGACTTTAGGAATCCCGATGGAGGTAGAACCCTTGGACCAAGCACAACTAGAGGATATAGGTTTGCACACTTTTAGTAATGACCTTACTCATAGTTCTAGGGAATTTCCTAGTGTTGATGAATTGGAACCTCAACATTTACACAACTTTTCATCCTTAGATTTACATCTAGGAGAAAAAAGAGGAACCGACCCACCCATCAACCAATATTATCCGGGTAGTTTTAGGATGAAGGAAGCCATTCACTCACCCCCTTCACCTCACGTGGCATATTCACACCCTAAGGGTGTGTATCGCTACTTTCACCCGCACTTAATCCTAAGTGTAGGGAAAACCTCCCCTATTTTTGTTAAATAAGGGTAGAGTCAGGCTCGTGACTCGAACAAAAACAAGCGCTTATTGGGAGGCAACCCAAGCTTTATTTGCTTTATTTGTTTGATTGTTTGTTTATTTAATTTTATTTGTTTCCGTATGCATTTCTTATTCTTTTTGTTTACTGTTCATGTCTCAAATATAAATTGTGAAAATGCTTTATTTTGTTTTTAACTTCGTCTTAACTACATATAAAGGTATTTTGCAAAAGATAAGTGTAAGGGAAATCCAAATTTGTTTTTAAGAACAAGATTGAACATGAACGATAACAATGAGATATAAGCATACATATTAGTATTTGTTTGAGTCAAATGCTTGTATCGAGTCATAATGATGTTTTGCAGGATTTCCAGGAAGTAAGGTAAAGGTTTTTCCAGAAATTTTCCGGAAACTTAAAATGAAAATTTTTGTCAGGTCATTTCTGACGGCGTCAGGGTTTATAACCTGACGGCGTCAGATTTAATTTTCAGAAATTTTTGAAAGTTTTGTTTTTAAAAAGTTTTTATTAAAATCTCCAACTTATAATCTCCAGGAATCTGCAAAGTTATCATTCCACAAGCATTATATCCTTATATATAGATTTTATCCCGCCGATGTTATGCAGGTTTTCGTGTTTGTTTTCTCAGGTTTAACAGGTTATTTTGGACAAGGAAATGTTTTGAATCAAGCTTTTGGCGATGCATTAGTCATGGAGCTTCAACATTCTCCTTGGAGGAAGATTTAACCGTGTAATTTCATTATCCACCGAGCGAATCAGGGGAGTATTTGATTTCATTCTTTTACTTTTTACTTTTACATCTTGTTATTTGAACATTGGGGACAATGTTCATCTTAAGTGTAAGGGGGGGTAAAAGTACGATTTTAGAGAATGCCATTGCGCTTGATTTTTGTTTGTTTAATGGTAGATGTGTAATAAAACTGAGATAAATACCTGTTAGGGCAATTTTAGTGCCAAATTTAAAATTTTTTACAACATATAGGAGTGAAACTTTGATCTTAATGAGCGTCTCATGGATAGAAGTTATATGACTAGCACAAAAACCGTACCACTAAAAAATTTTCCACCCCCAAATATGTGAGGTTCGCCCCTAGAATTGGTAGGAAAAGCATTTATGCTATGATGTGTGTATCGGTAGCACTTAGATTCTAGAACTTGCGTTAGGACCATTCCGAGGCCACAAGTGAGACTACATTCGTGTAGTTAGATTTACTACATGATAAGAGGCATTAGGATTAACCCATTGTTTTACACCTGTGTTTTTGTTATAATTACATTGGCTACATTGGTCAAGTAATTCTCCCACACCCTTTGCGTTGTACTCATTTTTAGTACACGATACCCCTAGTACACCCCTCAGAGCCTATCTTTTCGTTTCGACCTTTAAGCATTTTACTTAAAGGAAGAATTTGTTACACCCCACTTAAATGTACACCCAAATCGCCTTAGCCTACCTTGTATGCACTCATTTTTAGTGCATTATTGTTACAACATTTGTTTAAACCCAAGTTAATTATCTAATTGATTACATGGTTGCTAAGTCGAGTCATATCCTTGTACATATTGTTTTGGGACGATTGGGACTCATGGGTAAAGTACTAGTGTAATGGAGTAATGAGGAAGAACATTATTTATTACCCCCATATGTGCTAAATGTTTTAAAAGTACTCCAAGTTTTTCAATTATCTTAATTCGAGTCATTAGATTAGTATTTGTTAAGTTATGTAAAAGTTCAAGTGTAAGGGGGATGCAATGCCCCTATGATGTATTATTTTGGATGGTAGGGCAAAAGTGTATGCAAAAAAAAAATAATAAAAATAAAAAAAAAAAAAAAATCGAAGAATCAAGAAAAACACAAAAAAAAAATGAGAAAAAGAAAAATAGAAAAAAACATACGGACTACCATCCCGTTTCATTTTATGTTTGTTTTATGTTTTTGTTTTTGTTATTTCATTTCTAGCTTAAGATCGAGTCTAGTCTTGGCTTAGCAACGTTGTATAGTACATGTAATTAATCAAGATCTTTAACTCGCCACCAGTAAAATATCCCGTATCCAACAAAACCGTGTTTTCCTTTTCCCTACACCTAACGTTATAACCCATTTAAAAGCCCTCTTTGATAGTTTATCTTTGGTGCTTACGCCTAGTGGAGGAGGTTTTCGATCCTTTCCCAAGCCTATGGTAATCTATTTGCTATGACAGGTAGTGAGAGATATTATCCGTTTTCATTTATGAGATTTATTTTGATGACACTTGAGAGATGTGAGTATCTAAACACTACTTGTGAGGTGCTAGTTTGTAATCTCCGTGCTTATTATGATTGAAGTGGAACGATTATTTGTTGTAATTACTTTTATGTTTGCATTAAATGACCCCTAACTTGTATTTTGATTAGAATAAAAGCGCATTTGCTTGAGGACAAGCAAATCTCAAGTGTAAGGGTATTTGATGAAGCGAAAAGTGTACCGCTTTTAAGGGGTCATTTAAGCCTAAATCGTATTTATTTGATCAAATATTGCCCTAAATCGTTCCTTTTGTCATTTTAGGTACTTTTGAGGAGAAATCTGGAAAAGGAGGCATTTTGGACGTTTTTGGAGCATAAAAGTGAAGAAAACGACAAAGTCTCAAAAATCGGCTAAAAGTTACCTATGACGGCGTCACAATTAACCCCAGACGGCGTCATGCCTTGGCAAGAAAAGGTGGACGTGAAATTTACTCATGATAAGCCAGTGAAAATAGCATGTGAATTCTGACGGCGTCACGCTTTAACTTGATCAAGGGCGTCACGGCTTAAATCAAAAGGGGACGGCGTCACGTTCAAGGTTCGACGGCGTCAAGCCTTGATAAGCCAGAATGGATTTTGGAAGAGCTAAAGAGGGACGGCGTCAAGAAGGTCATCCGGGAACCCTAGAAGCGGCGAGGTAACGGCGTCACACTCCATAAGGTGACGCCGTCAGATCCAAAAATCTATATATAGTTTTCTAATCTTTTGTGATTAGTGTGGAACTTAGTGTGTGGAATTTTGGGAGAAAACCCTAAGACGATTTTAGCTTCTTTTTCAAGGCTTTTTGCCTTGAGATCTTCCATGTTACATTGAAGATAAGTTATCAATTAATCATTCAATATGTCTATGTGTTGTTTGATTTTATCTTATTCTTGTCTTTTGATTAACATGTTAGGCTAAATTTATCTTGTGTTTGCTTAGATCTAATGAAACCTAGCTATTGATTATTGGTTATTAGTGTGTTATTAGTTGTATTGGATGATTGTTTATCTATGTTAGGCTTAAGAAAACTGGCTAACTTCCTATTCGGTAACTTGCTTGAACGTCTTAAGAAACATGAACCAAATGCGTACTAAAGGTTTTTATGGTTGTATTTAATGCACAAGCGAATTCTAGTGATCCCATGTTAGGAGCTTCCTAGCCGGCTCGACATAGGAGTGAAGTAGGAGCTTGTAGAGTTGGGGAAGTACGTACGCCACCCCACGAATGGTATTAAGGAATACACCCGTCATCCACGCGACTAATACACACTAATCAACCGGTAAAAGATAGTTAGGGAGTAAGGAAATCTAAGTAAACACATTTCTCTACACATAAGTTTCCACCACATTTTCATTTTTGTTATTTTATTTTATTTGCATTCGTAGTAATTTGGGTTAGTTGACTAGCAACTAATTCCGCCCACTCCTTCAAACCCGAGATTTTACTTGCTTTCATAAAAATATAAAAACATAAAAAAGAATCTTCCTCAACCCTTAGACCTATTAGAGTAGTCTTTCATACCTAACGAACACTATTCCCTGTGGAGAACGATCAATCCCCCGTACTTACCACTACACTATACTACATCGGTCAGGTACACTGCCTGGTGGGGTTGTAAGCCTCTTGAGATCCCTCGAGAGGTAAAACCTGTTGTAAGGTTACAAAACCACGCATCAGGTTCCAAAGTTGATGATGATGATTTGGATAATGCTAACATTCCTGGATTAGAAGAAGTTGATGATGAGCTTAATCAAGAAGGTATTTTCTCCAATGAAGGGATTGATTTTACTAACTTGGAGTCTGATCTTCCAGTACCACCAACTCCTACCTTGAGAGTTCATAAAGCTCATCCTCAAAGTAACATTATTGGATCACCCTCTTCAGGAGTGGTTACAAGAAACAAAGTTAAAGGTCTTTCTAAGCAACATACTGCTTTACTTAGCTTTGTTTACAAACAAAAAAGGATGAATCACAAGGATCAACAAACATGCCTGTTTGCTTGCTTTCTATCTCAAGAAGAACCCAAGAAGGTAGCTCAAGCTTTAGCTGATGAAAGTTGGGTTGAAGCCATGCAAGAGGAGCTTCTACAATTCAAGCTTCAAGAAGTCTGGGTATTATGTGATTTACCAGATGGCAAAAGAGTCATTGGTACAAGATGGGTTTTCAGAATCAAAAGAGATGAAAGAGGGAATGTTATCAAAAATAAAGCTAGATTGGTTGCACAAGGATATCGCCAAGAAGAAGGAGTGGATTATGATGAAGTGTTTGCTCCTGTTGCAAGGATAGAGGTAATAAGGTTATTTCTTGCCTTTGCATCCTATATGGGACTTCCTGTCTACCAAATGGATGTCAAATGTGCTTTTCTTTATGGCACAATTTCTGAGGAAGTTTATGTTAAACAACCACCTGGATTTGAAGATCCTGCACATCCAAACAAAGTCTATAAGGTGATCAAGGCACTATATGGCCTTCATCAAGCTCCCAGAGCTTGGTATGAGAGACTCTCACATTTTCTATTACAACATGGTTATAGGAGAGGAGCAATTGATAAGACTTTGTTTATCAAACGGGATAAGAAAGACATTATGTTAGTCCAAGTCTATGTGGATGATATTATATTTGGAGCCACAAAGAAGTCTATGGTGAAAGAGTTTGAAGACCTTATGCAAAAGGAGTTTCAAATGAGTTCTATGGGAGAATTAACCTTCTTTCTGGGGCTTCAAGTTAGACAAACAAGAGATGGACTCTTCATTAACCAAGAAAAGTATGTTGCAGACATACTTAAAAGATTTGACCTTCCAAATCTCAGGCCTGCCACCACACCCATTGATAATAATAAACCCTTAGGCAAGGATGAAGATGGATAAGCTGTGGATGTCAAGCTTTATAGATCTATGATTGGTTGTCTTATGTACTTAACTGCATCAAGACCTGACATCATGTTTGCTGTATGTTTGTGTGCAAGATATCAGGTTACACCCAAGGTTTCACATATGTATGCAGTCAAGAGGATTTTTCGATATCTCAAGCATCAACCAAAGTTAGGATTATGGTATCCTAAGGAGTCACCTTTTCACTTGGAAGCTTTTTCAGATAGTGACTATGCAGGAGATAACTATGATAGAAGATCAACCTCAGGAGGATGTCAATATCTTGGAAGAAGATTAGTCTCCTGGCAATGTAAAAAGCAAACAATTGCTGCAACCTCCTCTACTGAAGCAGAATATGTTGCTGCTGCAAGCTGTTGTGGACAAGTTTTGTGGATGCAAAATCAACTCTTGGATTATGGATTCAATTTCAAAAATACTCCTATCAACATTGATAATGAGAGTACTATCTGTATTGTGAAGAATCCAGTTTATCACTCCAAGACCAAGCATATTCAGATTAGGCATCACTTCATTCGGGACTGTTAAGAGCACAGGCTTATAAATGTGGTCAAGGTTCACACAGATGATAATGTAGCTGATCTACTCACAAAGGGATTTGATGTTTCAAGATTCAACCACTTAGTTGTGAGCATTGGGATGATTAACTACTAGGCTACATTTGAGGGGAGGCTTTAGTATTAGTTAGTATACTTTCTTTCAGTTCTTAATGAAAGTATTGGTTTTTAGTAGTTTAGTTTAGCCTATATGCTGTATTTAAGGGGAGGCAACATAAGTTATTAGTTAGAACTTAAGCATACGCCATTTATAAGTTCTTGGTTTAAGTTTGAAGTATTGATTGTGGATAAGAAGATGGAACGTACTGCTTTGTTGCTTAACGTACTGACTCAGCAACAAACTGCTTCAACGTACTGCTTACGTGGATGTACTGTTCCAACGGTCAAAAATTGTGGGGCTATGGTTAATTAATTCCTTACGACGGAGATAATAAGTTAATCAAAACGGTAACTTTATTATTTTGAGTTTGATTTGTTTCCATCCTATTTAAAGAAACTCTCCCCAATTCCCCGCCTTTTACCTTATTTGAGAACCCTCATTCGCTTTTCCACTACAATCTTTTTAACGAAACACACATTCAAAGCGAATCCTTCTCTAAGACTCATCATGGCTAATCGAGTAACAATTAGCAAACACAACATGATCGCTAATTTGGACAAGACAAGGGATAATGTTGATTTTCATGCGATCATTGATTTCTTAACTGGGTCTTCCATCAACTACTCTATTTTAGTTGACCCTGATGTTATTGGTCCATGGATTCAAGAATTTTGGGCTACTGCAACGATTGAAGATGACTCGTTGATTAGGGCTACGGTTGCTGGCCGAACTATTCGGATTTCTGAAGCCACTGTTAGGGATGTTTTGATGTTTAATGATGAAGGAGGGGCTGTTGGTTTCGAAAAACAAGTGCTTTGGGACACTTTAAGTGATATAGGTTATGAAGGAGATTTTACGAAACTTACTTTTCAGAAGCCTTTGTTTTGTTCTCATTGGAAGTACCTAATTCACGTCTTACTTCATTGTTTAAGTCCCAAAAGTACTTCTTTTGATCAATTTGGTCAAAATATTGCATCTGCTTTAGTGGGTTTGGCTACCGATCTACGATTCAACTTTTCAAAACTAATTCTAGATGGTATGCTTTCACACATTACTAATGGTTCACCATTCTTAATGTATCCAAGGTTTGTTCAGTTATTCTTGAACAATCAACTTGACGATGTCCCTAAACCTCAAAGTTTTTTACCCACTGTCAAACTTCCACCAAAGGTGTTTACTTTTCTATCCAAAAAGAGTATCAAGTTTTCTGGAACAAACACACCTTTGACTGCTCATATATTGGGAGTTGCACAAGTTGTTAGAGTTGCAGAGCAAGAGCAAGAAGCAAACTCTGAATCAGCAAGCCAAGAGTCTCTAGTTTCAAGAGAAGTTAGTGTTCCTCAACCTACTGCTTCTCATCATACTGCTTCTCCACATTCTGCTACTCGGGAAGATACTGCTCCTATGGACATTCCTACTCATGAGGAGTCAGACCAAGATATGCATCAACCACCATCTCCTAATGATTCTTCTTCCACAAATATATCTAAGCAATTTGAAGAAGAAGAGGCAGAGTTGGATAATTATGCTTTAACAAGAGAGTTAAGGAGGCTGAAAAGGGAGAGTGAGGCTCAAACTGCTAAAATAGTCAAATTAAAGACTAAGTTTCAAAGATTGAAGAAGTTTGTTTGGCCACTAGTTCAACACCATCGATTATGGGTAAAGTCTCAGAAAAGGAGTGGTCAGGTACTCAAGAAGTCTTCTCAGTCAAAGAAGAAAAAGTCAAAGAAGCAATCTTCATTCCAATTGGGGAGGAATTTAGAGAATTTGAATGAAGATGCTGGTTTTGAACAAGATGCTGGATTTATGGATGATACTCAGATGACACCACCTGAAAATATTCCTCAAGATACTGCTGAGAGGAAGAGTGATGAAACAGAGCAAATCAATTTGGAAGAAGCTGCTGTTGAAGTAAGAAGTGGTGATACTGAGGAAGTAAACTTGGAAGGAGCTGAAGCTGAAAGTACTGCTCAACAAGGTACTGAGAGGCAATTTACTATTACACCTAGAACTTTAGATTTTGAGGAACATATTGGTCCTTCAAGTCAAGTTCAAGAGGAAGTTGGCCCTTCTAAACCAGTTCAGGAAGAAGATGTTATAGCTCATACTAACAGTGATGATGAAACAATTGCTGACATTATGCTTAATATGTCAAGTCAAAGAGGCATCAGTATTCATGAGGTTGAACAACAACATCATACTTCTTCTCAACCTACTCAGGAGATAGATCCAAAAGATAAAGGTAAAGGGATCTTGGTAGAAAAGAAGAAGAAAAAGATGACATTGGCACAGTTAAGACAAATTCAGATTGCCAAAAATGAGGAAGCAGCTAGAATATTGCAAGCAGAGATAGATGCTGAAGAATCAAGGAAGATTGTTCAATCACAAAGGCCAATTAGTAAAGCTAGAGAAAGGAATGATATGATGGCTTATCTGAAAGGTCAAGGATATACAGGTTTAGTCAGATTGACATATACAGAGATGAAGGATCTGTATGATGCTGTTAGAGAAGCTATAGAAAAGGATCTTGCAAGCATTATTTCTTTTGAAGATAAGGAGCTTGAAGATAAAAGAAAGGAAAGAGATGTTACAAGAAGCTCAAAGAGGAAAAGAACAACTGATGAACAGCCATCAAAGAAGTTCAAGTTCAAGGATACATTTGAATTAAGAACAGATACAGTTGATGAGCTAAGGAATTATCTTAGAGTTGTTGACTTTGAACATCCAAAATTGAAAGAAGATACTGATAAGAAGTCCAAGATATCTACTTTTTCAGTTGTAGAATCACAAGAAGGAGATTATCTGATCTTTCATAGACAAGATGGAAGTTTTAGAGTATTCAATTCATTATGGGATATACTACATCTGATTGACAGAGATGATATGCTTCAGTTATATCTCCAAGTGCAAACTTATTTTGAGCATATTCCACCACAAGGAGTAGGTTTGATATTGTTAGGAGATCTCACAACAATCTGGGAGACAGAGGAAACAAAGGACAGTACTTTGTGGGAAAATCAAGACAACTGGAAGATTAACAGATGGAGATTCTTTGAATCAGTTGGAATACATGTTTTGGAGTTAGAAGATGGCACTATGATTCATATGCTAGCAGAACAGAGATATCCACTCACAAGAGATCTGATGATCAGGATGCTAGAGCATGGCATGGAAGTGGAACAAGAGAATGAAGTAGCATTGATGGTCATAAAATTGTTTATCAAGTGGACAACTGAATCTGAAGATTAATGCATAACTATTGGTATGGTTTAATTATTATATAAATCTTTTGAAAAATAAGTACTTTCTTCAAAGTACTGCTAGTCAAACAGTACTTTCTCAAAGTACTACTTGCAGCATGAAACCAGTAAAGTCTTTTGATAAAATCAGTAATTTTTTATAAGTGCAAAAACATTTTGAAGCACAAAGATTAAACAGCAACAAATGGTTTTGAAAGCAACAGCATGGTGTTAGTACTTGTACTACACAACAAATGGTAATCAACTCACCATGTTTAATAAACAAGAAAGAGTTTGACTCATCATGAGGGTACGGCTCTGATGTGATTATCAAATCCATTTTTAGTTGACAATTTACTAAAAATTGTATGGTTTTCAACTCACCATATCTATATTAGTGAAGAGTTGGCTAGCCCACAAGATAATGGCTTTGTGGTAAAGGCTGTGGAAAACCATTATATGGTAATTATTTCACCATGGTAGTGATTGTACTAAAAGAACTAGCTAGTCCAAAAGCAAACGGCTATTTGGTAAAGACTACTCAAATCCGTTGATAGCTGATGATTTGCTAAAAATCATATGGTTATCAATGTACCATGGTTTTTCCTAAACCTAAACATTGTCTACTCCAGAGTTAATGGCTTTGGTAAAGAGACATCAAAATCCATTAAGTTTTCAATGATTCACCTCTCACAGGAGTTAACACACCTGGAAGTGATGAGAATAGTATGAAACTTTTAAAGATCTGATGTACCTATTGCCAATATGATGCTGAGTTGCTGAAAAGATATGATGCTGAAAAAGAATTGTTGCTGATGAAGATTGAAGATACTGATTGCATTGATGATGACAAAACAACAACGAGACAGATTTCAAAGATACAACCTTTCCTTGAAGATAAAGTGTTGAAGTTAAAGAAATACAAAGGAACTTGAAATCAAGCAAGTAGAATTCAAGTTAGGGGAGGATTGTTGGGCTATGAAATATCAAAGTACTGCTGGAAGTCAAAGTACTGCTAATCAAGTCAAAGTACTGCTGCTCGTTGAAGGACTGATATGCAAATTGTTTAAGGACTAATGTGTAATTCTAGAATGTTCGTATTAGATTAGAGTTATAATTAGAATTACTTGTCGTTCAAGTTTGTAAACCGACTAGGGTTTTCCTTGTGCCTATAAAAGGATCCCTAGGTTGGCATTAGAGATATACGATTAGATAAGATTTTAGAGAGACAAGTTTACACGAAGAAGCTTGTTAGAAGTATTAGTGATTAGAGTTTGTTAGTGAATCTGTGTAAGAGAGCAGGTTCAAGGTTTTAATAATATTCGAAGTTGTTTATTAATTCTTCTTAGCTTTGTTGAAGTAGATTCCGCATACTTAGCAAAGTATATCAGTGTTTCATTATTAATAGTTTTGAATTCATTCAAAGTTGTTAAACCGTAGACAAGCTACAAGTTAGTTTGGTCAGAGTATATCGATCCAACAAACAGCACGAACCAACCGGTACTTACAGGCTCAGACTTGAGATCATCAACAGCATAGTGTGAAGACTTTCTCAAATCCTAACCCAGACCGTTCTGAACCGGATTCCCCCGAAAGGGATTACACGGACACACCGAAGTGCACCCACGATTCAGTGAGTCGCTGGAGATCACCCCACGACTGTAGACCGTTTGGAGCAAATACTAAGCGTAACCCACAAGGAGTTACCGAAGTGACCTGCTGACAGAGTTGTTTGATGTTGTTCTGGAAGGATTTCCATTCAATCATTGATAATCACAATTGTGACTTCTCTCATGAATGTTCTTGGCAGATTGCTAAGATCTGCGAAGGACACTTTCTTAATTTTACATCTGCTGCCCATGATGTAGAACAACAGAGTAATACTAAGTGTACCTAAGAGATCTTTTATGAATCTCATGGCTCTAGACTCAATTAGTGCACATTTGTTTGGTCATCGGAGGCGTGGAGCAGATTGCCTCCTTTTCAATATCAACATTCTCGTAATGAGAGGTCGATAGATTATGAAGGGTTCTCCGTGTGAATGAAACAAATGTCTTTTGAGAGACACTTGAGTGGCTTAGAAGGTTTATTAGTGCGTCACTGGGTCCATGACGTCTTTAGTCTTCAATACCGGTGATGCTCATCAACCAGTAGATTATGAATTGAACCCGGTGTCTGCCCTAAGGTTGAACAAATGGAGGGCTATTTCTTTTCACCCTTTTCTTAACTTTTCTTTTTAATTATTCAACCCCTTCTTTCTCCGTTCATTCATTTTCTCCTTTTTATATCATACCTAGGACTTTCTAGTTCTAAACTATTGGTATTGTCCTTGGGTAGATCCCTCCGGCTCTGGCGGATCATATGACGGTTTTCCCTAACCTTAGTCACCTTATAACTCCATCACTATCCTAATGATGCCATAAACCAAACCATTGAAAATCTCTCAAAGTGTCGATAATTGTAAAGACATTTTGTTGACACCTTGAGAGTTTGATGATTTTCAGAAATACTCCCCCTTAACATGTGCGCATAAGTATTAAATTTTGAAATTTGCACATGCCGGAAAGAGTTGGCACTTTTGAATTGATTGACTTTCAATGAACCTGATCGTTGCAAGACACGCTTACATCACCAGTTAAACTGGCTTGAAATTATTACCCGTCCAGATCAGATTCAAAGATTATCGCTCGAAATCGGTACATTCTACTCAGACACATCCTTTGCGAGACACGCTTACATCACCAGTTAAACTGGCTTGAAATTATTACCCGTCCGGGACATGTCCTTTCGACTACTGACTTTCCTATTCGTCAATTCGAGAGTCAATTCTGAGTTTGAGCACACGAGATTCCAGCAATTGAGACATCATATTTTAATCATCTTTTACTTCTCCCCCTCAAAAATAGCATACTCATGATGTTTTTGGAAAACGTTTATGATTAAAATATGCTGTTTTTGAGTTTTAGGGAAGAATTTCAAGAACATTTATAATTCTTTGAACAAAGATTATATTTTCAAATACTCCCCCTTAACAAAGGAATATTTGTCCTTATGAGCAGAATGTTTGAAAAACTTTGGAAAACATTCTGGTTTTAATTCTGCTCATAAGTAAGAAGCTTTCGCTCCTTTTTCAGGATTGAGGCACTGAAGCGTACCTCAGGGTCCTTTCTTTGAGGTCCGGGTTGTACACTGTTATGTGTGCACAAGCAGTAGTCATTTAACAGTCATATATAAGTAAGAATTTTGAATGAATAATGAATATTGAAATCAAATTCTTACAATTTAACCGCCTTTGCCAAAAGTGGTGAATTGTGGATCTGTTCTCTGAAATAATCTGATGGCAAATGGAGGACGACCACCAACATAAGTTTCCAATCTCCTCATCTGATCCCTTCGGTAGAGCCTTTCTTCGATCGACCAGATAAAATTCTTAACTTGCCTAAGCTGATGATGATTCCATTTCTTGTGCTTCTTCAATATTTGATCTTGAACCCGTGTGACTAACCCATCTCGAACATTCTTTAGAGTGTCATCACAAAACTTGTGAATCTCTTTATGTGGCATGAAACGGTTAGTGTTTGTAGCACTTCTGTAGATGAATCCGAAGACAGGGTCGTTCTTGAGCAAGTACTGAGGCTCTCTATTGTCAGTAAGAGTAAACATGGGTTCCTCAAGATTCAACTTCTTCTGATAGCTTTCAACTCCAAGCTGAAGGTCCTCAACACGTTCTTTGATAACTGTTCTTCTGATGAAGTGACAGATAGCCGTGCTAAATGAATACAGAAGAGTAGGATTAAGATGATTCAGCTTCCCTTGTACTTTCATCAAATACAAATCTTCAATGTTATTGAGATTGAGTGCGGGAAAATCTGCTTCATTAAACGTGTAAAGTAGATCATCTTGTCTGCGAACAGTGATCTCAGAAATGAAAGTGTAGCCAAGCTTTTGTGATCCCTTGGCATCAATCACCGCCTTGATACGAAGATCACTGAACACCTTTTCACGAGATGCCATGAGACCAAGCTTGTACTTGTACCACGACTTACGTTTGTCAAACCATTGGTGAATTCCAAGTTTAGCGTCACGATCATATTTTGCAACTTTGTTGATGAAGAGTTTACGGTGTCTAGCTTCTTCCTCAATGGCAGGATTGGTGTAGTTCGCAGCAGGAGTGAATGTGATTGAGGTAGCATATTTGACTTTACTGGAAGCCCCATGTACGAGTAGTTCCAGATCTTGATTGAAGAAGAATGCGAATGGAATTTCTGACATTCCATGGTATGGTCGTATCACAGGAAGTGGTTTTGTCCAGTCAGTGATGTATGGACGTTTCTTACTGTCAAGACCACCTTCCCTGAATACATCTGGATTTGTCCAATCGAAGTCTTTGGATAATGCCCTAGCAATGTTCTCTAGATGATATTCCAACTCAGCAGCATTTGCAGATTTATCCTTTAAAAGAGTGAAGGCATCATTTTTTACTCTACGAAGCTCTCTTTTTGTCATCTTCTTAATGTTGAATGCATGTTTCACTTTCTGAGTGTATTCAAACGTGCTATCTTCTATTTTTGAAGCTTCGTCGTCGTTGATTTGAGCCTTTGCAAGATGGTCGAACCAGTCGTTTCCTTGTAAGTCTTCGTCAGTATCTAACCATGTAATCACAGCTGGTTCTTCAGAAGATTTCTTACTGCTGGAAGGTTTAGATTTAGCTGGTTTTGGAGGTGGTTGAGGTGGATCATCTTGAGGTTGAAACTCAATTTCTTCATTTATGAAATGTTCAAAGTGATGCTCAGTTTCCTTAGGACCAGATTCTTGATGAGTTGGAGATGGTGAAGAATTTTTCTATTATGTTGGTTCCTGAATGTGAATCCCAGATCCACTCCCATTCTTTTGTTTCTTCTGTGTGGGATTTGGATCTTGATCCTCATTGTCGTCATCACGAATCCTTTTACCCTTATCAGCAGCAACCTTGCAAGAAACCTTCTCAATGTATGCTTCAATAGACTTTATGAGACTTATATCTTCAGGAGAAGGAGACGTCATAGCATGGAGTCTGTTAAGAAGTTCAAGTTTGAGTTCTTCAGTGGTGAAGTCTTTGAGTTGCTTGAAGCCAGAATTTGAGATGATTGCTTCTTTGACCTTGACATCAAGTTGAGTGTTGACATTCTCGTTAATATTTTTCTGTAGATCAGCAGTGAAGCGTTTGACATAATGTCTTGTCTTACTTTTGATATGATCTTCAATATCAAAAGTAAGAAACTCATCCATGTTCTGCTTTGTTTCCTGCATCTCCTTGACTTGATCAGACATATCCTTGATAAGGTTTTTCATTTCTGACATTTGTTCTTGCAACCTGCTCTCTTTTCTTGCTTGAGCAAGTTTGGCTGCTTTCTTAATTTGCCTGGATATAGGTGACAGAACTTCCACTCTTGTGACTTTGGCGATTTTATTGACATGTTTGCCTTTCATGATTGTTCTGATTCTTTCTGCCATTGTTTCTTTGCCTTTGTGTGATGGTGACTTTGATGGTGATGGAGTGAGTGAGGGTATGGATGATGATGAATTAGGAGGTGTAGGATCCTTGTGAGATGAAGGTGAAGGTTTTAGAGATTTCCTCGGTGATTCTGGAGGAGTTAGATGCTTGGGAGGTGAATTAGGAGGTGTGATAGGTTTGGGAGAAGGAATGGGAGGAGTCTGATCTCGTGGTTGTTGAGGAGACTTATTAAATGGATCATTCAATGGAGAGATAATGTAGTTATCTGCTTCCTCATCCTCCTTTTGTTTCCTTTCCATTTCTTCCTTCCTTTTCCTTTCTGTTTCAGCAAGTGCCTCCAGCTCATTTGCAGCTTCAATAGCCGTTGATCCAGTAATTTCCTTCTCTTCCTCAGAATCTCCCCATTCCCCAGTGTTATCTTGATGATGTACCTCCTCTTGATGAGGGATGTCATCGAACATTGAATCTGAAATTTCATTTTCTGTGAAGACTATCTTTTCTGATTCAGATTGTGTTTGATTTTCCAAGTCGGGTTGATTAACCGAGCTTGATTGAGGAGGTGGAACCGTAGATGTAGCCATATCGGGTTGATTAACCGTATCTGGCTGAACTGTGGAAGGTTGTGAGTTACCGGGTTGATTAACCGGATTAGGGGATGAAACTGGTGCTGGAGTGACTCCTGATCCTCCTGCTCCCTTAGCAATCTCTTCCTTCTTCTTTTCTTCCAATTCCCTCATTACTCTCTTATGTAGATCTGCTCTTCTTTCTTCATCAATCTTCTTTTCCTTAATACTTGCCTTAGCAGCATTCTCTAGGTCAAGCTTTGTTTGAAACTCAGCTTCTTGCTCATTAAGTATTTCCAATTCTGGTTCAGTGTCTTCAAAGGATTCAGAGGATTCATCACGAATACCAATGTCTTCAACTTTTGGTTTTGGAGCAGTCTTAATAATTCTCCTCTTGCTTGGGGGTTGTCTCTTTGAAGCACTAGATGCACTTCCAGTTTTACTAGCTCTACTACTTTTGGAACGAGTCTTGGAGGAACCTGTTCCCTCAGTCATTTTAGTGATGCCGACAAGCTTCTTTTCATAAGCCTGAATGTAATCTTCGTAAGCAGGAGTTTCCTTGACCTCATCAGTAAGTAGAACATCAAACAGCTTAAGACCTTGTTTGTGAGTGCTATCCTTTGGAAAGTATACTGATTTGAAATCCGTGTCCATCTTTATCACATGTCTTTCTCTGTCTTTGGGTCGATTAGAAATATCATGATGCTTATCAAGAAGAAGACTGATTAGCAACTTAGTGTAACGGACAAATGGAATTTTAGTCAATGGTTTTCTGTGCTGAGCATGCATTTGAAACATAAGATCTTCCCACATGATAGCAGCAAAATCAAGGTTGTGTTTGGTAACAAATCCCCAGAAGAGTTGAGCATGAGAAAGTCTTGGATGTTCGTGTCCACTGTCTCTTCCAGACACTGATCGAATTAGAATGTAGTACATTGCTCTCCATGGTTGAGGAATGGACTTGGCATTGATATTTGAGAGAATGTTGAGTGGAAGATTTGGATCTACATCATATCCAATGCCAATGAGAAAGTTGAGAATGTCTTGTTCAGTGGGTGAAGGCCAGTATTGTCGTGAGGTATCCGGTGGATTGGGTAGAGATAAAGCTTCACGTAGATGTGCTGGTGTGACTTTGACTTGTTTTCTGTCAAGAGTGCATGTGAAGAATTTGTTACTGTCATCCGGTTTGATAGTGCTCCACATATGATGGATGTATAACTCAGGAATACTATCTGAATCTTCCAAAATACTACGGCATTCATGTCTTTTGAGGATTTCAATAACAATGCGACAACTCGGTTCAGCACACTTGATGTTGTCAAAGACCACTCTTGAATTGTTCTTGCCATACTTAGCCGTGAATCCTTGTGGGAATAACTTAGCTTTGGTGATCAATGGGAGTGGTTGTTGTTGTTGTGAAGACATTGTGGATAATCTGAAACAGCATTATGACACCAATTTGCAGGATATATGTGTGTTAGCATTAGTTGAGACTAAGTGTTTGCACATAACATCCTTTATTAACATGTTTAAACAATCGTTAATCTATGAATTGATCATTTTAATTTGCATAAGAAATTTTCTCTCAAATTTGACAAGACTTAAGGAAATTTGTAATTTCTTTGGAAATTTGTAATTTCAAAGGCAGTTGTCAAATGCGAGAAACTTTGACAAATGCGAGAGAAATTACCAATTGCGAGAGAAAGTACCAATTGCGAGAAAATTTGTCAAATGCGAGAGAAAGTTCAATTGCGAGAAAAATTGTCAAATGCGAGAGAAATTCCAATTGCGAGAAAAATTTTCAAATGCGAGAGAAATTCCAATTGCGAGAAAAGTTTTTCAATTGCGAGAGCATTTACCATTTGCGATAGCAACCACCAATTGCGAAAGCAAATGACAATTGCTAAAGCAATTGCAAATTCGAGAATATCTTATACAAGAAATTCCGAAACCCTTTTGACGACGATTTTTCACCAAGATTTTGCATTTCATTTTAACACAGATTAAAGATATCATGCTAATTGCAATAGGTTCACATAGCTATTTTTCGCATTTTGTTCAAGTTATAACAAGTTTTAACCACAAAATCTCTAGAATCAAACTGCTTGTGCATCGTGTTCTTCATAAACCCTAAATTTCAATTAATGACTAACTGATGTTTCTGGGCTTAATCTGAGGCAACACATGTTCAATTCATATCATAACAACAACATAACAACTCTTTAATCACACCAAATCATTCGCATCTGATTTTCCCCAAATTATGAACATAAACCCTAAAATCACGAATAATCATTCATAAGAATTTCTGGTACGATTAAGCATGCATTTATGTTACACAATCATGTTCTAAGCACAGAAGTACAATCAAACTCACTCATAACACATAGGATTGAAAATCCCCAAATCTACGCAAAACCTAGAATTTCGACTAATCATTATACACAAAATCCACCGTTGGATCACTAATTCCTTGAAAACCATATGTTACAATCACTTAATAATCATGAAAACACTCACAGATTAGTTGAAACTTGAATGGATGATCAGAATTAATAATAGCCGTCGATTGAGTTGTTGAGTGGAAGTAAATGCGAGACAAGAATAGCAGTGAAAGTAAATGAATTTGCAGAGTATATTTAATTCTTTACTTTTAACTTTTATTCTTTTTTCCACAATTAGTCCCTTAACCTCAATATTTAGCATATTTAATCCTAACCAATCAATTTTCAATATTCATCACTTATGGTCCTTTAACCTTTTGTTGTTACCATCAAAGTCCTAACCATTTAGCAAATAAGCCTTAGGATATACCATCATAACCAATACGAAGCAACAGTGTTACAGAAAATATGCAAGTACAAATTGTTTTAAGAATTTGTGAAATTATGTGTCTCCCCCTCAACATTTGTTCAGAAATAAATAAAGATAGTTTAAGAAGAACAAAATGTTGATTAAGGATTTGTACTTGCGCACACACATTTTTTTTTTTTTTTTTTTTTTTTTTTGTTAATAATTATGTACAAGATAGTTTGGATGTTTGACTCATTTATTTGTTTATGAGAAAGTTTGTCAATTCTTGGGGAGTCAAACATCTCATGCCAATTTGGTGAACCAGTTTCACAAAATGATCATGAGGTAAAGCTTTCGTGAAAAGATCCGCCAATTGGTGTTCCGTTCCCACGAAATACAACTCAACGATACCCTGCTCCACATGCTCCTTGATGAAGTGATATCTGAGAGCGATGTGTTTGGACTTGGAATGTTGCACTGTGTTGCACGAGATAGCGATAGCACTTTTGGAGTCACAGTACATCGGGATTTTGTTGAATATGTAACCATAATCCATCAGTTGTGATCGCATCCAAATGATTTGAGCACAACAGGTAGACATAGCTACATATTCTGATTCCGTGGATGATAGAGACGTACAATCTTGCTTCTTTGACTGCCAGGACACCAGCTTATCACCTAGGAATTGAACACCACCGGATGTGCTCTTTCTTGTATCAATACATCCCGCATGATCTGCATCTGAAAAAGCAGTTAGTGCAAAACCAGAATCCTTTGGATACCAGATCCCCAAATGAATGGTTCCCTTGATGTATCGAAGGATTCTTTTAATAGCAGATAAATGTCTTTCTGTTGGGTTAGACTGATAGCGTGAACATAGGTATGTGGCAAATACAACATCCGGTCTGCTAGCGGTGAGATACATGAGAGACCCAATTATACTACGATAATTTGTAGGATCAGTGGGTTTCCCATGTATGTCAGCATCTAGCTTCGGGGATGAGGAGGACATAGGGGTGTTATAGGTGTCACTAGTTGTCATGCCATGCTTTTTTAATATTTCTTGTGCATATTTAGACTGACTCAAGAATATACCATGAGGTGATTGGTGAATTTGTAATCCTAGGAAAAAATTTAGTTCACCGATCATGGACATCTCAAAGTTTTGTTTCATAAGTTTTGCAAAAGCGTTTGAGTACTTTTTATGGGTAGACCCAAAAATGATGTCATCCACATAAATTTGTACGATGAGAATGTCCTCCCCGTGTTTTTGTATAAACAGAGTCGGGTCCACAGATCCTTTAGTAAAATGATTAGCAAGCAAGAATGCAGCGAGTTTATCGTACCATGCCCTCGGGGCTTGTTTAAGGCCGTAGAGAGCTTTCTTAAGCCTGTAAACGTGTTGTGGATGTTCTGGATCGACGAAGCCCTCTGGTTGTGAAACATACACCTCTTCACGAAGTTGTCTGTTCAGGAATGTTGTCTTCACGTCCATTTGGTAAACTGTGATGTTCTTATGAGCTGCGTACGCCAGGAACATTCTCACTGCCTCAAGCCTAGCCACTGGAGCAAAATATTCCTCGAAGTCAATTCCTTCTTCTTGGCTATACCCTTTAGCAACCAATCGTGACTTGTTACGAATAACCGTTTCTTCTGCATCCAGCTTATTTTTCCAAATCCATTTTAAACCTACAACATAAACTCCATATGGTTTTTCAACGAGTTCCCAGACTTCCAATCTTTTGAAATGATCCAACTCCTCTTGCATTGATTCAATCCAATTGTCGTAAGTCATGGCCTCTTTGATATTTTTCGGTTCAGCTTGACAAACGGTGAGAGCGTATATGCAGGTTTCACCATCTGTGTGGAGTTTCTGTCGTGTCATAACTGGTTTATCTGGATTGCCAATCACATTAACTAACGGATGATACCTTGTCCATTTATGAGTAGATGGGTAGTGTTGAATATTGTTGTGATGATATGACGGGTCCATATTGCTCGAGGATGATTCTCCGGTATCTGGAATGGTTGGTGGTGGAGCAAATGGATTAAAGAAGGCGTTCCCGTCATATCCTGATGGTGTGGGAACATTGTTAGAAATGGGGGATGAATCTTCAACTGCTGGTAGAGGTGTTTTATCCATTGATGTTGATGGTTCAGGTTGTGGTGCATCGTCAGCAACTACTGTAGAGGTAGATTGATGCGTGGTTTTGTAACCTTACAACAGGTTTTACCTCTCGAGGGATCTCAAGAGGCTTACAACCCCACCAGGCAGTGTACCTGACCGATGTAGTATAGTGTAGTGGTAAGTACGGGGGATTGATCGTTCTCCACAGGGAATAGTGTTCGTTAGGTATGAAAAGCTACTCTAATAGGTCTAAGGGTTGAGGAAGATTCTTTTTTTATGTTTTTATATTTTTATGAAAGCAAGTAAAATCTCGGTTTTGAAGGAGTGGGCGGAATTAGTTGCTAGTCAACTAACCCAAATAACTACAAATGCAAATAAAATAAAATATCAAAAATGAAAAGTTTGGTTGAAACTTATGTGTAGAGAAATGTGTTTACTTAGATTTCCTTACTCCCTAACTATCTTTTACCGGTTAATTAGTGTGTATTAGTTGCGTGGATGACGGGTGTATTCCTTAATACCATTCGTGGGGTGGCGTACGTACTTCCCCAACTCTACAAGCTCCTACTTCACTCCTATGTCGAGCCGGCTAGGAAGCTCCTAACATGGGATCACTAGAATTCGCTTGTGCATTAAATACAACCATAAAAACCTTTAGTACGCCTTTGGTTCATGTTTCTTAAGACGTTCAAGCAAGTTACCGAATAGGAAGTTAGCCAGTTTTCTTAAGCCTAACATAGATAAACAATCATCCAATACAACTAACAACACACTAATAACCAATAATCAATAGCTAGGTTTCATTAGATCTAAGCAAACACAAGATAAATTTAGCCTAACATGTTAATCAAAAGACAAGAATAAGATAAAATCAAACAACACATAGACATATTGAATGATTAATTGATAACTTATCTTCAATGTAACATGGAAGATCTCAAGGCAAAAAGCCTTGAAAAAGAAGCTAAAATCGTCTTAGGGTTTTCTCCCAAAATTCCACACACTAAGTTCCACACAATGACAAAAAATTAGAAAACTATATATAGATTTTTGGATCTGACGGTGTCACCTTATGGAGTGTGAAGCCGTCACCTCGCCGCTTTTAGGGTTCCCGGATGACCTTCTTGACGCCGTCCCTCTTTAGCTCTTCAAAATCCATTCTGGCTTATCAAGGCTTGACGCCGTCTAACCTTGAACGTGACGCCGTCCCCTTTTGATTTAAGCCGTGACGCCCTTGATCAGGTTAAAGCGTGACGCCGTCAGAATTCACATGCTATTTTCACTGGCTTATCATGAGTAAATTTCACGTCCACCTTTTCTTGCCAAGGCATGACGCCGTCTGGGGTTAATTGTGACGCCGTCATAGGTAACTTTTAGCCGATTTTTGAGACTTTGTCGTTTTCTTCACTTTTATGCTCCAAAAACGTCCAAAATGCCTCCTTTTCCAGATTTCTCCTCAAAAGTACCTAAAATGACAAAAGGAACGATTTAGGGCAATATTTGATCAAATAAATACGATTTAGGGCTTAAATGACCCCTTAAAAGCGGTACACTTTTCGCTTCATCAAATACCCTTACACTTGAGATTTGCTTGTCCTCAAGCAAATGCGCTTTTATTCTAATCAAAATACAAGTTAGGGGTCATTTAATGCAAACATAAAAGTAATTACAACAAATAATCGTTCCACTTCAATCATAATAAGCACGGAGATTATAAACTAGCACCTCACAAGTAGTGTTTAGATACTCACATCTCTCAAGTGTCATCAAAATAAATCTCATAAATGAAAACGGATAATATCTCTCACTACCTGTCATAGCAAATAGATTACCATAGGCTTGGGAAAGGATCGAAAACCTCCTCCACTAGGCGTAAGCACCAAAGATAAACTATCAAAGAGGGCTTTTAAATGGGTTATAATGTTAGGTGTAGGGAAAAGGAAAACACGATTTTGTTGGATAAAGGATATTTTACTGGTGGCGAGTTAAAAATCTTGATCAATTACATGTACTATACAATGTTGCTAAGCCAAGACTAGACTCGATCTTAAGCTAGAAACGAAATAACAAAATAAAAACATAAAACAAACATAAAATGAAACGGGATGGTAGTCCGTATGTTTTTTTTTATTTTTTTTTTTCTCATTTTTTTTTTTTTTTTTTTTTTTTTTTTTTTTTTTCATACACTCTTGCCCTACCATCCAAAATAATACATCATAGGGGCATTGCATTCCCCTTACACTTGAACTTTTACATAACTTTACAAATTACTATTCTAATGACTCGAATTAAGATAATCAAAACACTTGGAGTACTTTTAAAATATTTAGCACATATGGGGGTAATAAATGATGTTCTTCCCCATTACTCCATTACACTAGTACTTTACCCATGAGTCCCAATCGTCCCAAAACAATATGTACAAGGATATGACTCGACTTAGCAACCATGTAATCAACTAGATAATTAACTTGGGTTTAAACAAATGTTGTAACAATAATGCACTAAAAATGAGTGCATACAAGGTAGGCTAAGGCGATTTGGGTGTACATTTTAGTGGGGTATAACAAATTCTTCCTTTAAGTAAAATGCTTAAAGGTCGAAACGAAAAGATAGGCTCTGAGGGGTGTACTAGGGGTATCGTGTACTAAAAATGAGTACAACGCAAAGGGTGTGGGAGAATTACTTGACCAATGTAGCCAAAGTAATTATAACAAAAACACAGGTGTAAAACAATGGGTTAATCCTAATGCCTCTTATCATGTAGTAAATCTAACTACACGAATGTAGTCTCACTTGTGGCCTCGGAATGGTCCTAACGCAAGTTCTAGAATCTAAGTGCTACCGGTACACACATCATAGCATAAATGCTTTTCCTACCAATTCTAGGGGCGAACCTCACATATTTGGGGGTGGAAAATTTTTTAGTGGTACGGTTTTTTGTGCTAGTCATATAACTCCTATCCGTGAGACGCTCATTAGATCAAAGTTTCACTCCTATATGTTGTAAAAAAATTTAAATTTGGCACTAAAATTACCCTAACAGGTATTTATCTCAGTTTTATTACACATCTACTATTAAACAAACAAAAATCAAGTGTAAGAGCATTCTCTAATCGTACTTTTACCCCCCCTTACACTTAAGATGAACATTGTCCCCAATGTTCAAATAACAAATGTAAAAGCATAAAGTAAAAGAATGAAATCAAATACTCCCCTGATTCGCTCGGTGGATAATGAAGTAACACGGTTAGATCTTCTTCCAAAGTAATGTTGAAGCTCCATGACTAATGCATCACCATAAGCTTGATCCATCAAACATTTCCTTGTCCAAAATAACCTGTTAAACCTGAGAAAACAAACACGAAAACCTGCATAACATCGGCGGGAAAAATCTATATATAAGGATATAATGCTTGTGGAATGATAATTTTGCAGATTCCTGGAGATTATAAGTTGGAGATTTAATAAAAACTTTTTAAAAACAAAACTTTCAAAAATTTCTGAAAATTAAATCTGACGCCGTCAGGTTATAAAGCCTGACGCCGTCAGAAATGATCTGACAGAATTCTCATGTTAAGTTTCCGGAAAATTTCTGGAAAAACCTATACCTTACTTCCTGGAATTCCTGCAAAACTTCATTATGACTCGATACAAGCATTTGACTCAAACAAATACTAATATGCATGCTTATATCTCATTGTTATCGTTCATGTTCAATCTTGTTCTTAAAAACAAATTTGGATTTCCCTTACACTTATCTTTTGCAAAATACCTTTATATGTAGTTAAGACGAAGTTAAAAACAAAATAAAGCATTTTCACAATTTATATTTGAGACATGAACAGTAAACAAAAAGAATAAGAAATGCATACGGAAACAAATAAAATTAAATAAACAAACAATCAAACAAATAAAGCAAATAAAGCTTGGGTTGCCTCCCAATAAGCGCTTGTTTTTGTTCGAGTCACGAGCCTGACTCTACCCTTATTTAACAAAAATAGGGGAGGTTTTCCCTACACTTAGGATTAAGTGCGGGTGAAAGTAGCGATACACACCAGCTCGGTAGGAGTATGCCACATGAGGAAAGAGTGGTGGATGAATTATATGCTCAAAGGGGTGTGCTCCTTTCATCATAACCTTGCCTAGTTCACTTTGGTCAATGGGTGATTTTGAGTTTCCTCCTAAAAAGGGATCATCTTCTATCAACTTCGAGAGACTCCTAGTTGGGAATCCATCTTGACCTAATAAACCCGGTTTAAACCCATAATGTTTCTTGTGATCAATCATGAATGGGTGATGTAAGTATGTAAGGTTCTGTTTCACTCCTATATTGGCTTCCTCTCTACAAGGCTTAGAGTCTACTACCTCCAACGTAAAACTACCCGGACTATATGGTTTGATGGGTGGATCGGGACCTTTTTTAATTCCTAAATTCACATCTAAAGATGGAAGATTAGGTAACGGTTTTGGTTGAGGCTCCGGTTCATCAAAACTAGGAACTTCCATAGAACTAAGAGTAAGGTTGTGATCACTAAAAGCATTCAAACCTATATCCTCTAGTTGTGTTTGGTTCAAAGGTTCTACCTCTATTGGGGTTCCTATAGTCTCTTCTACTTCTTCCGGGTAAGTCACGGGCGGTGTGTGTGCCTCAAATGATGGTAGGACTTGTGGGGTACTTGGTGGTCTTAGATTTTCTACTCTATCGTCCATCTTATCAAGATCACCTAAGTGTTCATCTTGTATTATGGTAGTGCCTAACCATGACATGCAGCTAGGTGGCTCAACTCTACCCTCATCCCCAAACAAACTTGTTTCATGATCCTTGAAATTTGTGGTCAATTGACTTGTATTAATGTTTGTTGGGTTGTCTACCATATAATAATATTGGGCACAATTCTCAATAGCTTCCCATGCTTTCTCAGCACTTAATTCCCTAATATCCCTGCCGGCAATATGGTAAATGTCCCTTTGGGCATGTCGGTCGACATGATTATAAAAGATTTGAGTTAGGGACCAAAAATCGAAGTTATGATGAGAGACTTTTTGGAGTAAATATTTAAAACGAGTCCATGCATCATAAAGAGGTTCATCTTTATGTTGTTTAAACATCAAGATGTCATATGGAGTGGGTGAATTACGTGGTTGGTGGTATGGTGGATTCGCGTTCTCCATAATGGTGAACGGAAGAGTAAATGGAAATTCCGAACAAACAAACAAAGAAATAAGATAGACTAAAGAAGAACTATAAAAATAAAATAAAAATCTCACTAGAAAGGAATCTAGTGAGTAGACCTAATAAAATAAAAATTCAACCTAAACAATAACTATTCCCCGGCAGCGGCGCCAAAAACTTGATGCGTGGTTTTGTAACCTTACAACAGGTTTTACCTCTCGAGGGATCTCAAGAGGCTTACAACCCCACCAGGCAGTGTACCTGACCGATGTAGTATAGTGTAGTGGTAAGTACGGGGGATTGATCGTTCTCCACAGGGAATAGTGTTCGTTAGGTATGAAAAGCTACTCTAATAGGTCTAAGGGTTGAGGAAGATTCTTTTTTTATGTTTTTATATTTTTATGAAAGCAAGTAAAATCTCGGTTTTGAAGGAGTGGGCGGAATTAGTTGCTAGTCAACTAACCCAAATAACTACAAATGCAAATAAAATAAAATATCAAAAATGAAAAGTTTGGTGGAAACTTATGTGTAGAGAAATGTGTTTACTTAGATTTCCTTACTCCCTAACTATCTTTTACCGGTTAATTAGTGTGTATTAGTTGCGTGGATGACGGGTGTATTCCTTAATACCATTCGTGGGGTGGCGTACGTACTTCCCCAACTCTACAAGCTCCTACTTCACTCCTATGT
Organism: Artemisia tridentata subsp. tridentata; assembly: GCA_021014915.2. Taxonomy (NCBI): domain Eukaryota; kingdom Viridiplantae; phylum Streptophyta; class Magnoliopsida; order Asterales; family Asteraceae; genus Artemisia; species Artemisia tridentata. Next base: position 371,444,303 of record CP139503.1, read on the forward strand.
CGAGCCGGCTAGGAAGCTCCTAACATGGGATCACTAGAATTCGCTTGTGCATTAAATACAACCATAAAAACCTTTAGTACGCCTTTGGTTCATGTTTCTTAAGACGTTCAAGCAAGTTACCGAATAGGAAGTTAGCCAGTTTTCTTAAGCCTAACATAGATAAACAATCATCCAATACAACTAACAACACACTAATAACCAATAATCAATAGCTAGGTTTCATTAGATCTAAGCAAACACAAGATAAATTTAGCCTAACATGTTAATCAAAAGACAAGAATAAGATAAAATCAAACAACACATAGACATATTGAATGATTAATTGATAACTTATCTTCAATGTAACATGGAAGATCTCAAGGCAAAAAGCCTTGAAAAAGAAGCTAAAATCGTCTTAGGGTTTTCTCCCAAAATTCCACACACTAAGTTCCACACAATGACAAAAAATTAGAAAACTATATATAGATTTTTGGATCTGACAGCGTCACCTTATGGAGTGTGACGCCGTCACCTCGCCGCTTTTAGGGTTCCCGGATGACCTTCTTGACGCCGTCCCTCTTTAGCTCTTCAAAATCCATTCTGGCTTATCAAGGCTTGACGCCGTCTAACCTTGAACGTGACGCCGTCCCCTTTTGATTTAAGCCGTGACGCCCTTGATCAGGTTAAAGCGTGACGCCGTCAGAATTCACATGCTATTTTCACTGGCTTATCATGAGTAAATTTCACGTCCACCTTTTCTTGCCAAGGCATGACGCCGTCTGGGGTTAATTGTGACGCCGTCATAGGTAACTTTTAGCCGATTTTTGAGACTTTGTCGTTTTCTTCACTTTTATGCTCCAAAAAAGTCCAAAATGCCTCCTTTTCCAGATTTCTCCTCAAAAGTACCTAAAATGACAAAAGGAACGATTTAGGGCAATATTTGATCAAATAAATACGATTTAGGGCTTAAATGACCCCTTAAAAGCGGTACACTTTTCGCTTCATCATAGATGCTGATGGATCAGGTGCTTGATGTGGGAGTTGTTGAGCAGCGGAACTGGTGGAAGCATCTGATGCACTAGTAACACGAACGTCATCGAACATTGGTGCAAACAAATCTTCCAAATTCTTCCTGTTGAAAGGTAGGGGTGCAGCTGAAGATTCAGGGAAGTTTAGACGGTTGTGTGCGGGTTCTAAGCGGTCTTGCTCAGAAGCCATTTCTGTGAGTTCATCAAAATTAGCGTGTATGGTTTCTTGAATATCCCCAGTCCGACGATTCCAAATTCGATATCCCTTGGAGTTTTCACAGTATCCAACAAATATTCCAATATCTGCTTTAGCCTTAAGTTTACCAAGATCATCTTTATCATTCTTCGGATAACACAATGCTCCAAAGACGTGAAAATAGTTGATGTTTGGTTTTCTTCCTTGTATAAGCTCATATGGTGTTTTGCTGTGTCTTTTGTTGATCATTGCACGGTTCTGAGTATAACAAGCAGTATTGACAGCTTCAGCCCAAAGATAATCCGGCAATTGAGCATTGATCAACATTGTTCGAGCTGCTTCCACGAGCGTACGGTTTCGTCGCTCAACTACACCATTTTGTTCAGGAGTGCGAGCTATTGAAGTCTGATGAACAATCCCATGTTTCTCAGTGAATTCCCGAATGATTTGATTCTTAAATTCAGTCCCATTATCTGTTCTGATGATTCGGACGGTGTTTCGGACTTGAACTTGAATCTTTGTGAGAAACGTGATGAGTATAGGAGGAACTTGATCTTTAGTCCGAAGAAAATAGACCCAAGTCCATCGTGAGTAGTCATCTACTATTACCAGAATGTACTTCTTCCCGTTAATACTCTGAACGTGCATCGGACCACACAAATCCATATGAAGCAGTTGTAGGACATGGTCTGTGCTGTGTTCTGTTTTGGGAGGAAAATGAGCACGATGACTTTTCCCTTGTTCACAAGAAGAACACAAGTGATCCTTGGCATATCTGAATTTTGGTAAACCGTCAACTAATTTCTTCTTGGCAAGGTCAGTCATGGTTTTAAAATTGAGATGAGACAATCTTTTGTGCCATAACCAAGCCTTTGTGGGATGAGCCTTGGAGAGTAAACAAATAGGAGTGGAAGCTGTCATGCCTTCCAAGGAGATAGAATAAAGACTGGTTCCGCGTTTCCCTTTCAGGAGATCATTCCCTTGAAGATCACGAATAAAGCATGTTTTCTCCCTGAATGCTACTTCCAAGTCTCCATCGCAGAATTGTCCCACGGAGAATAAATTATGACCAAGGCCTTCAACATAATACACACGGCTTATTTCGATGTTCCCATTAATGTAATCCCCATAGCCCATAATTGCAGCGAAGTGATCATTCCCAAATCTGACCGTTCCGATAAACTTTGCAACAAAGTTTTGAAGAAGTTTGAGATTGCCGGTCATATGTCGGGAGCACCCGCTATCAACAATTCAAAGGACGATTTGAATCACCTGCATCACAAACATTGGAAACAGGTGGAGAATTGATAACGGTTGGATCCGCTGGGTTAGATACACAAGAGGTTAGTACTTTCGGTAACCATTTAAAATCAAAAGTGTTCTGTAACCAATGTTGCCAGGTCCAACTAGTCTCTGCCTTTTTCCTAATGTATGCACTAGGTGACTTTGTAGTCTTGGATTTGGGCTTTTCCATTTTCTTCTCAGAAACATCTAGTGGGGGCATTCCTAAAATGGACTTTGCAATGGTTTTAAGCCTAGAGGAAGCGCCACTAGTTCGTTTCTTTCTCTTAGTCAGCAAAGTTTTAGCAACACACTTCGTATGATCACCAGATAGTATGCTATGATGACAAAAAACACAAGTAGCATCAACCAAAACATCTTCATTAATATTTAAAGATTTAGCATCTGTTACATCAATCTTAGAACTAGACTCAGATAAGTGCAATTCTATTCCTGATGTTACATTCGTCTTATTTAAACTACTAGCTGGAACTTCTTCAGACTTAGATAAATCCTTCCTAAGTTTCTCGACTCTATTCTTCCTCTGTTTCTTGTGAGTCTTGGAATGGCTGACCTTAGGTGTGGTTTCTAGTCCTGTGGAAGTACAAGTAGCTGAATTAGTGGTTACATCAGATGCTTGGGTATGTTCTTTGTCCACTACATACATCCCTGGGGCAATCTTATGAATGTTTGTTTTGCCTTTGTCTAAAACTCTGATTTTCTTCTTCAAATCAATAATGATGTGTTGGAACTCTTGATTTTGTGAATCTAATTTTCTATTGAGACGGACTGTGTCATTTCGGTTTTGAAGAATTTCATCAAGTTCCTTTTCATTTTGAAACAGTTTAAGTTTTAAGAAATCCTTTGTTTCCTTAAAACGTTCAGGAACATGACTGTTTTGAAATGATAAAGATCCCATGAGATGTTGAAATTTTAGTTCAAATTCAGCACTTTGTTTTTGACACCAGTCAAGCCTTTTTTGAAGATAAAAAACTTTGTTTTCCACATCACTATTGATCTGTCGAAGATTCTTATTCTCATGTACCAGATTATCAATCTCCAGACGCAACCTCTTAATATCCGCAACATGATCATTCACAATTAAAGCATTACCAGATTCATAGAGCGAATTCATAATCACAGAGACCACGTCATAACACAAGACTTTTTCCAAGAGTCGATCATTTTCTTTTGCTAAAAATTTCTTTTGAAGTTTTTGACGTTGAACCTTATCATCTTTAGCTTTGAAAATGGATTTCATAGATGCTACTTCCGTGTATAACTCATTTTGCCCATTTTGTTACACATTTCTTTAGATTTCTGACATGAGGAAGAATTTTCTTTTGAGGAATCTCTTTCTTTTCTTTCTGAACAGGAGAAAGAAAAGACGAGACAGGAATTTGAGAACTAAACTCAATTTCATTCTCCAAACGAGAAATGTCATCCATAAATGTCTGAAAATATCGAAGAACCTGACATTCTTTAGGCATTTGGGGATCAACAAGATCCTCTTTCAAACAATCTTTGAATTGTACATCAGTCGTGGGGACAGGAGTTGTAGACGAATGAGCATTTATGTTTGTGTATGTTAACGTTTGTTCTGGATGGTCCTTAGGAGGGACAAATGATTTGCTCAAATGAGGTCGTGCATTATAATCATAATGTATCTTTGAAAATTTTGTTTGTGAATTTGAACGACCCTCAATCTTGTTAGCAAGAAAATCAGTTTCTTCATCAACAGAATACATAACAACACGTTGAAAGGTATCATCTAACAGAAATGTTGAATTGTACAACTTAGGATTGTCTTTGAGTGCTATGTGTAAATTGCGGGGTGTGTCACTTCCAAGTGCAAAACTTACTCCTTTAGGACTTGGTTTCACAATATTTTTTTGAATTTGCGTTACAGAATTACCCGTTTTATACACAACATTTTAAAAATCTTTGAGTTTAGTTTCCAAATCCAGAATTTGATCAAGATATGAGTCAACACGTTTCCTAGTGGCTTGCTTTTCTTCAAGAAGATCCTTCTGAGATGTTGAAAGCTCAGATTGAGTTTTTAACAACTCAGAAGTTAAAGCATCAATTTGTTTTTTGAATTCAAATTGATCTTTTTCTTTTTGTGAGAAAAGCTCAGCTTTGGCAACGGTTAGCTCACGAACTTGACTTTCTAAATTTTGAACCTTTACGTATTCTTGTTGGAAAGCTATTTCAAAACCTTTTTCACGTTTATCTTGTTTAAGATATCCTGAAAGTTGTAGTTGGTAGCACTCATTATCCTTTGTTAACAATGCAATCTTATCTTTGAGCTTCTGATTGATGTCATTGCATTTTTCTATTTGTGACTGGGTGGTCAATAACAAGGCCTGTAACTCCGAATCTTGATCATTCAAAGGATCTTTTTGTTCAATATGATCACAATGATCATCATCAATGAGATCATCAAAAGAAACAACGGTGTTATCATCATCAAATGATACAACCGTGTTAAGTTGATCATCGGATGGTGATGAGAATAAATCATGTTGATCAAAAGTTTCATTTGTAGATGAAGATGCAGATGGTGACGCAATTTCATGGATGAGACATGTAGAGTCAGGTACCTGAGAAAGACCATCGGTATCATAGACCGGGCCTGACTCGGACATGTTCATTTCTTGCATATTAGCCATAAGCATGACTGCAGCATTTGCCTCAAGATCTTCCATTTCATCATCTGATTCCACATTAGCCATAAAACTTTGATCATTCTGAGTTACCCTTCCAGCAGCTTTTTCATCTTTGAGTGCCATTAGAAGAGCCTCTTTGTGATAAGCACTGCCCATTGTTCGTGGCTTCGGACAAGCATTTGCCATGTGACCGTTCCCCCCACAGTTGTAACATGTGATAGACGTATTTGCAATGCCTCTCTGAACATTCCCAACAGTCGAATTTCCTCTCTGATCATTCCCCATATTGTTTCTGTTTGCCCCTGCAGTATTGAACCTATTTCCTCCTGACTGAACCCTTTGAGTACCATATCCACGATTTCCCGAACCATATCTGCCTGAAGACCTGTTTTGAATTTCTACTCTGCCATCATTAACAACTGCCTGATTCCTGGTATTTGAAGATGAACGAAGACGGTTGTTTGATTTGGTGAATCTGCCAAATGCTTTAGCAATCAATCCAAATGCTTCATTAAGAGAGTTGAAAGCATCCTCTTCTTCATCATAATCTGCATTTGAGTACAGCATTGAATCGGTGTTGTTGTATGGAACCAGCTGGTTATCAGAGTATTGTTGTGGTGCTTCATAAGAAATGATTTGGTTATGAGTTTGGGGTGGAAGACTTGGTTGAAAAGATGATTGGCCAAATTCCTGGTGTGGCAAAGAGAAGTTAGATTGAGCAACGAGAGCAAGTGAGGTTGTTAGGACCGAAGCTTCTCCTCTTTATCACACAAACACTCTAGATGATGACACTCACAAACAATATAAGAACAATAAGAGTAGCATGGATCGTATGGCATATATTTGTGTCAAATGTTTATTAGCTTTTGAGAAAAGAAATAAACAAAGACTTTGGTGAAACTCTTGCACACACACACACTCTTATCTTATGAAAATGAGGCTCACTTAACTGTGAAGAGGTGTGTGTGTGTTTATACGAAAGTCAGCCAACCAAATGGGTCTTTGGTGGGCTTTGACTTGGACTTAAAGTGGGCTTAATAATTACACTACACATATAATTAACTTACAAACATTACTAATGCTATAAGCCCACTAAACAAAATACATATTATACACGACACATTAATTCTAAACGGCAAATGACCATCACTTCCTAAATAGCATAAAATAAATGCTAACAATCTCCCCCTAAGGGATGGTCATATCAATGATCCTCCCGTGATTGGTCTTTTGCATTTGTTGTCTTGAACTTCGTGTGTCAATGTATAACATTCTTCAATCAATGTTCCTTTATGCACTGTGATCTTCAAAGAGTCATCTTTGAGTGTTCTTGCCTTGATCTACATCTTCTGTCCTGAAGCGTCGTCGTTGTAGATGATGATGGTGGATAGACTTTCGTCGGTACCTGCATAAAACAGTTAGCAATAATTCTTCCTTCGGCCATCATGTCGTGAGGCAAGATCCTTAGATCTCATTAAGACTCATACAACTTGTATCCCTTGGATGAACACAAGTGTATTTCATAGGAAGTGTTCCTAAGAGATCTTTTGATGAATCTCATGTCTCTAGACTCAATAATGTGCGTTTTGATTTTAGACTTCGGAGGCATGGAGCAGAGTGCCACCTTTTCAATATCAACACATCTCGGAATGAGAGGTCGATAGATTACGTAGTGTTCTCCGTGAGAAATGAAACAAATATCTTTTGAGAGATATCTGAGTGGATAGGAGGCGTGGTGCAAATGCGTCACTGGGTCCATGACGTCTTGTCTTCAATATCAGTATCACCTTAGTGAGTACCGATAGCAGATGTATTGACCCGGTTTCTGTCCTAAGTTTTCATGGAGGGCTATTTCTTTTCACCCTTACAAAAACTTTTCTTTTTCATTCTTCAACCCCTTCTTTCTCCTTTCTCATTATACTCCTTTTTTTCAATCTATCCTAAGGACTTCTAATGCTAAGCTATTGGAATAGTCCTTGGGTAGATCCCTCTGGTTCTGGCGGATCATTGGACATAACCTAACCATAATCACCTTATTACTCCATGATTATCCTAGATTATTTGTCACATGCCATTAAACCTTGTGAAAATCTCTCAACGTGTTTATGAGAAAAACACATTTTGTTAACACATCGAGAGTTTTACATTTTTGAAACACTCCCCCTTCACATGTGCTCATACATTTTTGAAATAAATTGCACATGTTGGGCAGAGTTCGCACATTTGAAATGATCGACTTTCAATGAACATGACCTTCGCGAGACACGCTTACATCACTAGTTAGACTAGCTTGAAATTATTACCCGTCCTGGTCATATTCAAAGATCATCTCTCGAATTGGTACATTCTACTCAGACAAGTCCTTTGCGAGACACGCTTACATCACTGGTAAACCAGTTTGAAATTATTACCCGTCCAGGACATGTCTTTTCGAGAACGGACATTTAGTTTCGTCAATTCGAGGGTTCATGCTGAGTCTTTTTGAAGAACTCGTTTTGAGATTCAAACGACAAAACTTCTTTTAGATCACATTATAATCACGTCCTCTCCCTTAAATATAAACACTTAATCTCCCCCTCAAAAATAGCATGAAGTGGTATTTTTGAAAACGGTTGATTAAAATGAAACTTTTAGTGGAGAGACGGACTGATTTTAGCATGAAAAGTGGAACATTTTTCTTTTTCTACTCCCCCTTTATTAGAGAAAATGGTTAAACTTTTGAGTTTAAAAGCATTTAGGGGTCTTCGAGGGAGTTGTTGTGAGCACAAAATTTATAAAAAAGACTTTGAAAAATCTTTTGAAACAATTTTGTTTAAGTGCTCACGAGTTTTAGCATTTCGCCATTAACATTGCGAGTTCTGATCGGAAATAATCAGAAGTCATTCAATGTAGCGTTTATTTGAAACCTTTTCCGGCATACCCGAGCTACATTTAAAAGATTTCACATTTAAGAACGGGTTCCGTACTGAAATGCACGAAAGCCGTAATGAAGAAATTTGAGAAACGACATGTTTTAGACAAACATAAAAAAATAACTCTCGCTCAAGCATCTGTAAATACCCGTATCATTGTTGAATGACATTTCTAAGTACGTACAGAATATTGATTAGACAAGAGACATGTCGTCAGAAGAATATTTTTGGATTTTGTCTTTTATATTTTTTATGTCTTTTTGAAGTTTTCTATTTTTCTATTTTTGTTTTTGAAAAAGTATATATATATTTACCAAAAATATATACATAATTATTTACAAACATATTTACACATATATATTTACATGCGAAGCTTTATGAAGTAAATCAATAAGATTCGAGAAGACTTTCTAACTCTTCGGGAGTTAGGCTTCGCATGCCAATTCGACGAACTAAGTTTTCAAACCGCTCTTTTGGGAGGGCCTTAGTAAATAGATCGGCGAGCTGGTATTCAGTCTTAACGAAAAACAATTCAACAGTACCCTCTTCAACGTGCTCTTTTATGAAGTGATAGCGGACTCTAATATGCTTGGTCTTCGAGTGTTGCACTGGGTTGCACGAGATGGCTATGGCACTTTTTGAATCGCAATACAAAGGTATGCGGTTGAAAGAGAAACCATAATCCGTGAGTTGTGTTCTCATCCAGAGGACTTGAGCACAACACGCAGATAGAGACACATACTCGGCCTCTGCTGTTGATAAAGCAGTGCAATCTTGTTTCCTTGACGACCAGCCTACTAGCTTTTCACCCAGAAATTGCGCTCCGCCTGATGTACTTTTCGCTGTAACTTGACATCCAGCATGATCGGCATCTGAAAAGGCAATTTGTGTAAACTCCGAATCCTTCGGATACCAAAGTCCCATGTTAATGGTTCTTCGAAGGTATCGAAAGATCCGTTTAACCTCTTGGAGGTGAAGTTCGGTAGGCCTTGCCTGAAACCGTGCTAATAAACACACAGCAAAATGTATATCTGGTCGGCTTGCAGTTAGGTACATGAGAGAACCAATCATGCTCCGATATTTCTTCGGATCCATGGGTTTCCCATTTAGGTCTGCGCCAATTTTTGGTGAAGTGACCATTGGAGTACCAACAGAGTCACAATTGTCCATTCCATGTTTTTTCAAAATCTCAATTGTGTATTTAGCCTGATTTAGAAAAATACCACGCGGGGATTGATGAATTTGTAAACCCAAAAAGAATTTTAATTCTCCCATCATGGACATTTCGAATTTACTTTTCATGAGATTTTCAAAATGTTTTGAATGTGTCGGATTAGTGGACCCAAAAATTATGTCGTCCACATAAATCTGAACAATCAAAATATTATTTTTGTATTTTCTTGTAAACAAGGTCGGATCAATTGTTCCTTTGGTGAAATTATTTGACAATAAAAAAGATGATAACTCGTCATACCACGCCCGTGGGGCTTGTTTCAAACCATAGATTGCCTTCTTTAGCTTGTAGACGTATATTCGGATGATCTTTGTCAACGAAACCGTCTGGTTGACTCACATACACTTCTTCTTTCAGAGTTCCATTCAAGAAAGCGGTCTTGATGTCCATCTGATAAACCGTGATGTTCTTGTGAGCGGCATAAGCTAAGAAAATCCTGACAGCTTCAAGCCTTGCAACTGATGCGAATGACTCTTCAAAATCTATCCCTTCTTCTTGTCTGAATCCCTTTGCCACCAGACGAGCATTGTTGCGAATCATAGTCATTTCTTCATCCTTTTTGTTTTTCCATAACCACTTAAGATCAATGACTAGTTTGTCCATTGGTCTTGGAACTAAATCCCAGGTGTCATGGATTTGAAATTGAAGAAGTTCTTCCTGCATCGCTTCAATCCAGGCATTATCTGCCATTGCATCCCGAATGTTCTTAGGTTCTATGAGACTGACTGAGCAGACATAGATGCACATGCCACAATCGGTATGTAGTTGTTTTCTCGTCTGAATTGGTCTTGAGGGTTCACTAATAACCTGTTCAATCGGATGGTCTTTTGTCCACTGTAACGTTGAAGGATACCTTGGACTGAATAACTGCGTGTTAGTCGGTTCATGTAATCTGGAAGATGATTCACCAGATTCCGTTCCAAACGGGTTTTCAAAGACTTCTTCGTCTAACACAGCATTATTTTGTTCTTGCTCATCAATTCTTGGTAGAACAATTTCAATGAATGGAGTTTTAGGAGTAGATGTAGATGATGTTGATGGTGAGGGAGGTGGTACACCAGCTTCGAATGTTGTGGATGCATCTGGATTTGGTGGAGTTGGTGGTGGTTGTTGATGTTGAGTGGTTGCAGCGGAATGTTGGTTAGATGCATTTTTCGAAGCGCTACCATAGTATTCATCGTACATGAACTTAAAGAAATTATCCAGTTCTTGAGATGTGGGTTGTTCGACATGAATTGATTGAGCTCCTTGAGGTGCGAGTCCCGAACTGATATGTCCGGAAGTCATCGGGTTAAGCGCGGGTTCTAGAGCGAGTCTCTCAGAAGCCATTTGTGAAATTTCATCAAACTTCACATTCATCGTCTCCATTATCTTTTTCGTTCTCCTGTTATACACCCTGAATGCCCTGGAGTTTTCAGAATACCCAATAAAGATTCCAATATCACCCTTAGCCTTCAACTTTCCCAGATCTTCCCTGTCATTTGTTGGATAGCATAAAGCGCCAAATACATGAAGATAAGAAATATCTGGTTTTCGATTGTTGACAAGTTCGTATGGTGTTTTATTGAATCTTGGATGGATTAGGGATCGATTTTGAGTAAAACAAGCAGTAGAAACAGCATCAGCCCATAGGAATAACGGTGCACTAGAATAAATCAGCATAGTGCGAGCAGCTTCAACAAGGGTTCGGTTCCTTCTTTCAACTACCCCATTCTGCTGTGGAGTTCTAACAGCTGATGTCTGGTGAGTAATACCAGTTTCTTCAAAGAATGTTCTTAACTCCTGATTAACGAATTCCGTGCCATTATCCGTTCTTACTATCCTAACTGGAGCTTGAAGTAGAACTTGAATCCGCTTCAGAAAGGTGATGATGGTGCTTGGTGCTTCATCTTTAGATCTCAAAAACTTTACCCATGTATATCTTGAATAGTCGTCAACAACTACAAGAATATACTTCTTCCCATTAATGCTTTGAACTCTCATCGGGCCACATAAGTCCATGTGCAACAGATGCAACCTATCAACCGAACTAGGTACGGGTTTAGGTTTATATGTTGCTCTTTTGCTCTTTCCCTGCTCACATGATGGACATAGGTGTTCTTTGGTGTATTTGAATTTAGGAAGACCGGAGACGATGTCGTCTTTGGCAAGTTTGTTGATCGTGTCAAAGTTTAGATGGGACAAACGTCTATGCCATAACCAGGATTTTGTTTCGCCTGCCCTGGTCATGAGACAAATAGGAGATGAAGAGGCCATTTGGTTTATGTCAATTGCATAAAGATTGGTGCCACGATCCCCAATTAAGAGATCATCCCCAACCAAATTCCTGACAAAGAAAGTGTTTCTCCGAAATGCAACCTCTAAATCTGCATCACAAAACTGTCCGATAGAGAACAGATTGTGTCCCAACCCTTCGACATAGTAAACCCGAGTGATTAAGTAGTTTCCAAACCGAAGATCTCCATAACCCAGAATAGCTGCAACATGATCATTCCCAAACCGTACAGTCCCCATGAACTGCCACACAAAATTGATCAGCAGCTTCAGATTCCCGGTCATGTGCTTGGAGCAACCCGAGTCGACGATCCAAAGACAGATTTCAATGACCTGAGAAGAACAGAAGAATTTGTATATGGAAACCATGTAACATTTGGTTCCAAGGGGTTAGATGTAACAGGTGAGTCACACTTAGATATGGTTTCCTTAGATGCATTGGGAACTATTTCTAATGTGCCATTCTTAAGTGTAAACATTCTACCCGTTGGTTTCCATTCACAAAACTTAGAGTGATCCTTAGGCAATAGGCTGCTAGTGGTTTTTCTAGCTTTTGCAATAAGTCTACTGATGTATCTAGACTTAGCCCTAGTTACTGAAGGAATCTTTTTCTGTTCTTTCACTTCATTCACATTCTTAGAAACATTATCATCACAAGCATTTTTTGACAAAGATTTCTTTTGCATTAAACAATCAGAATCATTACATGCATTAGAAACAGGAGTCTTATCATTACAACTAGATGATACATGTTTCTTCTTGGAAAGCTTTAAATTCCTAGGGTGTTCTTCTACTGTCTTGCTTGGACTCTCAGAAACAGGCGAGACACTAGGTTTCTTGTTATTGCTCCTAGTCTGTCTTTTGCTCCTAGAGTTGCTTTCTATTCCTGTAGAAGGTAAGGCACACTCATTAGAATTTATGTTGTTGTCCTGAGATGTTGTTTTAGCATTCCTAATCTCGCTTGGATTATCTTTAATACTTTTGTCTATTGCCCTATATGTTTTAGATGTAGAGGCAGACGCAGTAGTGGGACTAATCCTATAAAGGCCAGGTGCTATCACATTAGTGTTCTTGACAACAGCTTTCCCTTTTTGTTTCTCATTAGGCAAGGGGGTTAATGGTGCAATACCTGCAGATTCCTCACCCTGCCCTTTTTGACTTGCAAGCTGAGACTTCAAAAGATTTATTTGATCTTGCATGTTTTTGTAAGAACGCTCATACGACAATTTGTCATACTTGCATTCTTCCTTTTTCGTATCAAGTTGTTTAAAATAAGTGCAATTTTGTTTTTCAAGCTTCAAAAGTGCCTTTTCATATTTTTCAACAATTTGAGAAGTCTCAGCTCGAAGTCTTTCATCATCCTCAACAGAATATGTTTGAAAAATAATAAACATGATATCGGTCGATAGAGCTTCGAAAGAGAGAGAGTCATTTTGTTGTTCCAAAACTTTTATGTGTTCCAAGTATTCATTAGCTTCATTCACTAAGGATTTGTGGTCCTTAACAAATATTGCTGACTCTTTCAAAAGATTATTTTCCACATTTTGAACAACCGCCATAGATTGCAGAAATGTGTGGATTAATTTCCGATTCAAATATCTCTTTAATTTCATCCTGAACACCTGAAAACCATTCAAATTTTTGACTGTTTGTTTTGGAAGCCACAATACTTTGAAGTGTTTCAATTCTCTGTTTAAGATCCACCAAATATAGTCTAGTTGCACTTGTATCAAAAGTGTTTTTAGATGCCATTTGTTGAATGTTAGACAGATGAATTGAGACAACTTTTTGTTTTGTGAAAACCACTGGTTTTTGAAAAAACAGAGGTGACTCCTTTTTAACAAGATGAACCCCAGCAAGTCTGTTAACTTCATTATAGTCAATTGGTTTAATTTCTGGGTTCATTTGTCTCATTTTGACTCGTCTCTTTTCAGTACGCTCAATCGTTTCATCCGAATCATAAATCTCAATCGGATCATGATTATCATTTAGCACACTACCATTATATAACACATTCTGATTTTTCTGAGCTTTCTTGAGATAAGAAGGGTTTTCACAACCGATAGCCATTTTCTTTAGCGTATGTAAAATCGGGTTTGGATCGTTTATTAACAAGTTAACTGTTTGTGCAGAATGACCCGTTTTTACAATTAAATCTTCCAACTTTGCAATGGTTTCTTTTTTGTCAGTGATCTCTTTTTGAAGATCTTTTTCACGTTTTGAAAACCTTTCATTCAACTCCTTCTTTTCTTTTTCAAGATTGGAATAAGTTGATTTTTGTTTTGAAAGTTGGTTGGTTAGTTCAGAAATGTCTTTGTTAAGAGATTTGATTTGCAAATTCAAATTAACATCGAGAGTGTCAAATTTTATTTGCAAATGTTTCTCTCTTAACTCAGAATCTCTTAAGCTAACCTCAAGTTCTGACTGTTTTTCGTTATGAAAATCATAAGCTTGTGCATTCACCTTATAACTCTCAAGCTCAGCGGTCAATTTTTCATTCGCGGCCTTAACCTCGCGATTGACCGTTTTAACTTTCTCAATTTCAATACTACAATTATGCAATAATGATTCAAACATAGCACGTGTTTCCTCATCATTATCAGTATGCTGTGACTCGAATTCATCATTAGGATCCATATCTGGAGTTACCAAATTAGTATTACTACAACTTGGTTCGTCCATATATGTATCGTAAATGAGATTAGGAGTCTCAGGATGCTGTTCATTTTGAGGTGACATATCAAACATTTCATTATTGTGACATGTAGCATATGGTTGTACCTCAGAAACCGCATTAGTGTCAAAAGCAGGAGGTGCTTCTGAGTCTGTGTCGTACTTTGCCTCCTGAAGATTAGCCATAAAAATGCAGTTTGCATCGATGTCTTCAAGATCTTCTGAAGCATCCATGATAGCCATGAAGTCATTCTCTTCTGCACTCAACTGAAGCCCAGCCGTTTCCTTGTTTGCCAACATTAATGCTTTCTGCAAATACGCTGGATCCCTTTTATTCGGCTTGTCTGGACAGTTCCTAGCCATGTGTCCAATACCCTGACAGTTGAAGCACTTCATCATATTACCCTGATTCCTGTTCCCAGCTCCCTGAGCAGCAACATTCCCAAACTGATTCCCAGCATTCTGTACCCTTTGATTACCAACAGCATTACCCATCTGATTTCCTACAAACTGACCCATCTGATTACCAACATACTGCCCTACATTCTGATTACCCATCTGATATCTTGGAGCATATCCCTGCTGATTCCCATATCCCCCAACCATCTGTCCTTGTTGTCCCATGTTGAAACTCGGCTGTGCAATCTGCTTGTTGCGAGTGTTCGATGAGATTCGTTGATTGTTGTTGGTGGGTGTGGAGTAACGTCCTTGGAATGCTTTTGATAGGTAGGCAAAAGCTTGAGTCAAAGCATCAGTTGACTCATCCTGATCATGTTGATCTGGGTGTTGTGGGTATTGTTGTTGTGGGATTAGATGTTGTTGTTGGGGGTAGAACGGTGTTTGAGGATTGAATTGTTGTTGCATGACTTGTTGGGATGAAGATGATGATGAAGGTTGTGCATTAACTGTTGCAGGTGTAGGTGTTTGGACTATGAGTGTAAGAGGATCTTGTTGTTTTGCTTGTTTCTCTTGTCTGACTTCATTTGCCTCTGCTTGGTTTTGTTTTAGGAAGTCATAAAGCTGATCATAGTTCATCTTGTGAAGGTTTTGTGTCTGGTTGACAATAGTAACATATCGTCCCCATTCTTCAGGAAGGTTGTTGATGAACTTGATATTTTGAACAATTGGTTTAGGTGCCAAATTGTTTCTGATCAACTCATTCATTAGAGTACAAAACCGTGTGTAGTAAGATTCAATCTGTTCAGCTGGTGTAGATGTGAACTTCTCCCATTCAGTCAGAAGCTTGTTTTCCAATTCTTGTTTACCAATATCTGTACCATAACAAAGTCTTTTGACTCGTTCCCACATTGCATGAGCAGTTTCACAACTGTCTACAGCACAGAATATATCTTGAGGTAACCCAAGTTGGATTAAATGCATTGCCAAGTTATCAGCTTCAATTTGCTTCCAATCATCTGCCGTATAATCCTTTTCTTCTTGGATTTTGTAAGTTGCTTCAACGGGAGGTTCTGAAGTTCGATCTTCAGCTGTAAGTTCTGTCCTACGAGGCTTGAATGGACCTTTCTCAACGGAGTTAGCCAAGAGTCTACCTTGTCCATTTGGTTTTGATTTCATATATCGAAGCATACGACTCGTCCATGGAAGGTAACCACCCTTTTCTAACATTGGAGGACGGTTTTCTGAACCTGCGGCATGAATGTCTTGTTGTGTAGTCATCTTTAAAATTATGTATGATAAAGTGGATTGAGGATCGATTCAACAAAATAGAAGTTGTTTTCGTTGAAGGTTGAACTTGATCTTGGTTGTTGATGTGATGCTTTGGTTTGTTGTTGATGATCGTTGATGTTGTATCAAATTAAATAACGTTACGAAACTTGATTCAAGTATAATTAAGACAAAGTCAAAAGTTTACTGTTTCGACAAAAGTTATGTAAATTACAATTTAGATAAACTCGACAATTTCTATAGAAATTTCAATTTGACCACAATTTATACAAATTATGGCTAAATATCAATTTAGATAGAAATAAATCTAATTTATATAAATCGGTAATTTATATAAAATCTAACACTTTTATACAAAAGGTTAGATAACCGAGTGTCGAAGTATTTTACACTCTTATAAAAGAGTAAAAATACCGAGTTCACTTTCGAGTTGACGAAATTACGTTCGAATCAAATCCTTAAAAGTTATCTAACTTTGAAGTCTTTTAATCACAATTGCGAGGGCCAAAAGTGTCAAATCCGAAAGATATCTTAAGGCAGCTGAAAGTACAAGGACTAAAGTTGCCAATTCCGAAAATTGCATCAATTGCGAGTCCAAAATGTGAATTGCGAGACCAATTTCGATAAAACAGCTCCAATTGCGATACTCAACTTGAATTGCGAGATACAATTGCGAGAAAACCTTTGAATTGCGAAACAGTACACAATTGCGATACTTCAGTGGAATTGCGAGATGCAATTGCGATAAAATGCTACAATTGCGAGACCAGTCCTGAATTGCGATAGCAGTCGAAATGCGATAAGCAGCAGCAATTGCGAGATTGGGCAATTCCGAGAGCAGTAGTAATTTCGATAGAGCAGCAGTAATTGCGAGAAGCAGTCAATTGCGACAGAACCACTGAATTGCGACAGAATTCTGCTTTTTGGCCACTTTTGTTGACTTTTGAGACACTTCCCACGTGATGCCTTACAACCTTTCACCAACTTGCAATATTCCTGACACTTATCACCACTTGAACCAATAATATCTTGATATCTCACATAAAAGATTGGCTCTGATACCACTTGTTAGGACCGAAGCTTCTCCTCTTTATCACACAAACACTCTAGATGATGACACTCACAAACAATATAAGAACAATAAGAGTAGCATGGATCGTATGGCATATATTTATGTCAAATGTTTATTAGCTTTGTGAAAAGAAATAAACAAAGACAATGGTGAAACTCTTGCACACACACACACTCTTATCTTATGAAAATGAGGCACACTTAACTGTGAAGAGTGTGTGTGTGTTTTATACGAAAGTCAGCCAACCAAATGGGTCTTTGGTGGGCTTTGACTTGGACTTAAAGTGGGCTTAATAATTACACTACACATATAATTAACTTACAAACATTACTAATGCTATAAGCCCACTAAACAAAATACATATTATACATGACACATTAATTCTAAACGGCAAATGACCATCACTTCCTAAATAGCATAAAATAAATGCTAACAGAGGTTGATGTTGGTGCGGGTGTGAAACCTCCTCGTGCTGCAATTTCTTTATCCACTTCTGATTGATGTTGTCTGAGGAAATCATACATGAGTCCATATTTGACATCACCAATTTTCTTTGTCTGTCGTACAAAAGTTGCATACTTCTGCCATTCAGGACCAAGACATCCAAGGAATTTGGAGTTGACAGCAATCTTTGGTAACTTTATATCATGACGATCAAGGTCATTGATAATGTTGGTGAAACGGTGGTAGTAAGATTCAATGGTTTCCCCTGGTTCCATTATGAAGTGAGTGTACTCCATATACAATTTTGACTCAAGATCTTCTTGGTTTAACTCTGTTCCTTCCATGAGAAGATGAACATGTTCCCACATATCTTTGGCTGTCTTTTGAGCATCAATACTTCGATAGATAGGATTGGGAATCCCTTGAAGTATGAAAGACATTGCCAATTGGTTTGCTTCTTGTTGTAATGTTTGCTCAGTTGTGTAGTTGGCAACAGGAGTGGGTGTGGTTGTTTCTTCTCTCTCTGAAGTTGCTGGAACAACAGTAGCTGGAATAGGATAGGGTCCTTCTTCAATGACTTTCTTGAGGTATTGACCATGAGGTTTTTTAAGTTCAACGAATCTGAGGAATCTACTAGCCCATTGCACGTAGTTACCCAGAGTTAGCATTGGTGGAGTTTCTTGACTTCTAGCTTCATGACGTGATTGCTGACTACTAATTGCCTCACACATCTTGTTAAACCAATGAGGTTCTCTGGAGTAGGATGGATAATTCTGCAGTTGTTGATTCTGTTGCATGATGTGTTGTGGGGATACTTGTGGTGGAGAGAGAAATTGATGCTGTTGCACGAATGCTTGTTGTTGTTGATACTGAGGATGAAATTGCTGTTGTTGTGGATGTTGCTGTAGTTGATAGTAGTAATTGAAGTGAGGTGGTTGAGACATGTTGTTGGATCTTTAGATAATTAAGATGTGTTTTAAGAGTTATGATATTTGATTATTTAAGTTTACTTAATGTTCTTAGTCCAATTGCGAGAAACACTGTTTGAATTGCGAGAGATTCTGAATTGCGAAAGAGATTGTCCAATTGCGAAAGATCTGAGTAATTCCGAGAGATTCACCAAATGCGAAAGCAAATTGTAATTGCGAGAAATAATCTCAATTGCGAGAGATAACTCTGAATTGCGAAAGATCAAGCAATTTCGAAAGATTTGTCAAAATTACAATTTCGATCACGTTCTCAAACTTTTATACAAAAGATGAGAATAATTCCAAGTCGAGGTAGTCTCACAACCTTATACAAGGAGGAAACACCGAGTACCAAATCCGAAGAAGTTGATGAATTGCGAGAAACCCTTGTTCAGTCCAATTGCGAGAAACCCTTAAACTAGCAATTCCGAGAAACCCTTTTTTCCAAATGCGAGAAACCCTTGAATTTTTGCAGACCAATTGCGAGAAACCCTTTTCCTTCGAATTTCAACCCAAAACGTTGTAGGATGATGAAAATCGTAAAACTAACGAATAATAACGATTAACACAACGAATTTGCACCAAATTTTACAACGTTATCCTTAAAATACGAAGATTGGATGAAAAAAGAATAGCAACGATTTGCAAAACTCACGTTTTTCACACTTTTAACGCAAACGAACTAAAAAAAACTGACATAAACTAGTAAAACCAAATGAAATAACGATTAGATCTACTCTTAAAACACTAAACTTAACTACCTTTGGCGTATGATACCACTTGTTGGTCACGTAAATATCTCAAACACACACTCGTTAATGACTAATAACGCACGTACTACTTATCTAGATTAAGCTACGTATGAAGATAAATAAGCCAATTACGATAACTAAATAAGAGAAGAGAATATGAAGAGAATAATAGAGAACGGAAGGCTTTCACTTTAATCCAATTACACACGAGCAGAGCTTTCGCACATACATGAAAAACCAACATGAAATAAGGCACCCCATGCCTTCTATTTATAGGCAACAATCTAGGGTAAGCACATGGGGTGATTCTTCTAGAAACTAATTACATTTAAATCACTATAAACCGGCCCATGGGCTACTAATAGGCCGGATCTTTAATAACAAACAAATATAGCCCTCAATGCTTAGCAACATTTAACACAAGTGATCGAGACTTGATATATGAATAAAAACAAGTTCCTAACAACCCTCCTCCGAACATGGAGCCGTCTGTGTAGGAGAAGCATATTCAGTTCTACCTCAATGAGAAGACCGCCAAAAGGGCCGCTGTCAATAAGGAAAATAGGAAGAAGAACAAGGTCACTAGCCGCCACGGATCTCGGTCGTTGGCCGCATCTCGACACGAGTACGTAAGACACATTTTGATTATTTTACATATTGTTCATTATATATATGGTGTTTGATTTGTCGTTTTTAATTTGTTTCACCTTATATGCATGCGTATATATATATATATATATATATATATATATATATATATATATATATATATATATATATATATATATATATATATATATGGGAAAACCTAGCTACATTAAAAATGTAGCCAATTCCTTACATTTCATTTGAAAAAAGTTTTAAAAATGTACAGTTCAGTCCCTGCGGTAAGTCCCTGACACATGTTATCCCCCTGTCCCTACCCTTTTTTCAAAGGAAATGTAGGAAATTGGCTACATTGTAATGTAGCTATATTTTCCCCATATATATATATATATATATATATATATATATATATATATATATATATATATATAGTTTGAGAGGAGTGAGAACCGTCAGTACCCGTCCCTGATACAGAGCTTCCACGACCAACGTTGCAAGGATGGTGTATGGTTGCATGACGAGGCTCGTGTTCAATACGTAAGTACCGTTTTATTTTTTATTTTATTTTTTTTACACGCATTTAATGATTTATTGAAACATAATGTAGTAACCCGAATAATATATTAATTTTATCATTTTTTTCAACTACACAGGAAGAGATGTGCGAACTGCGGGATCTGGGAGCTAACACGCCTACTGGGACAGCCTACTCAGAGGAAGAGATACTTGCCCGGGTTTTAAAGGGCAAGCAGCGGGGTTATATAGCCGGTAGGGGTAGGGTGTTAGCAGGCAGTGGCAAGACAAAGTTACCCATGCCGCCTCCCGGTTCGTACAGTGGGCCCGAGATTGACAGGATGATGGCCGAGAATGAGAAGAAGATCAAAGAAGTTGAAGAAGATGCTAAGGCCACTAAGCGCCAACTCACTGCAATTATGAATGTGTTACAGACTAACCCCGAGCTGTGGGGCCAGTTGATGAGCCAGCTACCTTCTCAAACCGAGGTAGGCTCAGGCAGTGGGAGTGGCGCCGGCGAGGCAGGCGGCTCGGGCAGTGGCGATCTCGAGCTCGAGGATGATGGCGGTTCCGATGATGACGAGGGGCAGTGAGGTATATATGTATGGGTTATTTTGTACACTTTAACATTTTCTCCATCCGTATGCTTGATCCTCATCCGTATTTTGTACACTTTAACACCTTGACTTTGTCCATCCGTATGCTATTGACTCATCCGTATGTTATTATTGTACACTTTAACATTTTGGCGACTTGAACATTGCGGATATAGCAACTTTTGTGGTATTGGCAGCTTGTAACACCCGTTTTGTAGAATTTGTAACGTTTTAATGTATTTGAGGGTGTTTAGCAATTATATATAAGTGTTTTAGCCGTTATAACTTGTTTTGGGATATTGGCATGTTGGTATCGGTGGTGTACAGGTTTGGATTGTGTACAGGTTGTGTAGATTTTTTCCGAAAAAATTTCCGAAAAAAATCTGGAAAACAAAGAGGAATTTGTGAATGAGAAATACAAGTTTCCTATCTTCATAGGAATCAATGGGAGAATGGAAAATTGCTCAAGTGGGCTAAATTGCTGTTGTGCATGCTGTTATGCAATAGCAGTAGTTTATTGTGCCGACAACCTCAACATATTTATTTGATATATTTTTGTACCGACGACATGGCGTCGGTACAATAGTAGAACAGTTTTGCTTAACAACTTTGGTACCGACGCTATGTCGTCCGTACCAAAGTTTGACTTTCGTAGACTATTGTTAATCACGTAGTTAATTACCAAAAATGTACCGATAACACGGCGCCGGTACAATACTTGTCGGATCCCAAAATTCTTTGACTGAAAATGGCTGTGGGACCCACACGAGCATCGGAAAATGTCGTCGGGACAGTAAGTCCCGATGGGGCATTCTCGACTATCACCGGCCGACGTCATTTCGTTGGTTTCCACTACGTGCCGACGTCATGTCGCCGGCACGATGCTTTTTTGGTAGTCGGTAAACTTCGTGATTGTACTAGTTGGATGGATAAGTAGACGTAATATGCTTTCAACTTAACCGGATACTTATCCCAAGGAGGGTGCGGACAGCATGCAACACGGACTTGTTGGAAAGTACTGTATCTTGTATGTAGCAAGGGCACATTCCAATAAGTGTACAAGTTAATTATAATTAGCTAGCGTGTCATGTTTATATATATGTTCATTGTTTCATATGTGTAGCCCTAATAACAAAAGATGAATCATTTATATCCGTGAATGTGCATTAATCATTTTGATCTCGTGGATCAATTAAACCAGGTAAACTTTTTTGTTTTTGTGTTACTTTACGTTCGCTTCACGTTATTATTGTTGCAATTGGGGGTGGCTCAAGGGTAAAACAAGTAAAGTTATGGCGTAGCCTCTAATTTTAGGAGGCCCTGGATTTTTTAGGACATTGTGTATACACAAAGTGAGTCACGTGTTTTTTGGTTGTCATATTCAATGATCCGATTATGTAAAGCTCCAAATAGCCGATAATTGTTTAATTAATCCAAGATTCTGGGCATCTTTTATTTTCATTTTCTTTTTGCCAACAAGTCGTGGAAATTTAAGCGGAATACATCAAGTATATGAAATGCCCATTTTGCGTGAAATATTATATCATATTGATTTTAGAAAATTAATCGAAGATTTCGCATAAGAAAAAGTAAGAAAGTAAATTTCATATATACAATTTTTCAACATATAATTTTAATTGCAATTTCCCACTATAGTAGAGCTTAACATGCAATGGATTTGATCGAGATGTTAATTAAATTTAAACAGGAATCTTAAGGATATGCAACGAGTACTGAATGTATATTTGTATACACTAATTCAACTTGCGCATGAGCTACTAATAATGATTATTCAAACCCGAATACGCTAATTTGGACAATATCTATATGTAAATTTCAGGGGTTATTATGTAAATTGTTTATAACGGTTTGAGCTTGTTATGCTCGACTTTTCTTGGAAATGAGCCGAACACTTTCCTTCTTTATCACACAACAGCCACGACACAAGATAACAAAGACTAGATGACTCACAAACACATTTAAGAACAAGAAGAGAAGTGGTGGATCATATGGGAAAACTTGTAGTCGAATGTTTATAATCTTGGGAAGAAAATAATACAAAGGACTAAATGTAAAACACACACACACACTCTCTTTTGCAATATGAAACATAAACTAAGATATGAGAGTGTGTGTGGTTTTTATAAGTTGACTGCCATCAACAAGGCTTGATGGGCTTTTCACTTTTGGACCTAATGTGGGCTATGTATATGTATTACACTTATACATATTAACTACAAATAACACTAATACTACTAGCCCACATTTAAACTACATATTATACATAACACTATGATTCTAGATATCAAATGACCATCACTTCCTAAATAGCATAAAATAAATGCTAACAAACTCCCCCTAAGGGATGGTCATTTCAATGATGCTCCCGTGATTGGTCTTTTGTTCTTGATGTCTTGAACTTTATGTGTCAATGTATAATATTCTTCATTTAATGTTCCTTCATGCATTGTGATCTTCAAAGTGTCGTCTTTTGGTCGTTCCTGCCTTGATCTACTTCTTCTGTCCGGATGCGTCGTTGTTGTAGATGATGATGGTGGATGGACTTTCGTCGGTACCTGCATAAGACAATTAGAAATAAATCGTCCAGCGGCCATCATGTCGTGAGGCAAGATCCTTAGATCTCATTAAGACTCATACAACTTGTATCATTTTGAGTGAACACAAGTGTATTCCATAGGAAGTGTTCCTAAGAGATCTTTGATGAATCTCATGTCTCTAGACTCAATTATGTGCGTTTTGGTTTTTGTCATCGGAGGCATGGAGCAGAGTGCCACCTTTTCAATATCAACACATCTCGGAGTAAGAGGTAGATAGATTATGTAGTGTTCTCCGTTAGAAATGAAACAAATATCTTTTAAGAGATATCTGAGTGGATAGGAGGGGTGGTGCAATGCGTCACTGGGTCCATGACGTATTGTCTTCAATATCAGTATCACCTTAGTGAGTACCGATAGCAGATGTATTGACCCGGTTTCTGACCTAAGTTTTCATGGAGGGCTATTTCTTTTCACCCTTTCATTAAACTTTTCTTTTTCATTCTTCAACCCCTTCTTTCTCCTTTCTCATTTTGCTCCTTTTTTCAATCATACCTAGGGACTTCTAATTCTAAACTATTGGAATTGTCCTTGGGTTGATCTCTCCGGTTCTGGCGGATCATTGGACATAACCTAACCATAATCACCTTATTACACCTTATTATCCTAGATTATTTGTCACATGCCATTAAACCTTATGAAAATATCTCAACGTGTTTATGAGAAAACACATTTTGTTAACACATTGAGAGTTTTGCATTTTTGAAACACTCCCCCTTCACATGTGCTCATGCATTTTTGAAATAAATTGCACATGTTGGGTATAGTTCGCACATTTGAAATGATCGATTTTCAATGAACATGACCTTCGCGAGACACGCTTACATCACTAGTTAGACTATCTTGAAATTATTACCCGTCCCGGTCATATTCAATGATCATCTCTCGAATTGGTACATTCTACTCAGACAAGTCCTTGGCGAGACACGCTTACATCACTGGAAAACAAGCTCGAAATTATTACCCGTCCAGGACAAGTCATTTTGATAACAGACATTTAGTTTCGTCAATTCGAGGGTTGTTCTGAGTCTTTTTGAAGAGCTCGTTTGAGATTCAAACCACAAAAACTTTTTGATCACATTTTAATCACGTCCTATCCCCCTTATACCAAATTGCCACTTAATCTCCCCCTCAAAAATAGCATGAAGTGATATTTTTGAAAACAATTGATTAAAATGAAACTTTTTGTGGAGAAAAGGACTGATTTTAGCATGAAAACGGAACATTTTTCTTTTTATACTCCCCCTTAATCAGAGCATTTTATTAAACAATTGAGTTTAAAAGCATTTAGGGGACTTAGAGGGAGTTGATGTGAGCACAAAATTTATAGAAAGATATTGAAAAATCTTTTTGAAACAATTTTGATTAAGTGCTCACGGGTTTAGCTTTTTCCCATTAACATTGCGAGTCCTGATCGGAAATAATCAGAAGTCATTCAATGTAGCGCGGGTTTCGTACTGAAATGCACGAAAACCGTAATGAAGAAAAATTTGAGAAACGACATGTTTTTAGAAAAACATAAAAAAGAAGAAGAACTCTCGCTCAAGCATCTGTACATGCCCGTATCATTGTTGAATGACATTTCTAGATACGTACAGAATATCGATTATACGAGCGACATGTCGTGAGAAGAATATTTTGGTTTTTGAGTTTTATAATTTTTATGGGTTGGTGTTTTTTTTTTTTTTTTTTTTTTTTTTTTTTTTTTTTTTTTTTTAATTTTCTATTTTTACAGTATTGATTTTATCAAGTATATATTTACAAAAATATTTACATGCGAAGCTTGTTGATATAAATCAAGAAGATTCGAGAAGACTTTCTAACTCTTCGGGAGTTAGGCTTCGCATTCCAATTCGACGAACTAAAATTTCAAACCGCTCTTTTGGGAGGGCTTTAGTAAATAGATCGGCGAGTTGATATTCAGTCTTCATGAAAAATAATTCAACAGTACCCTCTTCAACGTGCTCTTTTATGAAGTGATAGCGGACTCTAATATGCTTCGTCTTCGAGTGTTGCACTGGGTTGCACGAGATGGCTATGGCACTTTTCGAGTCGCAATACAAAGGTATGCGGTCGAAAGAGAAACCATAATCTGTTAGTTGTGTCCTCATCCATAGAACTTGGGCACAACATGCAGATAGAGACACATACTCGGCTTTTGTTGTTGATAAAGCAGTGCGGTCTTGTTTCCTTGAGGACCAGCCTACTAGCTTTTCCCCTAGAAATTGCGCTCCGCCTGACGTACTTTTTGCTGTAACTTGGCAACCGGCATGGTCTGCATCTGAAAATGCTATTAGTGTAAACTCCGAATCCTTCGGATACCAAAGACCCATGTTAATGGTTCTTCGAAGGTATCGAAAGATCTGTTTAACCTCTTGGAGGTGAAGTTCGGTAGGCCTTGCCTGAAACCGTGCAAGTAAGCAAACAGCAAAATGAATATCTGGTCGGCTGGCAGTTAAGTACATGAGAGAACCAATCATGCTCCAATATTTCTTCGGATCCATGGGTTTCCTATATAGGTCAGCGCCTATTTTTGGTGAAGTGACCATTGGGGTACCAACAGAGTCACAATTATCCATTCCATGTTTTTTCAAAATCTCAATTGTATATTTAGCTTGATTAAGAAAATTACCACGTGGGGATTGATGAATTTGTAAACCTAAAAAGAATTTTAATTCACCCATCATGGACATTTCGAATTTGCTTTTCATGAGATTTTCAAAATGTTTTGAATATGTCGGATTAGTGGACCCAAAAATTATGTCGTCCACATAAATCTGAACAATCAAAATGTCATTTTTGTATTTTCTTGTTAACAAGGTTGGATCAATTGTTCCTTTGGTGAAATTATTTGACAACAAGAAAGATGATAACTCGTCATACCACGCCCGTGGGGCTTGTTTCAAACCATAGATTGCTTTCTTTAGCTTGTAGACGTATTCCAGATGATCTTTGTCAACGAAACCGTCTGGTTGACTCACGTACACTTCTTCTTTCAGAGTTCCATTCAAGAAAGTTGTCTTGATGTCCATCTGATAAACTGTGATGTTCTTGTGAGCTGCATAAGCTAAGAAAATCCTGATTGCTTCAAGCTTTGCAACTGGTGCGAATGACTCTTCAAAATCTATCCTTTCTTCCTGTCTATATCCCATACCACGCCCGTGGGGATTGTTTCAAACCATAGATTGCTTTATTTAGCTTGTAGACGTATTCCAGATGATCTTTGTCAACGAAACCGTCTGGTTGACTCACGTACACTTCTTCTTTCAGAGTTCCATTCAAGAAAGTTGTCTTGATGTCCATCTGATAAACTGTGATGTTCTTGTGAGCTGCATAAGCTAAGAAAATCCTGATTGCTTCAAGCCTTGCAACTGGTGCAAATGACTCTTCAAAATCTATCCCTTCTTCCTGTCTATATCCCTTTGCCACCAGACGAGCTTTGTTGCGAATTACAGTCATTTCTTCATCCTTTTTGTTTTTCCATAACCACTTAAGATCAATGACTAGTTTGTCAATTGGTCTTGGAACTAAATCCCAGGTGTCATGGATTTGAAATTGAAGAAGTTCTTCCTGCATCGCTTCAATCCAGGCATTATCTGCCATTGCTTCCCGAATGTTCTTAGGCTCTATGAGACTGACTGAGCAGACATAGATGCACATGTCGCAATCGGTGTGTAATTGTTTTCTCGTCTGAATTGGTCTTGAGGGTTCACCAATAACTTGTTCTATTGTGTGGTCTTTTGTCCACTGTAACGTTGAAGGGTACCTTGGACTGAATGACTGCGTGTTAGACGGTTCATGTAATCTGGAAGATGATTCAGCAGATTCTGTTCCAAACGGGTTTTCAAAGACTTCTTCGTCTAACACACCGTTTTCAAAGACTTCTTCGTCTAACACATCATTATTTTGTTCTTGCTCATCAATTCTTGGTAGAACAATTTCAATTACTGGAGATAGTAGGGTAAATGTAGATGATGTGGATGTTGAGGGAGGTGGTGCGCCAGCTTCGAATGTTGTGGATGCACCTGGATTTGGTGGTGGTGGTGGTTGTTGATGTTGAGTGGGTGCAGCGGAATGTTGGTTAGATGCATTTTTCGAAGCACCACCATATTAGTCATCGTACATGAATTCAAAGAAATTATCCAGTTCTTGAGTTGTGGGTTGTTCGTTATGAATTGATTGAGCTCCTTGAGGTGCGAGTCCCGAACTGATATGTCCGGAAGTCATCGGGTTAAGTGCGGGTTCTAGAGCGAGTCTCTCAGAAGCCATTTGTGAAATTTCATCAAACTTCACATTCATCGTCTCCATGATCTTTTTCATTCTCCTGTTATACACCCTGAATGCCCTCGAGTTTTCAGAATAACCAATGAAGATTCCAATATCACCCTTAGCCTTCAACTTTCCCAAATCTTCTCTGTCATTAGTTGGATAACATAAAGCACCAAATACATGAAGATAAGAAATATCCGGTTTTCGGTTGTTGATAAGTTCATATGGGGTTTTATTGAATCTTCGATGGATTAGGGATCGGTTTTGAGTAAAACAAGCAGTAGAAACAGCATCAGCCCATAAGAATAACGGTGCACTGGAATAAATCAGCATTGTGTGAGCAGCTTCCACAAGAGTTCTGTTTCTTCTTTCAACTACTCCATTCTGCTGTGGAGTTCTGACAGCTGATGTCTGGTGTGTGATACCAGTTTCTTCAAAAAATGCTCTTAACTCCTGATTTACAAATTCCGTGCCATTGTCAGTTCTTACTATCCTAACTGGAGCTTGAAGTAGAACTTAAATACGCTTCAGAAAGGTGATGATGGTGCTTGGTGCTTCGTCTTTTGATCTCAAAAACTTTACCCATGTATATCTTGAATAGTCGTCAACAATTACAAGAATATACTTTTTCCCATTAATGCTTTGTGATGCGCGTGTATGTCGTTGCGGTTTAGCAGTATTAATGCCTACTCAAGTTTTAAATTTATATTTAGCCGACTTATCAATAACACACACACTTAACGAGCAGTGTACCCGGTCAGTATGAATATAATGGTAAGTAGAGTCTCGATCACTAAGAGTGAAACGTATTATCTAGTTATTCTAATCAGTATTTTAATATATTAAGTTAGCTATACGACCTATTCTAACGCAAGGGGGTTCAGCCTGAGAGACTGGCACGATTTGGTTGCAATTAAATAATAAACTAAACCAATAGGCACGAATCAGCGAATAGCACACACGTACACAGATAAATACTCGAGACAATAAGAAGGCTGTCCTGATAGATAAGTAGTTTGTCACTTGTTTTATTGCTAGTTTTATATGAAGTGTATAGTTCGATGCAACGCACCGAGATTAAGTCCTTTCTCGTTGGTTCTAATCTTATCGGCGAGTAAACCCTTAATGATTACTTATGACTATCCTATTTATCTTTCTTCCTACTTTTCTACAGACGATAGAATGCATAGGCGATCTAATAAATAGGCGAGGGCAGAGGCATGGCGACCCGATCAACGCTCAGCTAGACACAGAGGTTATCAATGCACTAATAAAAGTCACCAAAGACATCAACATATAAACTTTAATTAATGAGAAAGCAGTTTATGGGAGTGCAATCTTTCCGTTGTCACATTACACAAGCCACCAATCTTGATGAATTAAAGTTTACTAACACAATAAAACAAAACTACTTAATGAATTAAACACATGCAGCACCTTCTTACAGCTCTTGTATCTTCGTTTGGGTGTGTCTTGTGCTGCTTATTCGTCTGAATTCGGCTTTAGGTTTCTCTGGTCTTCGTACTTGTTCGACTAAAAGCTCTTGAAATTCGTCTGGTCTTGGGGTATTTATAGTTTCTGTCTGAGGGTAAGATGCGGCGCATCTAGTAAGTAGATGCGGCGCATTGACTTAACTTCGCGTGGGGTCCAAGATTATAATATTCAGGAATATTCGTACACCGCCAGAAGATGCGGCGTAACTCCATAAATAGATGCGGCGCATGTCCTCTTGTATCTTGGATCGTATCTGGTGAAGTCTAGATAGTGATGCGCCGTATGTGTTAAGCAAGATGCGGCGCATCTGGAGCAGATTTGTCTTGATCTTGTACATTTCAGTAGACTCTTAACTTCTTGCATGTTTTGCTCCATAATTAGTCCAAAATCGCCAAGTTTCACCAAATGCTTGTTTTTACCTGAGAATTACAAAAGTAAACGATTAAGTATCAATCCTCATACATAATATAATAAAACAAGTCAAATAATTAGGATAAATGATAGTAATAAAATGTACTTATTTGAGTTCATCAAATATCCCCCCACTTGAACTTTACTTGCCCCCAAGTAAACCTTAGAATTAATCTTATGAAAATGTATCCTAAAAGATATTAGGATTTATTTTTATATTTAAGCATGTATTCGTTTTTGTCATAATCACACAACCAAACACTTAACGAATTAGAAGTAAAATAAAATATTTTGATAAAAGCAAATCTAATCGTTTAACTGTCCAGTCGTGACGAATATTCTATCATAAGCTTGGCAAGTATACACATCTCCCCCACTAAAGCCAAGGAATAACAAGTCTAAAGCGGTAAAAAAAGGGTTTTTAGGTTTAAGGGTTAATTATTCTCCTTAATCTCTATCGATCTCAAATTCCAGAAAAGGCGACAAAATTACAAATACATGATCGAATCCACGAACACGATACTTGAAATTGCTCAAATCCTTAACTCGAATAAGCTAAAGATAGGACCAAGTAATCTTTACCAATAATATTATATCAAAAAGGGCGACAAAATCATAAATACATAGTCGAATCCACGACTACGATACTTAAGATTGCTCAAATCCCTAATCTCAATAAATCAAAGGTTTAGATCAAGAATAATATAGGGTATGGATAATATTTGGGATACAAATTGGTGTAAAATAAAAAATAAACAAAACAAATAAATTAAAATCCTAAGTGTGGTTAATCACTATCCCAACCATCCCATGAATAAGACTCATATCATAGAATAACTCACGCTTTAATACTTGAAACACACGCTTTAGGTAGACACGAATTATACTCAACAAGATCTTAATCAAAGAATAAACCTTAGTTGGCGTTCCCATAACTGCCAACTCCCATTCAATCCATAGATATAATATACAACAATTAGTGGTGATATCGACCACTTACATAACTTTACCTCGTTGGTTAAAACAAACATCCAACTTTCTTCTTTTTTTTCTTTTTCTTTCTTATTTTTTCGATTTTTTTTTTTTTTTTTTTTTTTTTTTTTTTTTAAACTTTAAATATAAACATAGATGTGTAAAATTTCACCACATCACTATAATGATAATTCTGGATAATTTTTCCATACTTTTCATGACTTCAGAAATAACAGTAATAGTGAAAGTAGTAAACACACGAAAAATAAACTCAAAGATATACAATATTTACTTTCACTCCAATTGCATTGTGCAATTTCCCGACCTAACCATAGATAATGAATTACGCACGCGAACACAGGTAATGTAAGGAAACACACTTTGCCTAAAGCAATTAACCAACCACGGATTTTAATCTATAGGGTAGGCTAAGGTGTAAGGGTGTAACGAAACATTTTAACAAAGGTGTAAGAAACGAAAGGAATGGCTCTGAGTGTTTTTCTAGGGGTATCTTACTCTAAAAATGAGAGTAACAAAAGGGTTTATACGAGGGTTAACTAACCAGTGTAGTTAGCTAATAACACATAACATATAAGGCTATTTGGGTGTAATCCTAGAAATTTTACCAATTTAGACAAGTCATTCCAATTATATAAATAATACTTATTATGGTGGTCTCGAATAGTATACAAGCCAAGTTCTAAAGTTTACAAGTCACCGGCACACTCATAGATTTGTGAATTTTGAAAAATCACAATTTTTGTAAATAACGTCATGTGTGCAGCTATGCAACTTAGACTTTAAACAAAAACATGCTAAAAAAAAATTAAATTTTGATATATTAAGCGCATTTTAAGCATATTTTGAAAAGTTTAGGACAAGTAAGTGTTAAGTGTTCTAATTCTCCAATCCCCCCACTTAAGTTAAACAACGTCCTCGTTGTTTGTATCAAAGGTTAAAAACTGGAAAATAAAAGAATTAGAACAGAAAAACTCCCCTGAGATTTTCTCGGTATGATCCTCCATTTGTATAAGAGCAAAAATCATCTTTCTTGTGGATTAGAACTTTTAAGCTTCATAATAGATGTATCCACAGGAAATGCAGGAATCTATAATACCACCAAGGCTTTAAAACACACCTAAGTTAAGAAAGGTTCAAACTTGCATAATACATTAGTAGTTAGTTAAAATAAAACATAAAAATTAAAAATGAAAATCATCAGGTCAGTCGATGCGCCGTATCTTATGGAAGAAGATACGCCGTATCGAGCCTGGAATAAATACGGATCAGAATAGAAGATGCGCCGCATCCTTAACCAGGGATGCGCCGCATTAAAATAAACTGATAAAAAGTTTTAAAGTCGAAAATAAAAAATGCAGAAAAATAAAGATATGACCATTGCAGGAGATGCGTCGCATCTCAGGATTGAGATGCGTCGTATCCTCTGCGGCCTGACTGACTCGACACAGAACAGAAAATTAAAAGATAAATCCGGGTTGTCTCCCGGTAAGCACTTGTCTTTATTCCAGAGTCTTCAAGTTAGACTCACGTTCAGCTCTTCACTCCATTACTTCAGGTTCAAACTCCACCACCTCGTTCTCATTATCCTCAATTTTATTATCAAAGTATTTCTTCACACGTTGCCCGTTTACTTTGAATATATAACCATTTTTATCGCATATTTCAATAGTTCCATAAGGATACACTTTCTTGACAACGAACGGACCCGTCCATCTTGATTTAAGTTTACCAGGATACATCTTTAATCTGGAATTAAATAGTAGCACTTTCTCTCCAATAGTAAACGTTTTATCCCCACGTAACCTCGAGTCATGCCATCTTTTAGTTCTTTCTTTGTAGATCTTAGTATTTTTGTAGGCCTCATCTCTTAGTTCATAGAGTTCATTAAGTTCCATGAAACGGTTCTTCGTTGCAGCTTCCATATCCATATTACAATTCGTCAAAGCCCAATATGCACTTTGTTCAATTTCGACCGGTAGGTGGCATGCTTTTCCGTATACAAGACGAAATGGAGTGCATCCCGTTGGTGTCTTATAGGCTGTACGGAATGCCCATAAAGCATCATTTAACTTGTCAGACCACCCTTTCGGATTATATCCAGTCGTTTTTTCAAGAATTCGCTTTATAGCCCTATTGGTTACTTCAGTTTGCCCATTGGATTGAGGATGGTATGCGGTGGAAACCCTATGATATACTCCATATTTTTGCAAGGCTCTTCCCAGATGGTGATTACAAAAGTGTGTTCCCCTATCACTAATCAATGCTTTAGGAATTCCAAACCTAGAGAACAAACCTTGCAAAAATTTAAGTACTACCTTGCTGTCGTTTGTTGGTAATGCTTGCGCTTCGACCCATTTTGATACGTAATCAACAGCAACCAAAATATATTTATTACCTTTAGATTCAGGAAACGGTCCCATGAAGTCTAATCCCCATATGTCGAAAACTTCACATACATGGATATAGTTTTGCGGCATTTCGTTTCTCGATGTTATATTCCCGGATCGTTGACACGCATCACATCCTTTTATATAATCTTTTGCATCATCCAACATAGTGGGCCAATAAAATCCCGCATCAAGGATCTTTCTTCTTGTGATGACTGCACCGTGATGTCCCCCCGTTGGCCCTGAATGGCAATGTGCCAATATTGCTGGGATGTCATCACCATCTACGCATCTTCATAAAATATTGTCAGGACATAATTTAAAGGCATAAGGTTCATCCCAAATATACTCGCTAGCGCGAGTTAGAAACCTTCTTTTCTCGTCGGATGTTAGCCCTTTTGGAATTTCATTTGCAACAATAAAGTTTATATAGTCGGCATACCATGGTCCATTATTATTGCTCTTAATTCCTACCATCATAAGGTATTCATCAGGAAAGTCATCAGCTATTTCCCTTTCGTCAAGCACCTCCATATCAGGGTTTTCAAGTCTAGATAAGTGGTCAGCAGCTAGATTCTCGGCACCCTTTTTATCTTTAATTTCAATATCGAATCCTTGGAGCAATAAAACCCACCTAATAAGCCTTGGCTTGGCATCCTGTTTATTGAACAAATACTTCAAAGCAGAATGGTCAGTGTAAACCATAGTTTTTGACAATATAAGATATGATCTAAATTTATCGAATGCAAAAACTACTGCTAAAAGTTCTTTTTCCGTGGTGGTGTAGTGTTCTTGGGCATTATTCAATGTTTTGCTAGCATAATAAATTGGCTTAAATTTCTTATCTATCTTTTGGCCAAGTACAGCTCCAACAGCATAATCACTAGCATTACACATTAGTTCAAAAGGCAAATTCCAATCCGGCGAAATTATAATAGGTGCGAAAGTTAGTTTTTCTTTAAGTATATTAAATGCCTTTTTGCAATCTTCAGAAAAATCAAACTTCGCATCTTTTAGCAATAATTGGGTCATAGGCCTAGATATCATTGAAAAATCCTTTATGAACCTACGATAAAATCCGGCATGCCCTAAAAAACTTCTAACACCTTTTACATTAGTGGGGTAAGGTAGTTTAGCAATTACATCAATTTTAGCTTTATCGACTTCTATACCTTTCCCAGAAATCTTATGTCCTAACACAATTCCCTCTCTAACCATAAAGTGACATTTTTCCCAATTAAGAACAAGGTTAGTTTCTTCACACCTAGCAAGCATTTTATCAAGTTTAAAGAGACAATCACTAAATGAGTTACCGAACACCGAGAAGTCGTCCATGAAGACTTCCATAAAGTCTTCTACCATATCATGGAAGATAGCCGTCATACAACGTTGGAAAGTAGCAGGGGCGTTGCATAGTCCGAACGGCATTCTCCTATAGGAGAAGGTTCCATAAGGGCAGGTGAAAGTCGTCTTCTATTGATCCTCAGGGGCAATTGGTATTTGGAAGAAACCTGAAAAACCATCTAAAAAACAATAATAATCATGACCTGATAGTCTTTCTAACATTTGATCAATAAATGGAAGAGGGAAGTGATCTTTTCGCGTAACATCATTGAGTTTGCGGTAGTCGATGCAAACTCTCCATCCGGTAACAGTTCTTGAAGGGATTAGTTCATTATCGTCATTGAGTACTACCGTCATTCCTCCCTTTTTTGGTACAACGTGGATAGGACTGACCCACGAGCTGTCGAAAATTGGGTAGATAAGTCCGGAGTCAAGTAATTTCATAATTTCATTTTTCACCACATCTTGGACTTTTGGATTCAAACGCCTTTGAGGTTGGATAGTTGGTTTGAATTCATCCTCCATAAGGATTTTATGCGTACAAAATGACGGGCTAATTCCCTTAATATCAGACATACTCCACGCTAATGCTCCTCTTCGTTTATATAGCACCTGCAAAAGTGATTCTTTTTCTTTTGGCGTTAAGTTAGATGCAATAATAACGGGCGAATTAGTGTTCCCATTTAGATAGGCATACTCCAAAGTAGAAGGGAGATCCTTAAGCACAGGTTTAACACTATAAATTTCAGTAGCACTAGCGGAATAAACTTGTTCTTTAATTATATCGCTGCTGTCATCAGATAGATGCGCCGCATCGATATTTTCGATGCGCCGTATCGCGTTACATATAGCAGAGTCAGCAGCTAAATAATAATCAATAGTATTCTCATCAACTTGATCTTCTATAGCAATTGTGTTTTCTAAATTTTTAAGCAGAAAAGAATCAAGCAAATTACTTTTTAACAATTTCTGAGTAAATTGATTAATCGTGTCATCAGAAACATCGATATTATAGCATTCATCGTCATCGGATTTATCTTTACTCATAGATTGTTCCATGTTAAACTCAACCTCATCTTTTCCTATGGTAAGAGTTATCTTTTTATTAAAAACATCAATTATGGCCCTAGCAGTGGCTAAAAACGGTCGTCCTAATATTATAGGAGTTCTAGAATTTTCAGGCATATCGAGGATAACAAAGTCGATAGGTAACTCAAATTTATCAACTTTTATTAATATATTTTCAGCTATTCCTAATGGGTACTGTATGGACCTATCAGCTAGTTCTAAGCACATCCTAGTAGGTTTTGGTTCACCAAGACCTAATTTATCATACATAGAAGAGGGCATAAGACTTATACTAGCTCCTAGGTCGGCTAAAGCATTTTCAATATGCAAATTTTTAATTTGACAAGGAATAGTGAAACTCCCTGGATCCTTTTCTTTTGACGGAAGTTTGTTGAGCAATGCCGCTGAGCTTCTTTTCCCCATTGTTATGGTGCAAGCCTCTTCAAGTTTAGACTTGTTAGTAAGCAAACTCTTCAGGTATTTAGCATATTTTGGCATTTGCACTAGGGCTTCCATAAATGGTATGCTCAGCTGCAGCTGCTTGAGATTCTCCAGGAATTTCTTTTGATAGGCATCTTCTTTCTCTTTCCTTACCCTATGTGGGAAAGGTAATGTTGATCGTTTAGGCTCAATAGAAGGTTCTTCTCTGATTACAGGTTCCGGATTAGTCTCTTTTGGTTGCTCTTGCTCAGGTGATAAAGATTCAGGGGAAATCTTGTTTGTACCGTCATCCTCGGGTGTCTCTCTGATTTGAAAGGTCGACTTTCCGCCTCTAGTTGTAATCCCTTTCAAGTCTTGCTTTACCAAAAGAACCCTATTAAGCACCGTTGACAATTGGTGCACTTCAATTGCCAATCCATAAATCATGTTGTTTTGTTCCTTTAGTAAAAGCTCATGACTGCCTTTGAATTCATTAATAAAGTTTCTTGCTTCATGATGTTCTTTTTCATTGGCTTGAGCGATTTGTAGTGCAAACTCTTCCATGGTAAGATTTCTTTGGGGTCTTCCGAACAAGTTGGGGAAAATATCGAACATTGTTCCTGAAAATTAAAGAGAGGTAGATTTCAAAGTAAAAGTTTCCAGGTATAAGGGTCAGAGTATTTTCTGTTCGGAGATAAGAAAAATAAAAGTTGCTGATATCTGCAGACGATGCACCGTATCCAAAAATTTGGATACGCCGTATCTTATAATCGTTAAAATTAAATCAGACTTTTATTCAGAAAATAGATACGCCGCTTAGAAATTTGAATGCGCCGTATCAATTTTAATAATCAAAAATCGATATTTATTTAAAATTAAATGCATCGTATTAACAAAAGTTAATGCGCCGTATTTTCGTTACGTTTCAAAATATAAGATTTTTGATTCAGAAGATACGCCGTATCGACAGATATCGATGCGTCGTATCTATTTAATAATTCGAAAACTGTTTTTAATTAAAATAATAGATACGCCGTATCTGCTAAAGCAGATGCGTCGTATGGCGTTAACGTTTTAGAAAAAAAATTTCCTTCAAAACAGATACGCCGTATCTTGGGGAAAAGATGCGTCGTATCGAATTAATTAAACGCGTTGTATTTTATAAAAATTAAACGCAATACGCCGTATCTGAAAAAATCAGATGCGCCGTATCGTTTGATTTAGCTCAGTACAACGATAGCAGTATGCAGAAAATACGAAAAATAAAAACAAATAAAAACACAAACGAAAATAAACACAAAGAAAACAAATAACACACAAAAACAGAAAATATGCAAAATAATACAATGAATGCAAATTAATCTATTACACAACAGAATTAGCGGTTAGATAAAAAAAATTAAAAACCTAATTAAAATACTAATCAAATTAACAGATAATAACAATTCACTCCCCGGCAACGGCGCAAAAAACTTGATGCGCGTGTATGTCGTTGCGGTTTAGCAGTATTAATGCCTACTCAAGTTTTAAATTTATATTTAGCCGACTTATCAATAACACACACACTTAACGAGCAGTGTACCCGGTCAGTATGAATATAATGGTAAGTAGAGTGTCGATCACTAAGAGTGGAACGTATTATCTAGTTATTCTAATCAGTATTTTAATATATTAAGTTAGCTATACGACCTATTCTAACGCAAGGGGGTTCAGCCTGAGAGACTGGCACGATTTGGTTGCAATTAAATAGTAAACTAAACCAATAGGCACGAATCAGCGAATAGCACACACGTACACAGATAAATACTCGAGACAATAAGAAGGCTGTCCTGATAGATAAGTAGTTTGTCACTTGTTTTATTGCTAGTTTTATATGAAGTGTATAGTTCGATGCAACGCACCGAGATTAAGTCCTTTCTCGTTGGTTCTAATCTTATCGGCGAGTAAACCCTTAATGATTACTTATGACTATCCTATCTATCTTTCTTCCTACTTTTCTACAGACGATAGAATGCATAGGCGATCTAATAAATAGGCGAGGGCAGAGGCATGGCGACCCGATCAACGCTCAGCTAGACACAAAGGTTATCAATGCACTAATAAAAGTCACCAAAGACATCAACATATAAACTTTAATTAATGAGAAAGCAGTTTTAAGGGAGTGCAATCTTTTCGTTGTCACATTACACAAGCCACTAATCTTGATGAATTAAAGTTTACTTACACAATAAGACAAAACTACTTAATGAATTAAACACATGCAGCACCTTCTTACAGCTCTTGTATCTTCGTTTGGGTGTGTCTTGTGCTGCTTATTCGTCTGAATTCGGCTTTAGGTTTCTCTGGTCTTCGTACTTGTTCGACTCAAAGCTCTTGAAATTCGTCTGGTCTTGGGGTATTTATAGTTTCTGTCTGAGGGTAAGATGCGGTGCATCTAGTAAGTAGATGCGGCGTATTTACTTAACTTCGTGTGGGGTCTAAGATTATAATATTCAGGAATATTCGTACACCGCCAGAAGATGCGGCGTAACTCCATAAATAGATGCGGCGCATGTCCTCTTGTATCTTGGATCGTATCTGGTGAAGTCTAGATAGTGATGCGCCGTATGTGATAAGCAAGATGCGGCGCATCTAGAGCAGATTTGTCTTGATCTTGTACATTTCAGTAGACTCTTAACTTCTTGCATGTTTTGCTCCATAATTAGTCCAAAATCGCCAAGTTTCACCAAATGCTTGTTTTTACCTGAGAATTACAAAAGTAAACGATTAAGTATCAATCCTCATACATAATATAATAAAACAAGTCAAATAATTAGGATAAATGATAGTAATAAAATGTACTTATTTGAGTTCATCACTTTGAACTCTCATTGGGCCACATAAGTCCATGTGCAGCAAATGCAACCTATCAACCGAACTAGGTATGGGTTTAGGTTTGAATGTTGCTCTTTTGCTCTTTCCTTGCTCACATGATGGACATAGGTGTTCTTTGGTGTATTTAAACTTTGGAAGACCGGAGACGATGTTGTCTTTGGCAAGCTTGTTGATTGTGTCAAAGTTAAGATGGGACAACCGTCTATGCCACAACCAGGATTTTGTTTCGCCTGCCCTGGTCATGAGACAAATAGGAGATGAAGAGGCCATTTAGTTTATGTCAATTGCATAGAGATTGGTGCCACGATTCCCAATTAAGAGATCATTCCCCACCAAATTTCTAACAAAGCAAGTGTTTCTCCTAAAAGCAACCTCTAAATCTGCATCACAAAACTGTCTGACTGAGAACAGATTGTGTCCCAACCCTTCGACATAGTAAACCCGAGTGATCAAGTAATTTCCAAACCGAAGATCTCCATAACCCAGAATAGCTGCTACATGATCATTCCCAAAACGTACAGTCCCCATGAACTGCCACACAAAATTGATCAGCAGCTTCAGATTCCCGGTCATGTGCTTGGAGCAACCCGAGTCGACGATCCAAAGACAAATTTCTATGACCTGCAAAGAACAGATGATTTTGTATATGGAAACCGTTTAACATTTGGTTCCAGTGGGTTAGATGAAACAGGTGAATTACACTTAGAGATGGTTTCCTTAAATGCATTGGGAACTATTTCTAATGTGCCATTCTTAAGTGCAAACTTTCTGCCCGTTGGTTTCCATTCACAAAACTTAATGTGATCCTTAGGCAATAGGCTGCTAGTGGTTTTCCTAGCTTTTGCAATAAGTCTTCGAATATATCTAGACTTAGCCCTAGTTACTCAAGGATTCTTTTTCTGTTCAGGCACATCATTCTTTTTCACATTATTAGAAACATTATCATCACAAGCATTTTTAGACAAAGATTTCTTTTGCATTAAACAATCAGAATCATTACATGCATTAGAAACAGGAGTCTTAACATTACAACTAGATGATACATGTTTCTTCTTGGAAAGCGGTAAATTCCTATGGTGTTCTTCTACTTTCTTGCATGTACTCTCAGAAACAGGCGAGACACTAGGTTTCTTGTTATTGCTCCTAGACTGTCTTTTGCTCCTAGAGTTGCTTTCTAATCCTGTAGAAGGTAAGGCACACTCATTAGAATTTATGTTGTTATCCTTAGATGTTGTTGTAGCATTCCTAGACTCATTTG
Organism: Artemisia tridentata subsp. tridentata; assembly: GCA_021014915.2. Lineage (NCBI taxonomy): Eukaryota > Viridiplantae > Streptophyta > Magnoliopsida > Asterales > Asteraceae > Artemisia > Artemisia tridentata. The sequence continues at coordinate 371,484,319 of CP139503.1, forward strand.
GATTATCTTTCTTACTTTTGTCAATAGCCCTATATGTTTCAGATGTAGAGGCAGACGCAGTAGTGGGACTAATCCTATAAAGGCCAGGCGCTATTACATTCGATGGTTCGACAACAGCTTTCTCTTTTTGTTTCTCATTAGGCAAGGGGGTTGATGGTGCAATACCCGTAGTTTCCTCACCCTGCCCTTTTTGACTTGCAAGCTGAGACTTCAAAAAATCAATTTGACCTTGCATGTTGTTATAAGAGATCGTTTGCTCGAGGTTTGTTAGACCTCATCTAGGATAAACACAATAATAATGAACAACAATATAGTATGCAGCGGAAACGATTCATTATTATTAATCAAGGTTTGTCGAACGATTACAAACCCTAACCCTAGGCGTCTACACTAAGACTTGGCGCCTAGGTTACACACACATACCTTTAAGTCGACTACATTGAGGAAGACATGTTGAAACGTATTCCCTGCATCTCTTTATATAATAGAGATTAGGGTTACAAATACAATTAAATAATACATAATAAGTCCCTTATCTTTGTCTTCAATAGTTTCCTCCATCTTTCATATTTTTGTCAATATCAACTCAATATTTAATTCCTAACAATCTTCCCCTAGTTGATATGACAAAACCAACGATATGAAAGATGATCTTCAAGCTGCGAATAAACCTTCTTCCCCTTTTTGTCATCATCAAATAGGGGTCTTCAATGCAACTTGAATCAAACGCTTCCCCTTAAGTCATGCATGTAGATGGTTAAACAAGCTTCCCCTGAAACCAATAACCATCTCTTGAATCACGAACTCTGTAGGCTTTATGGAACGATCACTGATGAAGAAAACCGAGTAAAACAAACTTGATGAAGAAGTTGAATTTCCTAAACTTGCGTCTTATATCTTGCACTATCCTCGTGACTCCAAAACTTATATGAAACAAGAAATATAAGTAGACTGAAATCTCTTGACAAATCCTCAATTATATGAGACACTGAGCACTACAATGTAACTCCTTTAAGTGATAGTTAACTAGGTCTTCGTCCATCCACCCCTTGACCTATGAAAACTAGATTTGACAAGTCATTGTCACCGCATTAACGCCCAAACAACTTACCTCCTACCAAAAGGTATGATAAGAACGCGCACCTGTGAAACTCAACTACAACATCAAATAAACCATATTCACTTTTCGACTTCAAATAATCCGTGAAAAACATCTAAGTGCAATAACATCATCCTCTCTTATGTAACTGTTGCCTCAGCCGGCGATCTACTTGTATTCCTCATCTGTATCGTTGCCTCACTTCGGCGATCTACGAACACCAAGGATACACTTGTCACATAATTGATTAAAAAGCCATTGCACCAAATATCTCCACAACGAGCCATAAAACAATAAGAATAAACTGAAATAAATTCAGTTCTGTCCGAGATCCAAAACTCTGTGTGTGTTTCGTCCCTTGGTGTGTGTGTTATGGAACCAATGTGTTCCAAATAGATATACTTCCCCTCACTTTGAGAAGCCCATGCTCTAGCAGTACCAATCAGCAGTATAAACTGTTCATCCTCCAAAGCTAGCAGTACAAACTGCTACATATAAACCAATGAACAGTACTAACTGTTGTTGAGCAGTACTAACTGTTAGTCACAGCAGTACCAACTGCTATGTATAAATCAATGAGCAGTATGAAATATTAAAGTGAGCAGGAGAAACTGTTGAATAAAGCAGCACGAAAATAATCCTCAACTCTGATCTGCTGCTACTGATCAATCAAATACTCTTATGAAACAAAAACACCATCTTTATAACAGTAACCACAAGTGACAAACAAGAAACCAATTCGTACCCTTTAACAAAATTAAATCGACTGGCCCACTAGCATTAAATCAGTACGAGGTTTGAATTCAATCTGCACATGCTCCACTTGCAATGGGTTACACTATATAGACGGGGTCTAGTTTGACCCCCGTCCTTAGCTTCTTTTTTTTTTTCTGATTTTTTGCAGTTTTTTGTACTTTTACTATTCATGTCAGCTTTTTTTTTTTTTTTTTTTTTTTTCAAAGTTAAAGTAATAACTTTTTTTTTTTTTTTTTTTTTTTTTTTGTCTTTGTATTTTTTTGTCCATGTTTTTTTTGTCCAGTCCAACTGCAGATTCCACAGTCCACATACACAAACACAAAAGTGCAGATTCCACAGTCCACATCAAATGAAGTACCATTGTCCAAGTGCAGATTCCACACAAACACAAAAGTGAAACACAAAGTCTAAACAAAAAGTGAAACACAAAGTTAAAAGTGCAGATTTCGTCATCGCCTTATAGGCTCGGATTTGAAAACGTAATAGAAAAAAATGTAGATTTTTAGTAAGGCTCGGATTCGAAGGTTGCAAAGTGATAAAATATCACTTTGCCATGCCATTCGGTTTTGAAGGTTGCAAAGTGATAAAAATATCACTTTGCCATGCCATTCGGTTTTCGTCATCGCCTTATAACCAAAAGTGAAACACAAAGTTAAAACCATTGTCCAAGTGCAGATTCCACACAATTGCACACAAGGGGGGGCCTGGATATCAGATTGTTAACACAATCCACAAAAGCAGATTCCACAATCCACAAAAGCAGAAAGCACAGATTGTTAACACAATCCACAATCACAAATTGATACAAGCATGTCGCAAAACAGTAAGATTCCCAAACTGCATGCCCCTAAAAAACAAACAAGCCCAACAGTAAGATTCCCAAACTGCAGCTTTGCTTGATTATAAACAAAGCTCAATCACAAGCAAAGCTCACAACAAACACTACAACCATATCAACCATATCAAAAACAACCACAGAACCACAAACACTACAACCATATCAACAACCACCACAGAACCACCAACTAGAATCCACCAACACATAATCAACCACCACAGAACCACCAACCATAATCCACCATCAAATAATCACCCACAACAGAACCACCAACCATAATCCACCATCAAGAAGTACAAAAAGTACAAATAGCCACAAATAGCCACCGTCCATATATAAAAATAGCCACCGTTGATACAACCATCAACAAATGTCGAATTCCCAATTTTACACAAATCAGGTAAAGGCTCAGATTTATAACAAAACTGCTTTCATATTTGGCTGCAACATCGAAGGTTGCAAAATCATTTTTTTGTTTTGCCGTCCATTCGGAAATGCCACGCCAAAATCAAGTTTTTTTTTTTTTATAAAATCATCATTGCCATTGCCAAAATCAAGTTTTTGAAAACATAAACAATTTCATCACAAGCCTGTGGGGAATGGGGTAGGCCAGAGCAGGTATTCATACCACTCAAAGTGGCAGATCAAGGTGTTAACCTACCCACATAATCACCACAGAACCACACACAACATCACAACATATCACATAATCACCCACCACAGAAACACCAACATCACAAGCCTGTGGGGAATGGGGTAGGCCAGAGCAGGTATTCATACCACTCAAAGTGGCAGATCAAGGTGTTAACCTACCCACATAATCACCACAGAACCACACAAAACATCACAACATATCACATAATCACCCACCACAGAAAACAAATCCATTACAATAATCAAAAAAAAAAAAAAAAAAACTACAAAACTCAAGCTACAATATCACATAATCACCCACCACAGAAACACCAACATCACAACATTAAAAATATCACATAACTATCAAGAAACCATCACAAACATCACAACATATCACATAATCACCCACCACAGAAACACCAACATCACAACATTAAAAATATCACATAACTATCAAGAAACCATCACAAAACATCACAACATATCACATAATCACCCACGACAGAAACACCAACATCACAACATTAAAAATATCACATAACTATCAAGAAACCATCACAAAACATCACAACATATCACATAATCACCCACCACAAAAACACCAACATCACAACATTAAAAATATCACATAACTATCAAGAAACCATCACAAAACATCACAACATATCACATAATCACCCACCACAAAAACACCAACATCACAACATTAAAAATATCACATAACTATCAAGAAACCATCACAAAACATCACAACATATCACATAATCACCCACCACAGAAACACCAACATCACAACATTAAAAATATCACATAACTATCAAGAAACCATCACAAAACATCACAACATATCACATAATCACCCACAACAGAAACACCAACATCACAAAATTAAAAATATCACATAACTATCAAGAAACCATCACAAAACATCACAACATATCACATAATCACCCACCACAGAAACACCAACATCACAACATTAAAAATATCACATAACTATCAAGAAACCATCACAAAACATCACAACATATCACATAATCACCCACCACAGATCCACCAACCCAAACCCTAATTTTTAAAAATTAGGCGTTTCCAAAAAAACTTATAGATCTGCTCAATTAGAGCACGTATCTTTCAATTAAATATGTTTAATCGTAATAAATCAAACGATTTTAAGAAAACCCCAAATTTTTTTAGAAACCCTAATTTTTTAGAAACCCTAAAAATCATAGATCTAACAAGAAACCATCACGAACAATCACATGTCACATAATCACCCACCACAGAATCACATAATCACCCACCACAGAACCACCCAACCCAAACCCTAATTTTTTAGAAACCCTAAAAATCATAGATCTAACAAGAAACCATCACGAACAATCACATATCACATAATCACCCACCACAGAATCACATAATCACCCACCACAGAACCACCCAACCCAAACCCTAATTTTTAAAAATTAGGCGTTTCCAAAAAAACTTATAGATCTGCTCAATTAGAGCACGTATCTTTCAATTAAATATGTTTAATCGTAATAAATCAAACGATTTTAAGAAAACCCCAAATTTTTTTAGAAACCCTAATTTTTTAGAAACCCTAAAAATCATAGATCTAACAAGAAACCATCACGAACAATCACATATCACATAGATCTAACAACAAATCCATCACAACAAAAACAGATCTAAATCTTGTTTAGATCTAATAAAGAGAGAGATAAGAGATAAACGCAACAAACGCGTTTCACACACACAGGTGTGAGAAAAAGAGAGAGAGAAAATGCTTTATACCCCGGTGGGAAAAAGTGTAATGTTAAAGATTTTAAAGATTAGATGCGAAATATCATCGAACTCAAAATTATTGGATTTTGAGGGTGAAGGATGATACGCATAATCATGATATGCTAGAGTCGTTGCATGGTGTGGCATATGCAATGCGATTAAAGGAAGATGAGGTCGGGTTGGTCAAAGAATTGTCAGATTATAACGTACGACCACGTAATATACTTTCGACAATACAGGGTCGTAATCCGGATAACGTGTCTAGCGTTAGAACTATATATAACGCACAAGATAAGATCCGGAGAGCCAGAGTAGGTGATAGAACTCCAATTCAGGTCCTTTACTCGCATTTGATGCATTCAGGGTATACGTATTACCCCAGGGTAAATGAGCATAACGAGCTTGAGGAGCTATTTTTTTTGCACCCCACGTCGTATGCTTTATGGTGTACATTCCCTGAAATCATGCTGATGGACTCCACATACAATACCACGATGTTTAAATTGCCACTGTTGGAAATTGTTGGAGTAACTTCAACAAATAAAACATTTTCAATGGCGTATAGCTTTTTAAACAGTGAAAAAGGGCATAATTTTCAATGGGTATTGCAACGTGTGAAGGATGTCTTTTTCGTGGCCTATTATCAATAGGCCACCGCCTGAAGATGGCTCTTCCAGCGAACCTGATGATGATGATGATGATGATGATGATGATACTTCGTTTCAAAATGACATGCGACAATTCAAGAATGTTTTTAGCAAAGCAACATCGTTTGTCAAGAAAAATATGTTAACGAGGATGAGAGCGATATACCAACCTGAATCTGTTGACACACGTGAACCTGTTATTCAGAAAAATACCCGTGGACGTCCGAGCGCAAAGGACAAAAAGGGCAAGGCTACAAAAGTCCCGGACTTGAATGAAGTCCCGGACTTGAATGAAGTACCAACCGTAGATCACCGAAGAAGCACAACTTCAAGATCTACAAAAGTCTCGAACTTCAACAAAGAACATGCAAGACATAGTTCTTACACGGGTCCTAGTGTTCAACAAAGAATAAGACACCAGTTGTACGTTGGAGATGTAGATAACGAATATTTTATGGAGCAGATTCCAGAGAGATGGCATCCATACATAATAAGTATATATAATGTGGTAGGTGATGGAAATTGTGGGTTTCGGTGCGTTGCCCACGGTATTTGTGAAGACCAAAATATGTGGCGCGAAGTTAGAGAGATGTTATTGCAAGAGTTAGCCCTACATAGGGAGGTTTACACAAACATGTGGTTGCAAGCTGGCTTTAACAGAATTTTGTATTCAGTAAACTGGTTCGGAAATGGAGCTGCGCCTGAAGATCGCTATATGATTATGTCAGACACGGGGTTGGTTATTGCATCACTGATTAACCGACCTGTTGTATTTATATCTTGGCAGGGTTGGAATACGTGTTTTCCGCTTTTTTTCGGTCCAAACTTCTCACAAAGAACTGACCCCCTTGTGATAGCCCGTGTGGGGTCAGACGAATGTGGTCACTACATTTGTCTGACGCTAGACGGAGATTCTCCACTTCCGCATCTCCACCCACAATGGAGGAGGAACAGAACCCAAGATGCATCCCAATGGGAAACATTATATTACGATCGACTAAATAAATCATTGTAGTATCTTAGAACTAACTATTGACGAGCTTGTAATTTTGTGAACACCCTATCTTTTGAGGTATATATATAACAAGCTTAGTCTTCCTATCCGATTATTTGTGAACACCCTAACTATTGACGAGCTTGTATTGTTTAAATTAACAATACATTACTTATTTATGTTTATGTTGTAAATAACTGTTTGTATCATTTGAATTAATTATTTGGTCAGGTGGAACAAAATACTCCTTACATGTGTCGCTGTAAGAACGGATTCATTAAAGAGAGGATATCCCGTAAAGAACATAGTTATGGTCAACCGTATTACGCATGTCCTCTTTCAGTGGTAAGTAATCATATGTTTGCTTAGTTATGTAAATTATTTGTTTGTTAATAATACATTTCTTATTATTTTCTTAACATGTAACAGCCAGGAACAGATGACTATGGTTGTCGGTACTTTATGTGGAAGGATGAGTTTCAAAGGAGGCACTTTAGTCGAGCCTCTTCTTCAACGCAATGCTCAGACTGCGTTGCTAACGCTAATAAGATTGACCAGCTTGAAGCAAGAAACAAGCTGTTGATGACAAGAATAAAGACGCTGGAGATGGAGTTAGAATTGGCAAGGAATCCTGAGGATCACGCTTGTCAGTCGAGTGCAAGGCTTCATGATCTTTTAAATGAAATGAATAATCTTCATATGTCGTAGATGTTGTTGTTTTTAAATAATGTGTTGACGTTGTCGTTCAATTTAATAATAAAAGTTGTTGTTGTAGTTATTTAATGTAGCAATATTTAACATGCTATTATACAAAAAAATAATTATACAAAACATTATACATATACAAAACACAAATATACAAAACATTATACATATACAATACATTATTATATATTTAAAAAAAAAAAAAAAAAAAAAAAAAAAAAAAAAAGGGCAAAAGCTGACATGCAAGTACAAATTCTATTTAAAAAGAAAAAAAAAAAAAAAAAAAAAAAGGACAAAAGCTGACAATGAACAGTAAAAAGTCAAAGTAGCCACCGTCCATCTAAAAAAATAGCTACCGTCGATATAACATGGCCCCTTGCAATAGGTAAATAATGAATTACCTTATCAGATATGTGGCAACTCGGTTGAGAACTAATATTGACCAATCAATAAACGAATCTTCAATGAATTAATATACCACCGCACACATAGCAATATCGTCAATCAACCAATTGGATACATCAAACGTTGACCTTTAACAGCAGGTATCACGTGACGAAGAATAAAACAATAATTGACAATGGGGTGGGTTATAAGCACCGTGCCTATTTTTTTTAAAAAACCGGGTCTACATTTGTAGGCCCTTTTTTTTTTTTTTTTTTTTTTTTTTTTTTTTTTATTTTTATAATTTTGTTTATATCAAAAAGCTATAAACCTGAAAGTGCGGAACAGAAAATATAAAGTTTAATATGTCAAACGCTTAAAACTGTCAAAAATACAGAACAGAAACTGACAAAAACTGTGCTGTACAGGAAAAAAAGGGGGACAAAAAGTGGGGGACAAGGCCCTGCCACCCTTGTCCCCCGGTATGGTTAGTATGCCCCTTGACAATAACGGAGGGGGCATACTAACGGTACCGGGGGACAAGGGTGGCAGGGCCTTGTCCCCCACTTTTTGTCCCTCTTTTTTTTCTGCACAGCACAGTTTTTGTCAGTTTCTGTTCCGTATTTTTGACAGTTTTAAGCGTTTGACATATTAAACTTTATATTTTCTGTTCCGCACTTTCAGGTTTATAGCTTTTTGATATAAACAAAATTATAAAAATAAAAAAAAAAATTAAAAAAAAAAAAAAAAAAAAAAAAAAGGGCCTACAAATGTAGACCCGGTTTGTTTAAAAAAATAAGCACGGTACTTATAACCCACCCCTAACGGAGCGATGTGAATAAAAACACTTTGGCCGCCTCATTAATTTAACAGATCGAAGTAAATCTGATTATACCAGCATCAATATGAATTCCAATTAATAGCACCATGGACCCACGTTCAACCTTAAACAGTATTAATTCAAACAATTGCACATGTCGACTAAAATCCATCTATGCACGTGATAAATAAAAAAAAAAACCAAATCTTTTATCTTTAAATTCGACCACCTTAAATCAACCGACCTAATGCTAAGTTTGATCAGTACGAGGTGATGTGTGCTATTCGACAACTGAATTTAATTATATTACCGTATATTATCTGATCGTCACAGAACTCAACCTTCACCAGATCTGCTCTTCTTCGACACAAAACCTTGTAACATCCTAGATATCATGAGCAACCTGTCTCTGATACCACTTGTGGAAATCGTTTGCTCGAGGTTTGTTAGACCTCATCTAGGATAAACACAATAATAATGAACAACAATATAGTATGCAGCGGAAACGATTCATTATTATTAATCAAGGTTTGTCGAACGATTACAAACCCTAACCCTAACCCTAGGCGTCTACACTAAGACTTGGCGCCTAGGTTACACACACATACCTTTAAGTCGACTACATTGAGGAAGACATGTTGAAACGTATTCCCTGCATCTCTTTATATAATAGAGATTAGGGTTACAAAGACAATTAAATAATAAATAATAAGTCCCTTATCTTTGTCTTCAATAGTTTCCTCCATCTTTCATATTTTTGTCAATATCAACTCATTATTTAATTCCTAAGACATGTTTTTATAAGAGCGCTCATACGATAATTTGTCATACTTGCATTCTTCCTTTTTTGTATCAAGTTGTTTAAAATATGTAACATTTTATTTTCCAATCTTGGCAAGTGCCGTTTCATATTTTACAACAATTTCGGAAGTCTCAGCTCGAAGTCTTTCATCATCCTCAACAGAATATGTTTGGTAAATAATAGACATAATGTCAGTCGATAGAGCTTCGAAGGAGAGTGAGTCATTTTGATATTCCAAAACCTTTATTCGTTCCAAGTATTCATTTGCTTCCTTCACTAAGGATTTGTGATCCTTAACGAAGTCTGCAGACTCTTTTAAAAGATTATTTTCCACATTTTGAACAACCGCATAGATTGCCGCAATATGTGGATTAATTTCCTTTTCAAAAATCTTTTTAATTTCATCCTGAACACCTGGAAACCATTCAAATTTTTTATTATTTGTTTTGGAAGCCACAATACTTTGAAGTGTTTCAATTCTCTGTTTAAGATCCACCAAATATAGTCTAGCTGCACTTGAATCATAAGTGTTTTTAGATGCCATTTGTTGAATGTTAGACAGATGTTTTGAGACAAATATTCGTTTTGCGACAGCCACTGGTTTTTTGAAAAACAGTGGTGACTCTTTTTGAACAAGATGAACCCCAGAAAGTTTGTTAAGTTCATTATAGTCTATGGGTTTTATTTCTTTGTTCAATTGTCGCATTTTGATTCTACTCTCTTCGGAAAGCTTAATCGTCTCAAAAGAATCATAACCCGGTGGAGGATCATGCACATCATTTATAAGAGTACCATCATATAACACATTCTGTTCTTTCTGAGCCTTTTTGAGATTATAAGGGTTTTCACATCCAATTGCCATTTTCTTTAAAGTATGTAAAATCGGGTTTTTATCGTTTATTAACAAATTAATTGTTTGTGCAGAATGTCCCGTTTTTACAAGTAAATCTTCCAACTTTGCAATGGTTTCCTTTTTGTCAGTGATCTCTTTTTGAAGATCCTTTTCACGTTTTGAAAACCGTTCATTCTACTCCTTCTTTTCTTTTTCAAGATTAGAATAAGTTGATTTTTGTTTTGAAAGCTGGTTGGTTAGTTCAGAAATTTCTTTGTTAAGAGATTTGATTTGCATATTCAAATTAACATCGAGAGTGTCAAATTTTATTTGCAAACGTTTCTCTCTTAACTCAGAATCTCTTAAGCTAACCTCAAGATCTGACTGACGTTTGTTGTGAAAAACAAAAGCTTTTTCATTATCCTTATAACTCTTAAGCTCAGCGGTCAATTTGTCATTCGCGGCCTTAACATCGCGATTAATCTTTTTGACCTTTTCTATTTCCATACTACAATTTTGCAATAATGATTCAAACATAGCACGTGTTTCCTCATCATTATCAGTATGCTGTGACTCAAATTCTATATTATGATCCACGTCTGGAGTTACCAAATTAGTATTGCTACAACTTGGTTTGTCCATGTATGTATCATAAATGAGATTAGGAGTCGCAGGATGCTGTTCATTTTGAGGTGACATATCAAACATTTCATTATTGTGACATGTAGCATATGGTTGTACCTCAGAAACCGCATTTGTGTTAAAAGCAGGAGGTGCTTCCGAATCCGTGTCGTACTTTGCCTCCTGGAGATTTGCCATAAAAATGCAGTTTGCATCGATGTCCTCTTGATCTTCAAAATTATCCATAATAGCCATGAAGTCATTCTCTTCTGCACTCAACTGAAGCCCAGCCGTTTCCTTCTGTGCCAACATTAATGCTTTCTGCAAATACGCTAGATCCCTCTTATTCGGCTTGTTGGGACAGTTCCTAGCCATGTGACCAATACCCTGACAGTTGAAGCATTTCATCACATTACCCTGATTCATATTCCCAGCTCCCTGAGCAGCAACATTCCCAAACTGATTCCCAGCATTCTGTACCCTTTGATTACCAACAGCTGTACCCATCTGATTCCCTGCATACTGACCCATCTGATTACCAACATACTGCCCTGCATTCTGATTACCCATCTGATATCTTGGAGCATATCCCTGCTGATTCCCATATCCCCCAACCATCTGTCCTTGTTGTCCCATGTTGAAACCCGGCTGTGCAATTTGCTTGTTGCGAGTGTTCGATGAGATTCGTTGATTGTTTTTGGTAGGTGTGGAGTAGTGTCCTTGGAATGCTTTTGATAGGTAGGCAAAAGCTTGAGTCAAAGCATCAGTTGACTCACCCTGATCATGTTGATCTGGGTGTTGCGGGTATTGTTGTTGTGGGATTACATGTTGTTGTTGTGGGTAGAACGGTGTTTGAGGATTATATTGTTGTTGCATGAATTGTTGGGATGAAGATGAAGAGGGTTGTGTATTAACTGTTGCAGGTGTAGGTGTTTGGACTATGAGTGCAAGAGGATCTTGTTGTTTTGTTTTTTTCTCTTTTCTGACTTCATTTGGCTCTGCTTGGTTTTGTTTTAGGAAATCATAAAGCTGATCATAGTTCACCTCGTGAAGATTCTTAGTTTGGTTGACAATAGTGACATATCGTCCCCATTCTTCTGAAAGGTTTTTGATGAACTTGATGTTTTGAACAATTGGTTTAGGTCCCAAATTGTTTCTGATCAACTCATTCATTAGAGTACAAAACCGTGTGTAGTAAGATTCAATCTGTTCAGCTGGAGTGGATGTGAACTTCTCCCATTCAGTCAGAAGCTTGTTTTCCATGTCTTGTTTACCAATGTCTGTACCATAACAGAGTCTTTTGACTCGTTCCCACATAGCATGAGCAGTTTCACAACTGTCTACAACACAGAATATTTCTTGTGGTAAACCAAGTTGGATTAAATGCATTGCCAAGTCATCAGCTTCAATTTGTTTCCAGTCTTCTGGCGTATAATCCTTTTCTTCTTGGATTTTGTAAGTTGCTGTGACGGGAGGTTCTGAAGTTGGATTTCCAGCTGTTGCTTCAATCTCACGAGGCTCGAATGGACCTTCCTCTATGGATTTGATCAAGAGTCTACCTTGTCCATTAGGCTTGGTTTTCATGTATCTTTTCATACGACTCGTCCATGGAAGATAACCACCTTTTTCTAACATTGGAGGACGGTTTTCTGAACCTGCGGCATGAATGTCTTGTTTTGTAGTCATCTTTGAAATATTGTATGATAAAGTGGATTGAGGATCTTTGCAACAAAATAGGAGATGTTGTTGTTGAAGGTTAAACTTGGTTGATGTTGTTGTGAAGCCTTGGTTTGTTGTTGATGATCGTTGAAGTTGTAGGTTTAAATGAACGAAACAAATTTAAATAAAGTTACAAAATTTGATTAGAGTATAATTAAGACAAAGTCAAAAGTTTACAATTTCGACAAAGGTTATGTAAATTACAATTTAGATAAAATGACAATTTCTATAGAAATTTCAATTTGACCAAAATTTATACAAATTATGGCAAAATATCAATTTAGATAGAAATATATCTAATTTATATAAATTGGTAATTTATATAAAATCTAACACTCTTATACAAGAGGGTAGATATCCGATTGTCGAAGTATTTTACTCACTTATACAAGTGCTAAAATACCGAGTTCACTTTTGAGTTGACGAAATTACGTTCGAATCAAATCCTTAAAAGTTATTTCACTTTGAAGTCGTTTAAGTCAATTGCGAGGGCCAAACTGTCAATTCCGAAACTTCCTCAAAGCTGCTGGAAAAGACACGGACTGAAATTACCAAAGCTGAAAACTGCACCAATTGCGAAATAGCCAGGAATTGCGAGACATACTTGAATTGCGACACAAGGTGCCAATTGCGAGATGAATTCCGAAAGTTTGTGATGAAGCGAAAAGTGTACCGTTTTTAGGGGGTCATTTAAGCCCTAAATCGTATTTATTTGATCAAATGTTGCCCTAAATCGTTCCTTTTGTTATTTTAGGTACTTTGGAGAAGAAATCTGGAAAAGGAAGCATTTTGGACGTTTTTGGAGCATAAAAGTGAAGAAAACGGCAAAGTCTCAAAATTGGCTGGAAAAGTACCTTTGACGGCGTCAAGGATTGCTCCTGACGGCGTCATGGCTTGGCAAAAGAGGTGGACATGAAAAATACACATGATAAGCCAGAGAATTTTACAATGAATTTCTGACGGCGTCACCCTTTGAAGTGATCAAGGCCATCACGGTTTAAGTTAAAGCGAGACGGCGTCAAGCTTATTTCTGACGGCGTCAAGCCTTGATAAGCCAGGGAGGATTTTGGAGCATTAAAGAGGGACGGCGTCAAGAAGGCCATCCGGGAACCCTAGACACGGCGAGGTGACGACGTCAAGATCTACAACGTGACGCCGTCAGGAACTAAACTCTATATATAGTTTTGCAATTTTTTGTCATTAGTGTGCAACTTTGTGAGGAGAAACCCTAAGACGAATTTCTGCCATTTTTAAGGGTTTTCATACCCTTGGATCTCCCATGTTTAATTGAAGATAAGTATTCATTTAATCAATCAATATGTCTATGTGTTGTTTGATTATATCTTGTTCTTGTCTTTTGATTAACATGCTAGGCTAGATTTATCTTGTGTTTGCTTAGATCTAATGAAACCTAACTATTGATTATCGGTTATTAGTGTGTTATTAATTGTATTAAATGATTGTTTATCGATGTTAGGCTTAAGAAAACTGGCTAACTTCCTATACGGTAACTTGCTTGAACGTCTTAAGAAACATGAACCAATGCGTACTAGGTTTATATGGTTGTATTTAATGCATGAGCGAATTCTAGTGATCCCATGTTAGGAGCTTCCTAGCCGGCTCGACATAGGAGTGAAGTAGGAGCTTGTAGAGTTGGGGAAGTACGTACGCCACCCCACGATTGGTATTAAGGAATACACCCGTCATCCACGCAATTAATACACACTAATCAACCGGTAAAAGATAGTTAGGGAGTAAGGAAATCTAAGTAAACACATTTCTCTCCACATAAGTTTCACAACCTTTTCATTTTCAGTTATTTTATTTTAATTGCATTTGTAGTTATTTGGGTTAGTTGACTAGCAACTAATTCCGCCTACTCATTCAAACCCGAGATTTTACTTGCTTTCATAAAAATATAAAAATACAAAAAGAATCTTCCCTCACCCTTAGACCTATTAGAGTAGTTTTTCAATCCTAACGACACTATTCCCAGTGGAGAACGATCAATCCCCCGTACTTACCACTACACTATACTACATCGGTCAGGTACACTGCCTGGTGGGGTTGTAAGCCTCTTGAGATCCCTCGAGAGGTAAAACCTGTTGTAAGGTCGCAAAACCACGCATCAGTTTGATCAATTGCGAAGCTATGTGCCAATTCCGAGAAGCTTGACCAATTGCGAAATTATGTGCCAATTCCCAAAGGAATTCCGAAACCACACCAATTCCGAAAGACTGTTGCAATTGCGAAAAATGTTGCAATTTCGAGGAAAAGTAGCAATTCCGAAAGATTGGTCCAATTTCGAAACTTGTCAGCTTCTACCTACTTCTACCAACTCTTTGGACTTTTCTAACCTGCCCACTGTGACTTCTTACACCTTGTAAGACTTTTCTTCACCTACTTACCAACTTCAATCAACTTTTCACTAACTTTTTTCAACTCAATAATTCACATATCAATCCAAGAACAAATCTTATACAAGATTTTTGGATTATATTCGATTGAAGAACCAAGAACAAATACAAAATTTATTCTTCCAAACCAAGATTTAAGTGTAGAACTAGCAAAACTTCCTCAGCCAAGTCGAATAAACATGAAACAAATACAACTTTATTGATTTTTGTGTGGATCGAATGAAATAAAAACACAAAGTGTTATTTTTCTAGTGAAAGAAAAATAACAATTGGTGTTTTAATCTTTAGGATCAAGCACAAAAATAAAACCTTTGGTCTTGTGTTTGAAGTTCACAGGAAACAAATAGCTCGTTCAAGAACGCACCAATATGAATTTTTCAACAAGAACCGAACACAAGAACTCCTACCTCGAAGCTAGGCTCTCTGATACCACTTGTTATGCTCAACTTTTCTTGGAAATGAGCCGAACACTTTCCTTCATTATCACACAACAGCCACGACACAAGATAACAAAGACTAGATGACTCACAAACACATTTAAGAACAAGAAGAGAAGTGGTGGATCATATGGGAAAACTTGTAGTCGAATGTTTATAATCTTGGGAAGAAAATAATACAAAGGACTAAATGTAAAACACACACACACACTCTCTTTTGCAATATGAGACATAAACTAAGATATGAGAGTGTGTGTGGTTTTTATGTGTCGACTGCCATCAACAAGGCTTGATGGGCTTTTCACTTTTGGACCTAATGTGGGCTATGTATATGTATTACACTTATACATATTAAATACAAATAGCACTAATACTACAAGCCCACATTTAAACTACATATTATACATAACACTGTGATTCTAGATATCAAATGACCATCACTTCCTAAATAGCATAAAATAAATGCTAACAATCTCCCCCTAAGGGATGGTCATTTCAATGATGCTCCCGTGATTGGTCTTTTGTTCTTGATGTCTTGAACTTTAAGTGTCAATGTATAATATTCTTCATTTAATGTTCCTTCATGCACTGTGATCTTCAAAGTGTCGTCTTTTGGTCGTTCCTGCCTTGATCTACTTCTTCTGTCCGGATGCGTCGTTGTTGTAGATGATGATGGTGGATGGAATTTCATCGGTACCTGCATAAGACAGTTAACAATAAATCGTCCAGCGGCCATCATGTCGTGAGGCAAGATCCTTAGATCTCATTAAGACTCATACAACTTGTATCCTTTTGAGTGAACACAAGTGTATTCCATAGGAAGTGTTCCTAAGAGATCTTTGATGAATTTCATGTATCTAGACTCAATTATGTGCGTTTTGGTTTTTGTCGTCGGAGGCATGGAGCAGAGTGCCACCTTTTCAATATCAACACATCTCGGAGTGAGAGGTCGATAGATTATGTAGTGTTCTCCGTGAGAAATGAAACAAATATCTTTTAAGAGATATCTGAGTTGATAGGAGGGGTGGTGCAATGCGTCACTGGGTCCATGACGTCTTGTCTTCAATATCAGTATCACCTTAGTGAGTACCGATAGCAGATGTATTGACCCGGTTTCTGACCTAAGTTTTCATGGAGGGCTATTTCTTTTCACCCTTTCATTAAACTTTTCTTTTTTATTCTTCAACCCCTTCTTTCTCCTTTCTCATTTTGCTCCTTTTTTCAATCATACCTAGGGACTTCTAATTCTAAACTATTGGAATTGTCCTTGGGTAGATCCCTCCGGTTCTGGCGGATCATTGGACATAACCTAACCATAATCACCTTATAACACCATGATTATCCTAGATTATTTCTCACATGCCATTAAACCTTGTGAAAATCTCTCAACGTGTTTATGAGAAAACACATTTTGTTAACACATTGAGATTTTTGCAATTTTGAAACACTCCCCCTTCACATGTGCTCATGCATTTTTGAAATAAATTGCACATGTTGGTTAGAGTTCGCACATTTGAAATGATCGATTTTCAATGAACATGACCTTCGCGAGACACGCTTACATCACTAGTTAGACTCTCTTGAAATTATTACCCGTCCCGGTCATATTCAATGATCATCTCTCGAATTGGTACATTCTACTCAGACAAGTCCTTTGCGAGACACGCTTACATCACTGAAAAACCAGCTTGAAATTATTACCCGTCCAGGACAAGTCATTTCGATAACGGACATTTAGTTTCGTCAATTCGAGGGTTGTTCTGAGTCTTTTTGAAGAGCTCGTTTGAGATTCAAACCACAAAAACTTTTTGATCACATTTTAATCACGTCCTCTCCCCCTTATACCAAATTGCCACTTAATCTCCCCCTCAAAAATAGCATGAAGTGATATTTTTGAAAACAGTTGATTAAAATGAAACTTTTTGTGGAGAGAAGGACTGATTTTAGCATGAAAACGGAACATTTTTCTTTTTATACTCCCCTTAATCAGAGCATTTTATTAAACAATTGAGTTTAAAAGCATTTAGGGGACTTAGGGGGAGTTGATGTGAGCACAAAATTTATAGAAAGATATTGAAAAATCTTTTTGAAACAATTTTGATTAAGTGCTCACGGGTTTAGCTTTTTTTCCATTAACATTGCGAGTCCTGATCGGAAATAATCAGAATTCATTCAATGTAGCGCGAGTTTCGTACTGAAATGCACGAAAACCGTAATGAAAAAAATTTGAGAAACGACATGTTTTTAGAAAAACATAAAAAAGAAGAAGAACTCTCACTCAAGAATCTGTACATGCCCGTATCATTGTTGAATGACATTTCTAGATACGTACAGAATATCGATTATACGAGAGACATGTCGTGAGAAGAATATTTTGGTTTTTTAGTTTTATAATTTTTTTTTTTTTTTTTTTTTTTTTTTTTTTTTTTTTTTTTTTTTTTTTTAGTTTTCTATTTTTAACAGTATAAATGATTTAACAAGTATATATATTACAAAAATTCTAGATATCAAATGACCATCACTTTCTAATAGCAGAAAATAAATGCTAAACAGAGCTAACTTATTATTTGAGCTGTTTTGCATAGTTTATGTATTGCAGGTTGATGTGAACATTGGCTATATAAGATCTCATCCGAGCTAGGGTTTCATTCAGTCATTTCTCTCACAACTTACCACATATTTTTCTATCTAGTGATAACTGGTTTCTTCTGGGTTTCATCATCAGTTTATAGTTCTGGGTTTTAGTTTTATTGATTGTAATACTGGTTTATAGTAGATCATCTTGATCTGCAGGTTTGGTTTTAGTATAGTATGTTAGAGTGTGAGTTTTTTATTTGGTTGCACTCATTAGGAGGACAACATTTCTTCTTTTGTAATTGTACTTGGCTTGCATCCGTTTGGGGACAAGTCTTCAGTGTTTATTGTTATAATAAAATTGAGATCACCAAGGGGTGGTTGGTTGGGTGATTAAACTAGTTGTTATGTACCATTTTAACATGGTATTAGAGCAGTAGTTTCTGATATGTTGACTTCTAGGTGGATCTTGATTAGGGTTTTGGTTGATCCAACGGTTTCTGTGTTGGATCTTGTTGATTCTTGGGTTAATTGGTGATTTAAGTCTTCAATTTAAGATTTAGGGTTTTTTTTCTTGAAACCCTACATTTTAGGGGTTTTTGTTCCTGTTACGAATTAGTGGTTCAGGAAGCGATTAATCAAAGAATTGACGGTTGATTGTGGTTTCTTGGTGGTTTATTGGTTGAGACCCTAATTTGATATTTGGGGGTTTCTTTGATTTGGTGATTCTGTGGTTCTTGGGCTAGTTCTTGGTTACGATAGCTCTAGACTAAGTGAATCTAGAGATGTTGTGTTGTCTTTCGCTGCTTGTGGCCAATAATAGCACTGTAAGTCTTTTTCTTCCCTGAAGAGTTCATTATCTTAGTAAGAATGGGTGCAAACGGGCAGATTAACACCTTGACCTGCCAACTTGATTGGTACGGAAACCTGCTCTGGTCTGTCCCAGTCTGCTCTGCTGGATAATTGGATTTTCTTGGGTGTGAGTTTAGGTGTTCAGGTGTTATTGAGTCTAGATTCCATGAGGATAGGAATTGGGCAGTCTTGGAAGTTGAGGATTATTGTGATTGGTGATTGTTGGTTTTGTTATCTGTTTATTCTGTTTGGTTTATCTACTTTGTTTGGTTACTTTAGTATCTCTGTTTGTTTCTTATTTAGTTGGTTTGTTCTGGTCTGGTATTCTTGTTATTTGCTTGGTTTGATTGGTTGTTTCTTGTTTCTTGTATCTGTGTGTTTATCTGTTTGTTCATTATGGCTATTATGATTAGTAGTTTAGATCAGAGTAATCCTCTGCATCTGTATCCTAATGATTCTAATTGTGCATCTATTGTGACTATCAAATTGTCTGGTGTTGAGAACTATAGAGTTTGGTCTAGTGCTATGAAATTGGCTATGCAAATTAAAAATAAGATAGGGTTTCTTGATGGTACTTGTCTTAGGTCTGCCTATGCTGCTAGTCCTTTATTAGTGGCTGATGCGTTCGCAAAATGTTTTAAATTTATAAACCAGAATTACCGATTCACTAGGAACACATTCGGGCAAGTATACCCTATTCGTATGTAGTATGGAGGTTGGTAAGTCAAGGTCATCCCAAGAGACTTGGTTGCACTCAAGTGTCGTTTGTTTGTTTAAGCAAGTAACAAGTTGATGGTTATGATTGTCACGGATCAAACCAACAAGAAAAGCAATATAAGAACAATCCCACAAAGAACATACATGTTTGGATAAATGATCACATGGATATTAGGATGGTTATTTTGGAAAACATATTATCAAAGGTAATCATTTCGACCTTTAGAACCAATAATAACTTAGTGTTTTATAAATCAAATATGTATAAGCCTCAATCAAATGGTCATGTCATGAGCCTTATGCCTATAACAAGAAAGAATCCTTTCGAACCTTAAACTTTAATGTTATTAATTCGTGAAGTTCCATTTACTTGAAAAAATGATTAGAACACATATTCAAAAGATGTCTTTCGACCCTTAATCAAAATTAAACTTTCACTTGTTATGTTTATTAAGTTTCTCATACAATCGTCACAAAGTACAAGACCAAAACATTCGTCGACTAATGATTTGAAATCAACCACTATTGAGAATCCTTGTATACCCAACAATGTTTAATCAAAACAATAAACAATAACAAGATCCAATTTAACCAAATATGATGTTATCATCATAATCCAAACAAAGACTACAAATATCTAAACATCTCATTATCACAAGTTATCATATGAGCCAAATGATGCGTGGTTTTGCAACCTTACAACAGGTTTTACCTCTCGAGGGATCTCAAGAGGCTTACAACCCCACCAGGCAGTGTACCTGACCGATGTAGTATAGTGTAGTGGTAAGTACGGGGGATTGATCGTTCTCCACAGGGAATAGTGTTCGTTAGGTATGAAAGACTACTCTAATAGGTCTAAGGGTTGAAGAAGATTCTTTTTGTATTTTTTTTATAATTTTATGAAAGCAAGTAAAATCTCGGGTTTGAAAGAGTGGGCGGAATTAGTTGCCAGTCAACTAACCCAAATTACTACGAATGCAAATAAAATAAAATAACTGAAAGTAAAATGTTGGTGAAAACTTAAGTGTAGAGAAATGTGTTCACTTAGATTTCCTTACTCCCTAACTATCTTTTACCGGTTGATTAGTGTGTATTAGTTGCGTGGATGACGGGTGTATTCCTTAATACCAATCGTGGGGTGGCGTACGTACTTCCCCAACTCTACAAGCTCCTACTTCACTCCTATGTCGAGCCGGCTAGGAAGCTCCTAACATGGGATCACTAGAATTCGCTTGTGCATTAAATACAACCATAAAAACCTTTAGTACGCATTTGGTTCATGTTTCTTAAGACGTTCAAGCAAGTTACCGAATAGGAAGTTAGCCAGTTTTCTTAAGCCTAACATAGATAAACAATCATCCAATACAACTAATAACACACTAATAACCAATAATCAATAGCTAGGTTTCATTAGATCTAAGCAAACACAAGATAAATCTAGCCTAACATGTTAAACAAAAGACAAGAACAAGATAGAATCAAACAACACATAGACATATTGAATGATTAATTGATAACTTATCTTTCAATGTAACATGGAAGATCTCAAGGCAAAAATCCTTGAAAAAGATGCTAAAATCGTCTTAGGGTTTTCTCCCAAAAATTCCACACTAAGCTCTCTCTCTAATGACAAAAAATTAGAAAACTATATATAGACTTTTGGATCTGACGGCGTCACCTTATGGAGTGTGACGCCGTCACCTCGCCGCTTCTAGGGTTCCCGGATGGCCTTCTTGACGCCGTCCCTCTTTAGCTCTCCAAAATCCGTTCTGGCTTATCAAGGCTTGACGCCGTCAGACCTTGAACGTGACGCCGTCCCTCTTTGAATTAAGCCGTGACGCCCTTGATCAGGTTAAAGCGTGACGCCGTCAGAATTCACATGCAATTTTCACTGGCTTATCATGAGTAAATTTCACATCCACCTTTTCTTGCCAAGCCATGACGCCGTCCAGAGTAAAATCTGACGCCGTCAAAGGTAACTTTTAGCCGATTTTTGAGACTTTGTCGTTTTCTTCACTTTTATGCTCCAAAAACGTCCAAAATGCCTCCTTTTCCAGATTTCTCCTCAAAAGTACCTAAAATGACAAAAGGAACGATTTAGGGCAATATTTGATCAAATAAATACGATTTAGGGCTTAAATGACCCCTTAAAAGCGGTACACTTTTCGCTTCATCAAATACCCTTACACTTGAGATTTGCTTGTCCTCAAGCAAATGCGCTTTTATTCTAATCAAAATACAGGTTAGGGGTCATTTAATGCAAACATAAAAGTAATTACAACAAATAATCGTTCCACTTCAATCATAATAAGCACGGAGATTATAAACTAGCACCTCACAAGTAGTGTTTAGATACTCACATCTCTCAAGTGTCATCAAAATAAATCTCATAAATGAAAACGGATAATATCTCTCACTACCTGTCATAGCAAATAGATTACCATAGGCTTGGGAAAGGATCGAAAACCTCCTCCACTAGGCGTAAGCACCTAAGATAAACTATCAAAGAGGGCTTTTAAATGGGTTATAACGTTAGGTGTAGGGAAAAGGAAAACACGGTTTTGTTGGATAAAGGATATTTTACTGGTGGCGAGTTAAAGATCTTGATCAATTACATGTACTATACAATGTTGCTAAGCCAAGACTCGACTCAATCTTAAGCTAGAAACAAAATAACAAAATAACAAAAACATAAAAATAAACATAAAATGAAACGGGATGGTAGTCCGTATGTTTTTTCTACTTTTCTTTTTCTCATTTTTTTGTATTTTTCTTGATTTTTTCGATTTTTTTTTTTTTTTTTTTTTTTTTTTTTTTTTTTTTCATACACTCTTGCCCTACCATCCAAAATAATACATCATAGGGGCGTTGCATTCCCCTTACACTTGAACTTTTACATAACTTTACAAATAACTATTCTAATGACTCGAATTAAGATAATTGAAAAACTTGGAGTACTTTTAAAATATTTAGCACATATGGGGGTAATAAATGATGTTCTTCCCCATTACTCCATTACACTAGTACTTTACCCATGAGTCCCAATCGTCCCAAAACAATATGTACAAGGATATGACTCGACTTAGCAACCATGTAATCAACTAGATAATTAACTTGGGTTTAAACAAATGTTGTAACAATAATGCACTAAAAATGAGTGCATACAAGGTAGGCTAAGGCGATTTGGGTGTACATTTAAGTGGGGTGTAACAAATTCTTCCTTTAAGTAAAATGCTTAAAGGTTGAAACGAAAAGATAGGCTCTGAGGGGTGTACTAGGGGTATCGTGTACTAAAAATGAGTACAACGCAAAGGGTGTGGGAGAATTACTTGACCAATGTAGCCAAAGTAATTATAACAAAAACACAGGTGTAAAACAATGGGTTAATCCTAATGCCTCTTATCATGTAGTAAATCTAACTACACGAATGTAGTCTCACTTGTGGCCTCGGAATGGTCCTAACGCAAGTTCTAGAATCTAAGTGCTACCGGTACACACATCATAGCATAAATGCTTTTCCTACCAATTCTAGGGGCGAACCTCACATATTTGGGGGTGGAAAATTTTTTAGTGGTACGGTTTTTGTGCTAGTCATATAACTCCTATCCGTGAGACGCTCATTAAGATCAAAGTTTCACTCCTATATGTTGTAAAAAAATTTAAATTTGGCACTAAAATTACCTTAACAAGTATTTCTCTCAGTTTTATTACACATCTACTATTAAACAAACAAAAATCAAGCGTAATAGCATTCTCTAAAGTCGTACTTTTACCCCCCCCCCCTTACACTTAAGATGAACATTGTCCCCAATGTTCAAATAACAAGATGTAAAAGCATAAAGTAAAAGAATGAAATCAAATACTCCCCTGATTCGCTCGGTGGATAATGAAGTAACACGGTTAAATCTTCTTCCAAAGTAATGTTGAAGCTCCATGACTAATGCATCGCCATAAGCTTGATTCAAAACATTTTCTTGTCCAAAATAACCTGTTAAACGTGAGAAAACAAACACGAAAACCTGCATAACATCGGCGGGATAAAATCTATATATAAGGATATAATGCTTGTGGAATGATAACTTTGCAGATTCCTGGAGATTATAAGTTAGAGATTTAATAAAAACTTTTTATGAAAACAAAACTTTCAAAAATTTCTGAAAATTAAATCTGACGCCGTCAGGTTATAAACCCTGACGCCGTCAGAAATGACCTGACAAAAATTTTCATTTTAAGTTTCCGGAAAATTTCTGGAAAAACCTTTACCTTACTTCCTGGAAATCCTGCAAAACATCATTATGACTCGATACAAGCATTTGACTCAAACAAATACGAATATGTATGTTAATTTATTATTATTACGATTCATGTTCATATGTGTTCTAATAAACCAATTTAGATTTCCCTTACACTTATCTTTTGCAAAATACCTTTATATGTAGTTAAGACGAAGTTAAAAACAAAATAAAGCATTTTCACAAATTACTTTTGAACATGAATCAATAAGAATAAAAATTAAACACACATACGGAAACAAATAAAAACAAACAAACAAACAAATAAACACACAAAGCAAATAAAGCTTGGGTTGCCTCCCAAGAAGCGCTTTTCTTTATTAACGAGTCTTGTAGCTAGACTCAAAGTCACTTACATTACGTGACTCCATCATCGGTCACGGTTCCTAGGCCATTTTCATTCCCGGTTTTATATTCCGGTCCTAATTTCAAACAATCCTTGTAGAAATCGAATATCCTTTCCATAACATAGTCTACTCCTTTATTTCTATCCTCATCATTCCTATAGTAGACCGCTTGCTTGAGCTCCTTCTCAACATTTGACAAGTGTTGGAATTGTTCTATCTTATATGGCATTTGGTAGTTTACTTCATCGGTCTCATCCTTAAATCTAACTATCCCTAAGGAAGGTTCATAAGTCATTCTAGAGACCTCAACAAATGGTTTTCCAAAAACCACTTGAGTTAAGGACGCATCGAGTATTGGGCGGATATCTTCTACAATTACAAAGTCGGTGACATAGGTGAAGTTTCCTACATAAACCGGTAATCCCTTAACCCTTCTCGTGAAGTTACTCATCCAACCCTTGTCAGGGAGCATCCTATACCCAAGTTGATTTTTCATTATCAAGTTGTAGTGGGCTCTAGTCATGATGTTTATGGGTGATCTAAGGTCGATGTAGGCTTTCCACACATGCAAATGTCCGATGTTACATGGTATGTTGAGATTAGAAGGGTCGCCTATTTCAATGATTGGTCTACCTAGGAAGTATGGTGTCTCGGGGTCATCGAATAAGTTTGTATGATATACGCGCTCTTCCTTAGTGGGTAGCCTATTGAAGTAGTCCTCATCATCATCTACTTCTTCAATCTCACTTGTCCTAACTTCCTTATCAACCTCGACTTTCTTATCCTCATCCTTAGGTTCACTATCATCCTCATTTCTATCAATTGGTTTGATAGTGACAATGTTGACGAAGTGGACGTGTTTGGATGAAGAGGGGTCCTTTACTTAGGGTCCGCTAATTGTGTTCCTAGCGTCCTTATGTGGAGGTGATAGCACTTGGTTATTGAGGGCTTTCAACAAGTTGTCAATTTTGTTGGTCATCTCTGTTTGTTGCTGATTGAATTCGGATTCGAATCTAGCTATCCGAGCTTCTTGAGATGCCATAAATTGAGACATCAATCCTTCAAAGTTATTGGTACTACCATTGCCGGAAGGATTGTTGTTGAAAGTACGGTTCGAGTTGGAACCGCTTGATTGGAAACGATTAGGTGGGTTGGAAGAATTGGGTTGTTGTGCGTTTTGGTTTTGTTTCCACCTAAGGTTCGGGTGATTTTTCCATAAGGGGTTGTATGTATCACCGTAATGGTTTGGCTCGGGTTTGAAAGTGTACCACTTGTCTCCCGCTCCGTCGGTACGCGAGGATGCGTAGTCCACAAAAGCTTGTTCGGGGAGTTCCATGCAATCACGAGTGTCGTGGGGACCACTACATAATTCACATGAAGAAGTGATTTTGTTCACTTGGCTTGAAAGTTTAGGAACCTCGTAGGATTTCATGAGAAACTTGACTTGGTCTTCAAGTTCTATGATCCTACGGTCGGAAGTGCTTGAATTGTTCGAAGGCAAAGATATTGCCTTGACCGTTTTATTCAAATCACGGGGATCACTCCAACTTTCGTTGTCATAAAGAGCAAGATCCTCTAGGAGAGCCCATGATTGTTCCGCACTTAGATCACGTAGCTTGCCACCGGCCGATTGGTCAATGGTTTGCCTTGTGTAGAGATTGATATGGTCATAGAAGATTTGGACTTGGAGCCAAAGTTCTATGCCATGGTGAGGGACTTTTTGGAGTAAGTCCTTGAATCGAGTCCATGCCTCGTAGAGAGTTTCGCCTTGACGTTGTTGGAACATCAAGATATCATTCCTTAGCTTGGTAGTTCTTCCCGGTGGGAAAAACTGAGCAAGGAAACGAGTGGTGAGATCATCCCAAGAGGTGATGGATCCTGCGGGTTGACGTTCTAGCCATTGACTAGCTTGATCCCGCAGAGAGAATTGAAAGAGACGCAATCGGGTCGTCTCTCGAGTGGCAACATCAAGGTCTATAGAATCAACGATTTTAAGAAAGTCCTTGAGGTGTTGATTAGGATCTTCAGATCGAAGTCCATGGAATGCGCATCCGCTTTGCACCAACCGGATGGTGTCGGATCGCAAGGGTGTGACATTGGCTCCTTGAGTGAGCTCAATGGTGTTTCGATAGCCATGGTGGCTAGGACGGGAATACTCTCCTAAAGTACGGGCTCTAGGAGGTGGTGGTTGTTGTGGTGGTGGGTTGTTGGGATTAAGGATATTACCATCTTCCATGATGTCGAATGGTAATGGTTACGAACAAAGACACGAAGAAAATAGATAGACTAAAGAAGACCTAGAAAAAGAAAATAAAAATCTCACTAGAAGGGAATCTAGTGAGTAGACCTATAAAGTAAAAATTCAACCTAAACAATAACTATTCCCCGGCAGCGGCGCCAAAAACTTGATGCGTGGTTTTGCAACCTTACAACAGGTTTTACCTCTCGAGGGATCTCAAGAGGCTTACAACCCCACCAGGCAGTGTACCTGACCGATGTAGTATAGTGAAGTGGCAAGTACGGGGGATTGATCGTTCTCCACAGGGAATAGTGTTCGTTAGGATTGAAAAACTACTCTAATAGTGTTGGGTCATGTAAAACCCAAGAATGCTTCGAACATGATTTGGACACAAATTAACTAAGTGTTAACTTAAACCGAGAACAATTCAAGTCACTGAGAGAACAGCCTCTCAGTGAGTCATCTTCAGGATGCTTAAGGCGAATTCAAGAAGAAGGATTCACTACTCAGGAAGGCGGTACTCCCTGAGTAGGACTTAAGCCAAAGAAGAAGATGATGGATTCAGTGAGTATTGGATAAGAGCTCACTGAACCCCAGTCTCCTCAACCAACAAAGTGATTGAATGACTGAGGAACCAACGCCTGAAGAAAAGGCGGGAACAATAGGGAAAAGATCTGAGAAGATAAGAGTGTAAACCCAACACTCTTCTCTTGTCAGACTCAACCTTCCCTATTGCGGCTAAAAGTCATGGAGTGTCAGCCAACAACTCCCAAAGACTTATTTAGCCCTTTCCTATTGGTTCTTGGAAATAACAATTACTATTTGTAATTGTCAGACACGCAACCTCAACAACTTGTATTATATTTAATCACTTATACTTAGAATACTTGTGTATAAATAGAGCAACTGTGAGAGAAGTTAAGGTGTGCTTTGTATAATTAAAGTCTTGAACTTTTACAAAAAAAACTTCTCTCCTACAAAGAGTATACAACTCACTGAGATAGCTCAGTGGGTATATTGTTACCACTCAAGCAAAACTTGAGTTTCGATAGGAGACACCCCATACCCTTGTCTATTCAATCCCAAGTGTTTGTTCCGCAAAACACTTGGGTATAGATTCTTGGAATTATTTCTAATAAGAATTTAAACGTTGAAAAATATTGTTGTTTTTACATTCACGTTTTATAACTGTTAGAATAATCCTTAAACATTGTATTAGTCATTAACACCAATAGATTAACTTTCTAGTTAATTCTAATCGTGTAAAGGGACCAACAAGTGGTATCAGAGCCTCTGGTTTATAAAATCTTTTAAACTAACCAAGAGTGCTCTAGGTTTTTAAAACCAAGATCCTACTATGGCTGATATCAATGTACCCCAGCTAGTTGACAAAAAGGGTGGCAGCTACTCAGCTGTTGCACCCAGACTTGAAACTGGGAAATTTAGCAAATGGAAGAAGCGTATGATTTGCTATCTTACTGGTATGGAACCCTACTACATCACCTGTATCAGGGATGGCCCATTTGTCCCTAAGACTGGCACAGGGCTAAACAAGCCTGAAGCCCAATGGACCATAGATGAGAGGAGGGTGGTCAATCAAGACCAACGCCTGAAAAGCATCCTTATATCATGTCTTCCTGACGATATAATGGAATCAGTCATCAACTGTCTAACAGCCAAGCAAACTTGGGATGACTTGGTAAACAGCTTTGAGGGTCCCTCAGATACCAAGGAAAATAGGGTCATGGACCTTAAACTTGAGTATAATACTTTCAGGGCAAAGGACTCTGAAAGTCTCTCACAGACCTACACCAGATACAAAACTTTGATAAATGAATTATCAAATGATGGTGTTGTACTGACCAAACATGAGACAAATGTTGGCTTTGTCAACAGTCTCCCTGAGAAGTGGCTCAACTTCTCACAAGGCCTGAGGAATGCTAACCACATTCAGAACCCCGAGCTCCCTGAAATTTATGGGAAGTTTGTCTATGAAGACAACTTGATCTCAAGGAGATACCCTGACTCAAAAACACATGAGTCCAAAAAGGCCTTAACCTCAACACCCATATCAACTGCTTTCTATTCTAATGGTGTTGTGCAGGATACTCAAGAGGTTTCTGAAGAAGAAATTGATGAAAGGACTGATGAGGAATACCTGAATGACCTGAACTTGGAATTCCAAGAGAGGGCACTCCTTGCTAGTTCAAAACGTTTCATCAAAAGAAATCAGTCCAACTTTACAAAATCAAAAGCAAATGAAACCACTGAATGCTTTAAATGTGGTAAAAAGGGTCATTTTGCTAAGGACTGTTATTCTAAAACTTTCTCAGAACCCTCTTACAAATTTTCAGGAACTAGCAAGTTTCAACCTAAAATATTTCAGTCTACCCAACAATACCAAAACAAGGGTCAAAAGGATTTTGAAACAAAATATAGGAATGTCAAAGCTAAACTTGCACTTCTTGAAACTAACCCCATATTGTCTCAGGCTGCTCAAACATCTAAACCTATTCAGACAAAGAACAAGGTTCTATTAGCTGAAGCATATGATTGGGATGATGAAGAGGTTTCCTCGGATGAGGAAATAAGAGTTAGTGCACTGATGGCACTTTCTGAAGAGGATCAGGTGGCTGTAGGAAAAGGCCATGCTAGAAATGGAGAGTGGGTCAACATCACCATGAAAAAGGTTAATACTTTACTTTCTATGGATGATGATTCTGATTGGAAGTCTTACATGAATTACATTTGTGTTGATTTAAAGTTTGTTGAAGAACAAAGGCTTAACTTGCTTTCAAAATATAACATTATTGTGTCAGAATTGAATAAATGTAGAGATGAACTGCTTGTACTTAAGCAAGCCAAACTAGAAACAATAACTCTACAAATTCAGAACACTGAGATTTTGAAACAAAACCAAGTCCTTCAAACTGAACTTAACAAAGAAAAGGCTATCATTCAAAGCTGGACCAAGAAGAACCCTAAGGTTTTTGACACTATGGGATTAATCTCTCAGAAAACCATTGGCATTGACCCTCTTATGGTTGATCCAATTGTGTGTCAAAATGAATTAAACTTTGTTCCAGCTGGCATATCTTTTGAGCAAGAAATGCTTCCCAAGTCAAATGACTGGATTGTCAGGGACAACCCAGTCAGTAAGTTACCAAACTTTGAGACTGGAAAGATCTTGCTTCCTGAAAGTCAGGCCTTGAAAAATATGCTAGGACTCACTGAAAAACTCAGTAAGCTTGAACTCACTGAACCACTCACTGAGTCCTTGGATGAGTCTGAATCAGAATCATACCCTCCACTTCCTCCACTGAATACCCTTCAGGGTGCTAAACCTAACCTAGGCCTCCCACCTATGGTCTTCTCACCACACTCTCCTAAGGAGAGATCAGGAAGGGGAACAACCATCCTGAAAAGAGCAAACCTTGATGTCTCAGTAAATACTGATGACTCATCAACTTCAGTCCCTTCTGAAGAAACTACCCAAAGCCCTGACTCAAAAATTGATCAGTTGGCTGAAATGGTCAGGAAGCTAGGAGAAAAGATTGACTCTTCTGAGAAATCTTCTCAATCCAAGAAGGAACAAAAACCAACTTCCTCAAAGACCAAACCCAAGACCACCAAACCACTGAAAAGATGTGAGCTTTGCAACTATACAAATCATCTCACTGATGATTGTTATAGAGTTCTTTATTGCATGATTTGCAAAAAGGAAGATCACAGGACCTCTGATCATAAACAATGCTCAGTCATGTCAAACTTTTCAGGACTCAAGGCTCAGTGCCTGAACTATCCTTCTGATTCTAAGCAGAAACAGAAGCAAAAGGCCAAGCCTTTTCCTCCCTGCCCTTTGTGTGGATTTAATGACCACCATCCTGACGATTGTCAATATGACAAACATGGTGAATCTAGTGGAAGCTCCACTCAGAAATCCTCAGGAAAAGACAAGGTCATTCAGTCAAAAAGAGGAATAAAGCAATCCTCTCAGACTACTGAGGCTAACCCTACTACCAAATGCAAAACATGTGGTAGCTCAGTCCACTCAACCACTGACCATGAATCAATTAATACTTTCATAAGGACCTACAATACCAAACCCTCCATGAAATGGAGTCCTAGAAAGAACTGACCTAGTTTACTATTTGTGCAGAAACATGCTAGGAATCCTGTTTGGCATCTAGATAGTGGATGTTCAAGGAGCATGACTGGTGTTAAGGAGTGTCTGCACAAATATGTGGAAGAACCAGGACCCAAAGTGATATTTGCTGACAATTCATCATGTCTCACTGAAGGTTATGGTTCAGTTAACTGCAATGGTATT
The DNA here is from genome assembly GCA_021014915.2 of Artemisia tridentata subsp. tridentata. NCBI lineage: Eukaryota > Viridiplantae > Streptophyta > Magnoliopsida > Asterales > Asteraceae > Artemisia > Artemisia tridentata. The sequence continues at coordinate 371,515,165 of CP139503.1, forward strand.
GTCTTTACTAGGATAGCATATGTAAATGGTCTTAAGTATAATCTGATCAGTGTCAGTCAACTATGTGATGCTAAGTACATAGTTCAGTTTGATGATAAGCAAGGAACCATCTTCAATGCAAATAAGGAAATTGTCCTCATTGCACCAAGGAGACAAGATGTTTATGTATTAGACATGTCAAGTCTAACTCAGGATGGAACATGTCTCTTTGCTAAGGCCACTGATGCACTCAACTGGCTTTGGCATAAGAGACTAACCCACCTGAACTTTAAGAACATTAACAATCTTGTAAAACAAAACAAAGTCCTTGGCTTGCCATCACTTGTGTTTTCTAAGGATAAACCATGCTCAGCTTGTGAAAAAGGTAAACATCACAGAGCATCCTTTAAAACCAAAACCAACTTTTCCATCAGGAACTGCCTACATCTTCTTCATATGGATCTATTTGGACCTGTCAGTCCAAGGTCTATTAACCATGAGAAGTATACTCTGGTCATAGTGGATGAATACTCAAGTTACACCTGGGTATTCTTCCTGATCAAAAAGAGTCAGGCAGCTGAAACAATCATGTCCTTTGTCAGGAACATTGAAAATCAAAATGACATTAAGGTCAAACAAATTAGAACTGACAATGGGACTGAGTTCAAAAATAATGAACTTGAATGTTTCTGTGATGAGAAAGGTATTTCCCAAAACTTTTCCTCTCCATACACACCTGAACAAAATGGTGTTGCTGAAAGGAAAAACAGAACACTCATTGAAGCTGCCAGGACAATGCTATGTGGATCAGTCCTTTCCAACCATTTTTGGACTGAAGCAGTCAAAACTGCCTGTTATACACAAAACAGATCCATAATTGTCAAGAGACATGGGAAAACCCCATATGAGTTATTCAAAGGAAGAATCCCTGACATCAGCTACTTTCATGTCTTTGGGTGTCCTGTGTTTATTCATAATCACAAGGATCACCTAGGAAAATTTGATGCAAAAGCTGATGATGGATACTTCCTAGGATACTCACTTGTCTCAAAAGCCTTCAAAGTGTTCAACACAAGGAGACAGCAGACTGAGGAAACATTTCATGTTACCTTTGATGAGAGCACTGATACAATCAGGTTCTCAACTGCCTCAGTAGAAGAAATAGGAATTGATAATTCTTCTAGATATCCTCCTGATGAATATCTGTCTGAAAACAATTCTTCTACCCAGTATCAAGATGATGCTAACCTCTCCTACTACATTATCCCTCACAACCTACCAAACCCAACCATCACTGAGTTTGTTGAAGCACATACAAGAACTGATGATATCCTTCAGTCTGAACAAAATACTCAGGACCCAAACAATCTCAGTGATGACACAACCCACTTAGACACACAAGAAAATGGAAATCTTGTGTCCAATCCTGATCATACCCATCAGGCTTCTACAAGTTCTAACCCACTCCCAAGACCTCAGGATAGTTGGACCAGATCTCAGGATATAGAACTTGTCAATATCATTGGTGAGCCTTCTGAAGGCATGCTTACAAGAAGCATGGCTGCTGAACTGAGAGCAGCCTCATCCAACGAATGCCTATTTGTGGACTTCATTTCCACAATTGAACCCAAAAGTGTTAAAGAAGCACTTAAACATCCAAGTTGGGTTCAGGCCATGCATGATGAACTAGAACAGTTTGACAGAAACAAGGTAATGACCTTGGTCAAATGTCCTGAGAATGTCTCAGTCATTGGCATGAAATGGGTATTCAAAAACAAAACTGATGAAAATGGCATAGTCATTAAAAACAAAGCCAGACTTGTAGCCAAAGGCTATAATCAACAAGAAGGCATTGACTATGAAGAAACATTTGCACCAGTAGCAAGGATGGAAGCCATCAGGATCTTCCTTGCTTTTGCTACATACATGAACTTCAAGGTGTACCAAATGGATGTCAAAAGTGCATTCTTAAATGGATCACTGAAAGAAGAAGTTTATGTTGAGCAACCTCCTGGATTTGAAAGCCATGAGTCTCCTGATCATGTCTATAAGCTTAACAAAGCCCTTTATGGACTAAAGCAAGCTCCCAGGGCATGGTATGAGACTCTCTCAGCCTTCTTAATCCAAAACAAATTTGTCAGAGGCAAGATAGACAACACATTGTTTATCTATAAGACAAATAATGATGTCATACTAGTACAAGTGTATGTTGATGACATCATCTTTGGCTCAACAAGTTTCAAACTTTGCAAACAATTTGAAAAACTAATGGCAAAGAAGTTTGAAATGAGCATGATGGGGGAACTGACATACTTTCTTGGTCTTCAGATCAAGCAGACTGATAGAGGAACCACTATCAGTCAAGAGAAGTATGTAAAGAATCTACTGAAGAAGTATGATCTCAGTGACTGTGCCTCAGTCAAAACTCCCATGGCTCCCCCAAACAACCTTGGTCCTGACCTAACTGGTAAACCAGTCAATCAAACTCTCTTTAGAGGAATGATAGGATCACTGATGTATCTACTTGCATCAAGGCCTGATATCCAATTCTCAGTATGTCTATGTGCCAGATATCAATCTAACCCAAGAGAATCTCATGTCACATGCTGTGAAAAGGATATTCAGGTACCTGAAGGGCACTCCTAACCTTGGATTATACTATCCAAAGTGCTCAGGACTTGATCTCAAAGGATACTCAGACTCTGACTATGCTGGATGCAACATGGATAGAAAAAGCACATCAGGCTCCTGCCAAATTCTAGGTGGGAAATTAGTCTGTTGGAGTGCTAAGAAGCAACAATCAGTTGCCCTATCCTCAGCTGAGGCTGAATATGTTGCTGCAGCTAGTTGCTGTGCAAATGTACTCTGGATGAAAAGTCAACTCAGTGACTATGGAATTCAGTACAAGATGGTACCCATCTTTTGTGACAACACAAGTGTAATTGCAATCTCTAACAACCCTGTTCTTCATCAGAGAACAAAACATATTGATATCAGATATCACTTCATCAGGGACCATGTCATAAATGGTGACATTGAATTACACTTCATTCCTACTGAATATCAGTTAGCTGATATCTTCACCAAACCTTTGGATGAACCAACCTTCACAAGACTGAAAGCTGAATTAGGAATGTTGGATATAGAGAATCAGTCCACTGACTAATTTTTTTTCCCAACAAAAGTGTAAATTCTTAACATCTCAGGTCCCTGACTCAATATGTATATCAGTGAAAACATCTCACTGAATCATCATCCTCAGGAACTAAACCCAAGTTCCTGAATCCTTGTCTCAGGAATCAATCCTCATTCCTGAATCATCAGTGACTAAACCCAAGTCCCTGAAAACCAATCACTGAATGAAAAGTCATTCAGGACCCTGAAAAGGACATTAAATACTAACTTAAATGCTCTAAGTATCTAGTTAGTAAATGTCCGAGGTTGGTAACTGAACACATATTTAATTCAAGAATATTTGTTCTTTTTAGCCTTTCTGGCTTCCACCTATGGGCCACCACATTCCCACTTGGCATTAAATGCCTCTCCAATCACATTTCAAATATGTGATGACTCATCTCTGCAAGTTGCACTTTTGCAGAACTGCTCAACTGTTCACCTCGACTGTTGCGCTAAACCAGGAAAGTGGAGTGTTGGCATTAAATGCGGATCCCAAAACTTATTATTCAAATCAATTTCCAAATAATTTTTTTTGAATAAATAACGATTTGCTCAAATGACCAAAACACCCCCATCTCCTCTTTCCTATAAATACCCCAACCAGACGAATACATACACACGTTTTTATAGAATTTTAAGCAAAACTCTGCCATTTTTTATTCTCAAAAACAAATTGTGTGTGCATTCTTAAGCTTTAGAACCCCTTTAACCTTAGTCAAACCCAGACTTGCCCATAAATGGCTTCTTCTAAAGCTGTGAAATATGCCCCCAACGTGGATTTCACAATGGAGGGTGTAGACCTAACCAAAAATAATGTGGTGGGAAATTTCTCATATCCACAAATCTACCCAGCCTACAAGAACGTTATGAAATATCTTCGTAATTGTTTTCTTGCAAAGTCTTTCACCCATACCCCCTCAGTCATCTATCATGACTATTTGAGGGAATTCTGGTGTACGGCTGTGGCAACCAGCCCCAAAGACACCAAAGAGTCAATCATCACCTTCACGGTGATGAATGGGAGTAGAACCCTCTCCTTTGACTACTCAGCATTCATCAAAGCCACAGGCCTTGACTTTGCTGAAGCCTTTTCTCCCAACCCTACTGATCAGGACATAAAGAATGAACTGATCTTTCTTGCACCCCATGACCCCAGACGTCCAGGAATGTCTGTGGGAGGCTTACTGGAAAAGGCTCCAGTAGTCAAAACATGGTTCCACCCTATTTGGAGGATACTGATGACATTTGTCATTCAGGTCCTGGGTGGAAACAAATCATCTACGGAACAGTTGAACTCATCACAACAATTGATGTTGTTCAGTCTCCTTGAGGGTACAAAAATAGACATCGGAGGAATAATCTTCCGAGACCTCGTTGCTAAGCTCTCAGGAAAACATAGGCAAAGGCACATGTCCTATCCTAGATTTGTTTCCTGTGTGCTTCAGGACCTACTCGGTTCTGACTATGTGAGGACTGATGCAGAAGGTACGAAGCCTGAGGTACTGCACAAGTCAAACTTCACTAGTAGCATCAGTGAGGTTACACATATTGCCCTGACTGAATACATGCAATCAGTCATTCAGGGTAATGACGCTATCTCTCCAGTTCCTTCACCGACCAAAAAGGTGAAGAAGACTAAGAAGGGTCAGTCCAGCCAGGTGGTTAGACCCAAGCCACTCGCCACTGAGACTGATCCTCAAAACCAACTCAACCTCAAAAAGAGGTTGAAAAAGGCCGAGACCTCTGAGACACCCATTTCTGAGACCATCTTGACCTCAAAACAAAGGCCAACGGAAGTCACTGAGCAATCATCCTCAGTGACCTCGGGCACTCCCATTCCACATGGTCCAACTGACATAAACAAGTCAGAAGGATCAGGAAGCATTCCCCCCTCACATCCCGATGAAGGTACTGATAAATCACAATCAGTGCCCAAGGGAGGAAAGGGTCCTGAACCCTCGGTAGGGCAGCACCACCCTACTGGGAAGAGGACCCACACCCCCTCACATCCCGGTGAAGGAGCTGTCAAAAAACAATCAGTTCCCAAGGGAGGAAAGGGTTCTAAATCCTCGGTAAGGCAGCACTACCTTACTGAGAAGGGAACCCACAAACACTCACATCCCGTTAACGTTCCTGAGAAATCACCCTCAGGATCTCAGGGAGAAAAGGACCCTAAATCCCCTGAAGGACAGCACAATCCTGATGGGAAGGGGGTTCACAAATCTTCACAATCAGTACCTAGTGATACTACTGGAAAGCACCCATCAGTAGTTGAAGGTGCTAAGGGGGACAAAGACTCAGAGGGAAAGAAACAACCCGCTGATATGGAACCCATCAACCCCTCAGGCGGATCCAGTCTTTCAGGAACTGCCCCCAAAAGCCAGGCTGGTGTTACCCCAGTTATTATGGCTAGTCAGGCTGAGACAACCCACTCAGTTATTATGACAAAGGGGTCAGGACCTGACCAAACCGAAGGCAAATCTTTTTATAAAGAGGAGCCGGTTGATTTTTTGGGTATTGAGTCCATGGGGGACTATCAGGCCTTTATGGAGTCTGATGAAGAGCTCAGGGAAGAGAGTGAAGAAGAAATTTTTGAGGCAGGAGAGGATATGGAAACTGATGTACAACCTGAACAACCTGAACCATCACATCAGCCCTCTCCAAGCCAGAGTGAAGAGTCAGGCTCTCAATCTTCTGATTCATCTACTGACATTCTCCAGAAGTATGATAACTCTCTTCCCCTCACTGAAAGAAAGTTGGTCAAATTCCTACTGAAGACCAACAATGCTCTTTTCACTGGTCTCACTGATGAGATGTTTGATCAACACACTGAAGCAGCTGTTCACTATGCCAACCTGAAGGCAGATGTTGAAAGTTTTCATGAAGATGTGATCGAAATCCAATCAGACACCAAACATTCCCTGACAGCTATTGATCTTCATTTCCAGAAGTTCAATCTTTCTCTTGAAGGCATCACCAAAAGCCTTGGTACTATTCAGTCAGCTGTTAAAGATGACCCCATACTCACTGAAAAGATCCTTCAAGCTGCTGAGACTTATCAGAAGCAGTCAGCTGAAATCCATGATCTCTTCAGCTTACTGAAGGATTCTAAACTTCAGGGTCTTACTACCTCCTTGGACTCACTCAGAACTTCCATGGGTCATCAGGAAAAACATCTTAGTACTTGGGCACAATCTTCAACATCCTTGGCATGGTCTCTTGGGTCAAGGATGTCAGGCATCGAGGCTTCTCAGGCTTCTCTGGCAGATCAGCTCTCAAGTCTTCAAAAAGACACCTCGGACATCAAATCAATGATGACTGAGATCTATCAGGCCTTCAAAGGTCCTACCGCTCCAGTGACTCCAACTCTTGCTATCACCATGGCTCAAGCAACAGTTGAGGGGGAGAAAGACACTGGAGTCTCAAGCCAAAGCCAACAACCTCCTTCTCACACTGAGGGGGAGATTCCTTCTCACACTGAGGAAGCCTCTTCCTCCCATCAAGATAAAGGCAAAGGCATTCTCACTGAGCCTGAGCCTCAACCAGCACCTATCACGGTTGCAAAGGATCCTGAATCACCACTCAGGATCCCATATGAAATTGATGGAGTTCTTTACCACTTCTCAGCTGATGAACTCAGTACTTATCTTCAGGAAGAGGAGGCAAAGAAGAAGTTGAAGGAAGAGGAGAAGGCAAGCAAGTCTACCTTAATCAAGGTTGTTCATGAGGAGGCTGAGAAAATTGGTCTTGAGGCTAAGGATCTCTCAGGAAGAAAAGGTGGTATGACCTTTGTGAAAGCTCAGTCTGAGGAGATGACCACTCTCAGGCAGAAAAGGGAGGAAAGAGCCAAACGGGCTGAAGAGATCAGGCAGAATAAGATTAAGAAATATCAGTGGTATATGACCGAAAGGTTGAAGCCAGAACCAATCACTGATGTTCATATTCAAAGAAACACCAATCCTGCCGTTGTCACTGTCTACAGAGGTGCTGATAAGAGAAACTTTGATGTTCACTCACCTTTCAGATTCGCTGACTTTGGGATCACTGAATTGGACGAGTTGGGTCCATTAATAGCAAAGAAATCAAATGTTGTGGTCCCTAATCTGATGAAGTCATTGAGTCTGAGGTATGAAAGATTGGCAGCAACACCTCAGGAACTTGGCATTCAATCTCTTCTCCCTGAATCTGCACAACCTGCTTCCTCTCAGTCTTCTTCAAGGAAAAGAAAGAAGATAGAAACTGAGCCTGAGATCAAGATTCCTGGTCTTGACTGCAATAGGGCTCTCCCTGAAGGTGTTCCTTTCAGAAACAATATGGTCATTGAACAGCCTGAAAGAGGGTTGTTCTTCATTGATGAGTTTGGTGACAAAGCCTTCCAGAGGTGGAGTGATATAGATCTATCAGGGATCAAAGCTATGCTAGGCTTTCTAATGATGGCCTCTCCACTCAAGAGTCCTGAGAATGTGAGGTTTTGTCATGACCTGAAAAGAAAAATCAATGAACATCCTGACCAACATGAGCTGCAGTCAAAGAAGCCCAAGCTTGAAGCCCTTGGAATCAAGTTGAACTGATGACCTGCCTGAATACCCAACACTATCCTTTTTTGTACTTAGTTTTGTTAGGACTTGTAAATGATATTAATAAGATGATGTTTTTATTATTTCAGTGTCCTTATTTACATTCTAGTGCATTCAGTATGAGCAGAAGTCGTTAGCTCACTCATATCTGATCAAAAAACACTTAGGAATAATTTATATCCAAATAGGGGGAGATTGTTGGGTCATGTAAAACCCAAGAATGCTTCGAACATGATTTGGACACAAATTAACTAAGTGTTAACTTAAACCGAGAACAATTCAAGTCACTGAGAGAACAGCCTCTCAGTGAGTCATCTTCAGGATGCTTAAGGCGAATTCAAGAAGAAGGATTCACTACTCAGGAAGGCGGTACTCCCTGAGTAGGACTTAAGCCAAAGAAGAAGATGATGGATTCAGTGAGTATTGGATAAGAGCTCACTGAACCCCAGTCTCCTCAACCAACAAAGTGATTGAATGACTGAGGAACCAACGCCTGAAGAAAAGGCGGGAACAATAGGGAAAAGATCTGAGAAGATAAGAGTGTAAACCCAACACTCTTCTCTTGTCAGACTCAACCTTCCCTATTGCGGCTAAAAGTCATGGAGTGTCAGCCAACAACTCCCAAAGACTTATTTAGCCCTTTCCTATTGGTTCTTGGAAATAACAATTACTATTTGTAATTGTCAGACACGCAACCTCAACAACTTGTATTATATTTAATCACTTATACTTAGAATACTTGTGTATAAATAGAGCAACTGTGAGAGAAGTTAAGGTGTGCTTTGTATAATTAAAGTCTTGAACTTTTACAAAGAAACTTCTCTCCTACAAAGAGTATACAACTCACTGAGATAGCTCAGTGGGTATATTGTTACCACTCAAGCAAAACTTGAGTTTCGATAGGAGACACCCCATACCCTTGTCTATTCAATCCCAAGTGTTTGTTCCGCAAAACACTTGGGTATAGATTCTTGGAATTATTTCTAATAAGAATTTAAACGTTGAAAAATATTGTTGTTTTTACATTCACGTTTTATAACTGTTAGAATAATCCTTAAACATTGTATTAGTCATTAACACTAATAGATTAACTTTCTAGTTAATTCTAATCGTGTAAAGGGACCAACAAATAGGTCTAAGGGTAAGGGAAAATTCTTTTTTTATTTTTTATATTTTTTTATAAAAGCAAGTAAAATCTCGGGTTTGAAAGAGTGGGCGGAATTAGTTGCTAGTCAACTAACCCAAATAACTACAAATGCAAATAAAATAAAATAACTGAAAGTAAAATGTTGGTGAAAACTTAAGTGTAGAGAAATGTGTTCACTTAGATTTCCTTACTCCCTAACTATCTTTTACCGGTTGATTAGTGTGTATTAATTGCGTGGATGACGGGTGTATTCCTTAATACCAATCGTGGGGTGGCGTACGTACTTCCCCAACTCTACAAGCTCCTACTTCACTCCTATGTCGAGCCGGCTAAGAAGCTCCTAACATGGGATCACTAGAATTCGCTTGTGCATTAAATACAACCATAAAAACCTTTAGTACGCATTTGGTTCATGTTTCTTAAGACGTTCAAGCAAGTTACCGAATAGGAAGTTAGCCAGTTTTCTTAAGCCTAACATAGATAAACAATCATCCAATACAACTAATAACATACTAATAACCAATAATCAATAGCTAGGTTTCATTAGATCTAAGCAAACACAAGATAAATCTAGCCTAACATGTTAAACAAAAGACAAGAACAAGATAGAATCAAACAACACATAGACATATTGAATGATTAATTGATAACTTATCTTTCAATGTAACATGGAAGATCTCAAGGCAAAAAGCCTTGAAAAAGATGCTAAAATCGTCTTAGGGTTTTCTCCCAAAAATTCCACACTAAGCTCTCTCTCTAATGACAAAAAATTAGAAAACTATATATAGACTTTTGGATCTGACGGCGTCACCTTATGGAGTGTAACGCCGTCACCTCGCCGCTTCTAGGGTTCCCGGATGGCCTTCTTGACGCCGTCCCTCTTTAGCTCTCCAAAATCCGTTCTGGCTTATCAAGGCTTGACGCCGTCAGACCTTGAACGTGACGCCGTCCCTCTTTGAATTAAGCCGTGACGCCCTTGATCAGGTTAAAGCGTGACGCCGTCAGAATTCACATGCAATTTTCACTGGCTTATCATGAGTAAATTTCACATCCACCTTTTCTTGCCAAGCTATGACGCCGTCCAGAGTAAAATCTGACGCCGTCAAAGGTAACTTTTAGCCGATTTTTGAGACTTTGTCATTTTCTTCACTTTAATGCTCCAAAAACGTCCAAAATGCCTCTTTTTCTAGATTTCTCCTCAAAAGTACCTAAAATGACAAAAGGAACGATTTAGGGCAATATTTGATCAAATAAATACGATTTAGGGCTTAAATGACCCCTTAAAAGCGGTACACTTTTCGCTTCATCACCAAACAAGTATTAAAACATCATTCACAAGACAAAAGCACATATAAAGAATTACATCATCAACATAATCAAAGAAACCAAACATGAATATTATTAAAAGAGAGTATACAAAGTTCATAAGATGAAATACAAAGTCCTAGGATTCACACATGAATCCTCCATTGTTCCACAGCCAATTACCAAGCCAACCCCCCAACACCTCTGGAAAAGGGTGAGGGTGGTTAAGAGAGATAGTTTTAGAGTTTACAAGAGAGTTGTATGATAGATTTGAGAGTTGGATGTGTGTTGTTGGCTCCAAATGATTGTAAAAAGACTCTATTTATACTACTCTCAAGGCCTAGGGTCATTAATACTCAACTTGGTGACCAAGTAGCTTGGAATGGACTGGAATTTCTTGGGAAGGATCTAGAATTGGCTTGTACACAAATGAAATATTAGTGATGAAGAAATAACGAAGCCTCCATCCAATCGGATGCGGGCTCCATCCGATCGGTTGGAGTAAGTTGGCCACTTGAAAATTGTAGATCTTTCTCTTAGCTTTCCGTGGCCGCTTGAATCAACTAAATCCGAGTTCGTATGCTCAAGTTATGGCCAAAATGGTGAAGGTGTGTCGGGAACAACGAGTCTTCCATTATTTCTTCGTTTTAGCTTATTTTCTTCATTTATTTCCTCGTTTTCCTTCTTTTGCTTTATTCTTGAGTCTTTGGAGTGACAACTTCATGACTTTATCTTCTCGAATATATTCCACGAGACTTGCTTTTATCGGGAATTCTTCGTATATGCATAAATCTTCGTTTATTGATGGTTTCTTCGTCTTTTTCTTGGTTTTCTTTGTCGTGAGCTTCCATGAACCTAAAGTAGAAATTATACTTCATTAAGTACCATAAGTTCATAAAAGTGATCAATATATATGCATAAAATCCACGATAACGCTCCTAAAAACATGTACAATTTGAGCGTTATCAAATTCCCCCACACTTGAACTTTGCTTGCCCTCAAGCAAATCTAGAAAAAGAAAAATCGAAATTCATACCTAAATGACAAAACGTAATGAAAATTTAAAAAAAAAAAAAAAAAAAAAAAAAAAAAAAAAAAAAAAAAAAAATCCGACGCATCCATCCGATCGGTTTGCATCTCCATCCGATCGGATGGACAATTCGTTAAAACATGCAACTTTCCAACCGAATCGGATGCTCGCACATCCGATCGGTTGGACAGATCGTATATATATATATATATATATATATATATATATATATATATATATATATATATATATATATATATATATATATTTAATAAAAGAGAAAATGAGAAAATGAGCGCAAACTCCCCCACACTTAAGGGTTTGCTTGCCCTCAAGCAAATATTAAGAAAAATAGATCCCACATGGTGCATGAAAAATGATTATAAAAATTATGATGCAAATCTACCAAGTTCAAGTACAAGATACGATTCATCATTTTTAAGCGTTATGGTGAAAAACCGAGATGTATGACAATACCCATAAATTTTCTTGCTTGAGTAACATTTCTAAACACCTCACAAAAAAGAAACGAAGTATAATTCACTCAATCACTCATTTATTTAGGTAGTGGAGTATATATAAGAGAAATCACACTCATTGCTCAGTCATGATCCGTTTATTACCATAGGCTTGTACAAGAAACAAAACTCCACCGACGTGGCGTAAGCGCCAAGTGTAAACATCTAAAGAGGTCTTTTATTCGGGTTGTAACATTTGGCTTAAGGGTTGTACCAAGCTTATGTTTAAATATCTCATACAAGAATATAATAGCTCGCTGGCGCAGATTTTTGACTAGCTAAACAACGGATGGTCACTAGATTGTACCTAGGTTCGCTAGCGCGTTACTTACATAACGGATGGTCACCGAAATACGCACTAGATCGCTGGCGCGTCTTTTCACTATTCAAAAACCCGGATGGTCACTACAATATCCATGCACTACATATTTTCACAAAGCCATCACTATATCCGGATGCTCGAAAGCTAACAACGAATAAAGTAAAAGGGTAGGGATAAGGCATGGGAGTATTTATGAAATTGGTTTTAAAAGAAAAATAAAGTCAAGTCTAAGTCCCATTGTTGCTAGTTACCGAACAAACCGCAAACCCGTAAATGATTATAGTTACAATCTTCTCTTCTTCACATATCGATCACAAAATATATATGTATATCACATCTTAGCACATTCGCTAATCGATATCTCAAACATACTTCCTCTTCCTTTATCTTCATAATATTATAGCACATTGGCTATAATTGTCATCACATATATTTTTTCCTTTTTTTTTTTTTTTTTTTTTTTTTTTTTTTTTTTTTTTTTTTTTTTCGATGACTTATTCATTTTTTTTCAACACCTCTCTTTCATACATCACATCTCCCCCACACTTCGCATAAGCATACACCACAAAAAATACACACGAATGGCAAAGTGTGGCTAACTATTAATTATCAAAAACAATCCAACATACCAAGCAACTAGCAACCCACCGTTTAGACTTTGACAAGGGTTAGGCTAAGGTTTAAAGTGTAAAATCTTTTTTTTTTTTTTTGCTTTTTTTAATGGATGTAACCAAAAATGAAAAGGATAACTCGGAGGGTTTAACTAGGGGTATCTAGCGCTAAAGATAAACGCTAACAAATGGGTCCATATGGGTGGTTAACTAACCGATGTGGCTAGCTAATATATCATTAGATGTAAAATGAAGGCCATTTGGTTTTATCCTAAGGATGCCTCTTTATCACACGAATACACTTATATCAAACGAATGCGATCTTACCACGGTCTGGTAATGATTTACAAGTACAAGTTCTAGAATAAATAAAATCACTGGCACACTCATAGCAAAAGATCCAAGCATAAAAGATATATGCTATGTATGAAATAGGCTCAAATCCTCACAATTTAGTGTAAAGGGCTATAATATGTGCTAGCAAATGTTATCGATCCCAGAATGGATTGCAATATTAATCGGGACACATCTCAATTTTTTTAAAATTACAGATTTCACCAGTGGATTGATCCACTTATTCTAATATATTATCCTAAAACCATGAAAACAATTAGATCACAAGGGCAAACAAGTATACAAAATTTTAAATTGGCCCCAAATATTATAAATTTGAAAAGTAGTTTCGTTTTTTTTTTCTATTTACTTCCCCCCACACTTAAGTTAAGCATTGTCCAAAATGTAATGAAAATTAACTTCAAAGCATGTAAAATTGGGAAAATAAATAAATAAATAGTCCAAGAGAAACGAAACTTCCCGGGCCAAGAAATCGCGATCGAACTCCATATGATAAGGTGCTAAGCAAATGCTAGCATAAGCTTATGAGATCAATCAATTTCTCATTCAACAAAACATCTCCACACCAAGTATAATATCACCAATAATCCAATCTCCAAGAGCTTATTAAATCTGCAAAAATAAACTAAACTACAAAAAAAGCGTAAAATTCTAAAACTCACTTTCGTAGGCATCACGGTTGCATTTAGCGTATGCAACAAGCCTTTTAAACCCCTCGGTGGCCCGAGTGGAAGAGTGAAGTCTCGTGAGGGTTTCCAGTGAACATACCCACAAAGTTCAAAACATTTTTAAACTTATTCGATAACTTTTAAAACTACACTTGCTTAGACTAGTTTACTACTCTTGATAAGCATGATTGTGATAACTTTGTTAACATGTTGGTTATGATAATTAGTTGGGTGAACTAATCTATTGTTTCTACAAATTAAACCTTCGTCAAGATTTTAGTTCATAAAAACAAGCATTACGTTTAACCAATCAATTCAAGATCAATTCAAGGTTCATAAGTTTGGGGTAACAAACTTAAACACAAAAATAATCTCTTGTTTTATCAAATACACTTAGGAAATGGTCAATACAAAAGGTAACCGATTCATAGACAAATAGGTCACAATTGATTGTCAACTACTAATCTTTCGACCCTTGAGGTGGTTTACAATCAATCCAATTTGATAGACAAAAAAGAATTCTTATTATAATCACAATTAACTTTCTTTGTTTAATCAAGAATAATGGGTAAAAACAATCATTTATAGACAAATGATTATAACTAGTTGAATAACAATAACTCTTTCGACCTTTAGTATTACTAACTAGTCAAACTTGATTAACAAATGCCACTACGAAACTTAATCACAATTGGATCTTAGAATTAACTTGAAATTGAATTAAAACATGTTATCACAATCATACGCAAATCATTAAGTAATACTCATCATCTAAACAAGTGCACAAAAGTTCAAAACATTCTTATTTTTAAAAACAAGTACTTATTTATTCACAACGTACTAAATTAACAAAATTAAAAATGCAAAAACCAAATTTAAGTAGAATAAAAGAAATGATACTCTTGCAAAAACCAAAAGACATTTAAACTTATTTGATCTAAACACACGCACAAGAACAAAATACGAAAAATGAAAATAACATTTTTTTTTACCGATTGGTTCATCCGATCGGTTTATCATCCAACCGATCGGTTTCCTAAATAAAAATTTTTCCGAGCTGACCATCCGATCGGTTTATCATCCAACCGATCGGTTCATCTGATCCAACTTTTTCCGAGACTCCCAACCGATCGGTACACCCTCCATCCGATCGGATGGACGACTCGGATTTTTTTTTTTTGAACCATGTTTAAATTTTAAGACTTTTATTAAACTTAAAAATAAAGTTAAACACACAAGAGCATATTCTACTATTTTAAACAAATATGAAAACATTATAAATCACGAAAAAAAATTAAGATAAACACAATTGGTGGTTTTTTTTTTTTTTTTTTTTTTTTTTTTTTTTTTTTTTTTTTTTTTTTTGCAAGCAATGGGAGCACAAACTTTGAAAGCAAATATTTGAATGAGCATTTTTAGAACACATGAAACCAAATCCCAACAAAACACTTGATTTTGATACCAAGATCATTAAGCAAAAGATGAGAAATTAGAAATTTTTTGAGAAAATGAGAGATTTTGAGAAAATGAAAGACAAGCATTCAAGCAAACATTATGAGCAACAAGAAAGCAATCAAGAGCAATAAAACAAGAGCAAAGAGACAAGTATTCAAACGCAAACATCATGAGCAAGCATAACAAGCAAGTAAACAAACAATCGAACATTTCAAGCAAATAATTCCACAAACAAAAAAACACAAAAATACAAACGCAAGTCCCCGGCAGCGGAGCCAAAAACTTGATGCGTTCGCAAAAGGTTTTAAATTTATAAACAAGAATTACCGATTAACTAGGAACACATTCGGGCAAGTATACCCTAGTCATATGTAGTATAGGGGTTGGTAAGTCAAGGTCGTCCCAAGAGACTTGGTTGCACTCAAGTGTCGTTTGTTTGTTTAAGCAAGTAACAAGTTGATGGTTATGATTGTCACGGATCAAACCAACAAGAAAAGCAATATAAGAACAATCACACAAAGAACATACATGTTTGGACAAATGATCACATGGATATTAGGATGGTTATTTTGGAAAACATATTATCAAAGGTAATCATTTCGACCTTTAGAACCAATAATAACTTAGTGTTTTATAAATCAAATATGTATAAGCCTCAATCAAATGGTCATGTCATGAGCCTTATGCCTATAACAAGAAAGAATCCTTTCGAACCTTAAACTTTAATGTTATTAATTCGTGAAGTTCCATTTACTTGGAAAAATGACTAGAACACATATTCAAAAGATGTCTTTCGACCCTTAATCCAAATTAAACTTTCACTTGTTATGTTTATTAAGTTTCTCATACAATCGTCACAAAGTACAAGACCAAAACATTCATCGACTAATGAATTGAAATCAACCACTATTGAGAATCCTTGTATACCCAACAATGTTTAATCAAAACAATAAACAATAACAAGATCCAATTTAACCAAATATGATGTTATCATCATAATCCAAACAAACACTACAAATATCCAAACATCCCATTATCACAAGTTATCATATGATCCAAACAAGTATTAAAACATCATTCACAAGACAAAAGCACATATCAAGAATCACATCATCAACACAATCAAAGAAACCAAACATGAATATTATTAAAAGAGAGTATACCAAAGTTCATAAGATGAAATACAAAGTCCTAGGATTCACACATGAATCCTCCATTGTTCCACAGCCAATTACCAAGCCAACCCCCCAACACCTCTGGAAAAGGGTGAGGGTGGTTAAGAGAGATAGTTTTAGAGTTTACATGAGAGTTGTATGATAGATTTGAGAGTTGGATGTGTGTTGTTGGCTCTAAATGATTGTAAAAAGACTCTATTTATACTACTCTCAAGGCCTAGGGTCATTAATACTCAACTTGGTGACCAAGTAGCTTGGAATGGACTGGAATTTCTTAGGAAGGATCTAGAATTGGCTTGTACACAAATGAAATATTAGTGATGAAGAAATAACGAGGCCTCCATCCGATCGGATGCGGGCTCCATCCGATCGGTTGGAGTAAGTTGGCCACTTGAAAATTTTATATCTTTCTCTTAGCTTTCCGTGGCCGCTTGAATCAACTATATCTGAGTTCGTATGCTCAAGTTATGGCCAAAATGGTGAAGGTGTGTCGGGAACAACGAGTCTTCCATTATTTCTTCGTTTTAGCTTATTTTCTTCATTTCTTTCCTCGTTTTCCTTCTTGTCCTTTATTCTTTAGTCTTTGTAGTGACAACTTCATGACTTTATCTTCTCGAATATATTCCACGAGACTTGCTTTTGTCAGGAATTCTTAGTATATGCATAAATCTTCATTTATTGATCGTTTCTTCGTCTTTTTCTTGGTTTTCTTTGTCGTGAGCTTCCATGAACCTTAAATAGAAATTATACTTCATTAAGTACCATAAGTTCATAAAACTGATCAATAAATATGCATAAAATCCACGATAACGCTCCTAAAAACATGTACAATTTGAGCATTATCAGTGGCTCAGTGGGATAGGTGTAATGCAATTGTCTTGAAGTGGGTCTTAAGTTATTTATCTCAGGATGTGTATCTTGGTCATGTGTTTTCTGATAATGCTTCTGTGGTGTGGAAAGATTTAAAAGATACCTATGACAGAATTGATGGGTCTGTTGTGTTTAAGTTGCTTCAGAAAATTAATAGTTTTAAACAAGAGGGTTTGCCTGTTTCTGAATATTACCATAAGTTGAATTCTCTTTGGAGAGAATTTGACATTCTTACCAAACTTCCTGATTGTACATGTGAGGCTAGACAAGAGTTAATTGATCATGGTAAACTGTTAAAACTTATGCAATTTCTTATAGGTCTTGATGACATTTATCAACCCATAAGAAGTACTATCTTGACTAGGGAAGTCCTTCCTGAAGTTAAAGATGCTTTTGTGATTGTCTCTAGGGAAGAATCCCACATAGGGATTCCTACCACTTCTGTGAAAACTGAGAAGGCTCAGGTGTCTGCATTTATTTCTAAAACTGTTGATAATAAAAATACTAATTGGAAAAGAAACACTGGCACTTGGAATAATAATTCTGGAAACAGTAATAGAGGGAATTATGATAGTTTGTTGTGCACTAACTGTGGTTTGAAAGGGCATACTGTTGATAGGTGCTTTGAGATCATTGGTTATCCTCCAGGGTTCAAAAATAATCCTAATCTAAAACCTGTTTTTAATAAAACCAATGATCCCAAAAGTGCTAATGTGATTAATAATGGTGTGAAAAATGGTACTGGTACTCTGTCTTTTACTAATGAGCAGGTTATGAAGTTAATGAATCTTTTGAATGAGAAACCTAGTTCTGCTCATGCCAATATGGCAGGTAGTTCTTGTTCCTTTTTTAACTGCAGTGTGTTTTTCAATCAACATTTTTACAGTTTTTTCTGTGCCAATGTTAAACTAAATGGTGTGAATTTTCATTTGGGATGGATTATTGACTCTGGGGCAAATCAGCATTTGACTAATAGTTCTAAAAATATGTTTAATCTGATTGATATTTATGAGTTAAAACTTACTGTTGGTCATCCTAATGGGACTTTGGCTAATATTACTCATGTGGGTAATCTGAGACTTAATAAGGATGTGGTTTTGTTTGATGTTCTTGTTGTGCCTGAGTATTGTGTTAGCTTGTTGTTTGTTAACAAACTGATTAAAGATAGCAAGTTAAGTGTTGGTTTTGATAAAACTACTTGTTATATTTAGGATTTGAAAAAGCAGAGAGTGCTAGGGACTGGTAGTGAGTTTGGTGGTCTTTATTTGTTTGATAAGAATTGTGGTATGTCTGCTTGTGTAGTTAAAAGTGAGTTTTTTGTTTGTCATGTTTCTAAAGAAGTTTGGCACAATAGGTTGGGTCAACCCTGCTAACCAGGTTTTAAAATTGCTTAAAGGTTCTCTGAAATTGACTAATGTTGATCATAATGGTCCTTGTGATGTTTGTGACAAGGCTAAACAAACTAGAGATTCTTTTACTTTAAGTGAACACAAGTCTAAAGTTTTTGGTGAATTAATACATTTTGATGTTTGGGGGCCATATAAGGTTGTTAGTATGGAGGGCTATAGATATTTTTTGACTGTGGTTGATGATTATAGTAGGTCTGTTTGGGTGTATTTGCTTAAGAGGAAAGATGAAGTGTTTGATATGTTTATAAGTTTCTTTAATATGGTTTTGACACAATTTGATAAAAAAAAATTAAAGTTATCAGGTCTGATAATGGAACTGAGTTTATTAACAATAAAATGAATGATTTTTTGAATACTATGGGAATTGTTCATCAAACCTCTGTAGCATATATACCTCAGCAAAATGGTATTGCTGAAAGGAAACACAGATATGTGCTAAATGTGGCTAGAAGTCTTATGTTTCAGGGGTGGATTCCTCTTGCGTTTTGGCCTTAGTGTATTTTAACTGCTACATACTTGATTAATAGGTTACCTTCCTCTGTTCTGAATGGAAAATCTCCTTTTTCTATGGTATATGGTAGGGAACCTAGTCTTGTTCATCTTAGGAGTTTTGGTTGTTTGTGTTTTGCTACTATATTGAAGGATACTGATAAATTTTCTGAAAGGTCTGAAAAATGTGTTTTGATTGGTTATGCCAGTGGAAAAAAGGCTTATAAACTGTTAAGTCTTGAAAATAGATCTATTTTGTACTCAAGGGATGTAAACTTTTATGAAACTGTTTTTCCTTTTAAGATGGGTCAAAATAGTTCTTCTATTTTTGAAATTGATACAGAGGTTTCAAGTTTAAACTTTTTTGATTCTTTTGAGTCTGAAACAACAACCAAAACTTCAACTCCCAATGATGAAGATTTAAACAGTTTTATGTCCCATCCTGAAAATTCTACATCTGCTCTTGCTAGAGAAGGTAGTGTGCATCAACCAGGCTTTGAAGGCAACATTAATCAGCCTGGACATGAAGAACAAATACTTCAACCAGTGCCTGATGTTGTCCATCAACCTGGAAATGATGAACAACACACTGTAACTCCCTTAGATGGTCAAAATCATTCTGAGGGAAATTCTTTACAAAATCAAAATCAGGTTCCTATTTTTCAAAATGTTGTTCCAAGCCAGTCTGAGGAAGGTAGCAGTAGAAGGTCTAAGAGAGTGTCTAAATTACCTGAGAAATTAAATGAATATGTGCTTGATCATAAGGTTAAATATGGATTACATAGATATGCTAATCATGTTGTGCTTACTGTTGAGAATTATTGTTTTGTGTCTAATTTGAATAAGAATAGTGAACCTTCTTCTTATGAAGAAGCTTCAACAGATATTTATTGGATTAATGCTATGACTGAGGAAATGAATGCTTTATATGAAAATGGTACTTGGGAAATTGTTGAGCTTCCGTGTCGAAGGAAAGCTATAGGCTGCAAATGGGTTTTTAAAATTAAGTATCAATCTTCTAGTGAGATAGAGAGATATAAGGCTAGGTTAGTAGCCAAAGGGTTTGGTCAAAAAGAGGGTGTTGATTATGAAGAGACCTTTAGTCCTGTTGTCAAAATGGGTACTGTTAGGTGTCTGATTAGTTTAGCTGTTCAAATGAATTAGAAAATTTTCCAGTTGGACATTAACAATGCCTTTCTTTATAGTGACTTGAATGAAGAGGTTTATATGTTACCCCACTTGATGAACTCAAAAAAGTACATTTTATTATCATCATTTATCCTATTTATTTGACTTGTTTTATTATATTATATATGAGAATCGATACATTAATGTTTACTTTAGTAATTCTCAGGTAAAAACAAGCATTATGTGAAACTTGGCGATTTTGGACTAATTATGGAGCAAAACAAGTGAGATGTCAAAAGTCTACTGAAATCCAGAAGATGCGCCGTATCTCACTCAACAGATACGACGCAATATCATACTTAGATGAATTCGAAGACCATTGCCTGACTTTGAAGAATGCGCCGCATGCAATTCCTTCATGCGCCGCATATGAAACTTTGGTCAAAGAAGAAGATCAAGCTCGTTCTATGCCAGATACGCCGCAATATACTTCTAACATACGGCGTATCACTATCAGGATTTCACCAGTTACAATCCAAGACAGCTAAAGTACATGCGTCGCATACAAAGATCAAGTTACGCCGCATCTGAAGACGGTGTACGAATATTCCAGAATATATTAATCTTAGACCCCACGCGAAGTTAAGTCAATGCGCCGCATCTATCAACTCAATGCGCCGCATCGATCCCTCAGACAAAAACTATAAATACCCCAAGGACAGACGAATTTAAAAGAACCGAAAACCTTAGACCTTTTGTATAACCCTAGAGCCGAATTCAGACGACCAAGCAGCACAAGACACACCTCAAACAAAGATACAAGAGCTGTAAGAAGGTCCTGCATGTATTCAATTCATTAAGTAGTTTTGTTTTATTATTTTAGTACGCTTTAATTCATCAAGATTGATGGGCTTGTGTCATGTGACTACGGAAGATCATGCACTCCCCTTAATATTGCTTTCCCATTAATTAAAGTTTATATGTTGATGTCTTTGGTGACTTTTATTAGTGCATTGATAACCTCTGTGTCTAGCTGAGTCTTGCTTGGGTCGCCATGCCCCTTCCTCGCCTATTTATTAGAGACGCTTGAATAAATAGGATAGACATAAGTAATCATTAAGGGTTTACTCGCCGATAAGATTAGAGCCAACGAGAAA
Source organism: Artemisia tridentata subsp. tridentata (assembly GCA_021014915.2). Classification (NCBI taxonomy): domain Eukaryota; kingdom Viridiplantae; phylum Streptophyta; class Magnoliopsida; order Asterales; family Asteraceae; genus Artemisia; species Artemisia tridentata. The sequence goes on from CP139503.1 coordinate 371,536,536, forward strand.
GGTTTAATTATATACACTTCATATAAAACTAGCAATAAAACAAGTGACAAGCTATTTAATTATCAGGACAGGTCTTCTTATTGTCTCGAGTATCTATCTGTGTACGTGTGTGCTAATCGCTGATTTGTGCTCATTAGTTTAGTTTTCTATTTAATTATAACCAAACCGTGCCAGTCTCTCAGGCTGAACCCCTAGTGTTAGATTAGGTTGTATTACTAACTTAGGATATTAAAATACTGATTAGAATAACTAGATAATACGTTCCACTCTTAGTGATCGACACTCTGCTTACCATTATATTCATACTGACCGGGTACACTGCTCGTTAAGTGTGTATGTTATTGATAAGTCGGCTAAATATAAATTTAAAACTTGAGTAGGCATTAATACTGCTAAACCGCAACGACACATCACGCGCATCACCACTCCAGGGTTTTTTAAGGAAGGGGATAACAAGGTTTGTTTGTTAAAGAATTTTTTGTATGGCTTGAAACTCTAGGCAATGGAATTCTTTGTTTGTTAAAACAAAATGCAAAACTGTTTTATTCTTGCTTGTGTATGTGGATGACTTGGTCATTACTAGCAATAGTGAAACTGAGATTGAAAGTTTTAAAAGTTTTTTGAAGAACAAGTTTAAAATTAAAGACTTGGGAGAGCTATTGAAGTTTTAAAAACTAAGGATGGATTATGTTTAAATCAAAGAAATTATTGTCTTGAGCTTTTACATGAGTTTGGTTTGCTGGTTTGCAGACCTGTTATGACTCCCTTACCTGAAACTATTGTCTTAGCTCACAAAGAGTCTGATGATGATAAATATTTGAAAAATATTACTAGTTATCAGAAACTTGTTGGAAAGTTGATATATTTGATCATGACTAGGTCTGATATTGCTTATGTTGTTCATTGTTTAAGCCAACAGATGCATGCTCCCTTGCTGATGTGTCGCGTTGTGTGCAAGGTTTAAAAATTTATAAACACGATTTATCCAATTCTCTAATCAACACATACGAGCAAGTATACTTGTCCGTGGTAGTAAAGGTGGGTAAGTCGAGATCGTCCCAAGGGAATTGTTGTTTGTATTAAGTAAAATAAGTTTTAACAAAAAGGGGTGTCAATCCAATTTGGTGTAAATTCTAAAGCAAGTAAAATCCAATCAATCAAAAAATAATATACTTGTGTGTAATTCCTTAACTAATTGTATAGAGTAATCTACCAAGTTGGGTGTAACTTGTAGTGATGCACAACTTAATATGAATGATTCACAATCAATGGTTTTTATCATGAAAAATCATCTCTAAGAATTCAATCTCCTAGTTTATTCCTTTCGGACTTTTAAACTATTACGACAATTCTATTAAACTCTTTGTTGTTTGAAAAGCATTTCTTATCTTAAGAATTCTTACGAATCCTTTCGGCCTTTTCTCGTGATGAAATCGTTTCCAAATCCATTTTAATGAGTTAACATGGTGCTTGTCACACACCATATCCCATACTAATTCGTGCACTAACTTTTTGGAATAAAAACATAAAGAAAATCCTTTCAGCCTTTTTTATTCTTTAGAACTGTTTTTACCAACTAATTAAGCAAGATTAGATTGTATTTCAACAAACTCATAAAACAAGACATGTTTTCATGCATCACTATAAAATAAGAATACTCCAACAATTGTCACATCATACACACAAGTATACCAAAAAAAATCACTCCATAACAATTATAATCAAACACACGTAACAAACCATTTTTTCATTCAACTTAAAGTAAAAGTAGTTCATAATAACTCAAACAAGGAATACCTACTTGTGGAATTACAAGAACTAGAATTGTGGAACTATAGCAACCACACTCCTCCAATCGCCTATGATTACACGTAAACAACTCCACACTCGAACACAACTCTTGAGACTCTAACTCAAGGTTCCCTGGACGTTTTCACAGCAATTACAAGCTTTCGGGCAATGAAAATAAGTTAGCAAAGACTTGGTGTAAGCCTTTACTAGGTTTTTGGGTGTCACACTTTGTATCTAGCCTTGGATTCTATATATAAGCACAAGAACCCTTTTTCATCAAGTAAAAACGTCCTCTAATGGTAAATAAGCAGGAAATGATAAGCCACCATGATTATGGGGCTTAAATATGTCATTAAATGAACTTTTGTAACAGCAGTTTCTCCCAACCGATCGGTATTGGGGTCCAACCGATCGGTTGGATCTCTCGGTAAATTCTTCTCCTCCCATCCGAATCGGATGGGGCCTTCATGCACACACATTTTTTATTTTTCTTTTCTTTTCTCGTCGCGTGCTTGTTCCTTTGTTGTGGCACTAATTCCTTTCATAGAACTTGATCTTTTCTTGATATTTGAACATAGAAATCTCGACAATATCAAATCCTTGAGTTCTCGTGTGGTTTCTCTCTCGTTTTCCTCTCGGGAATCTTCCAATGTGCATAATCACTTCAATTCTTCATCTTTTTATCATTTTTTCCTGTACTTGGCTACATTTACTTGCATATACACTTTTTCACGATTTAGTAACAAATACACACAAATATAACCAAATATAGTGCACAAAACTAACGATAACGTGACTAAAAACATGTTCAATTTTAGCGTTATCATATTCCCCCACACTTGAGTTTTGCTCACCCTCGAGCAAGTCTAGCTTTTAGAAAATCTGATATCAATGGCATCTTCATTATGATCCTAAAAATCCAACAACCATCCCAATGGAACAATTGTTATTTTTACTTTAAATGCAAAAAATTAGTGTTGCAAAAAAAGGTCTACAAGGCCGATTAATCGCCGATTAGGTGCTAAAAGGCCACCGACCTTGCCGATTTATGTAACTGGGTCAAACAAATAGGTCAACCATGGTCAACGGCGATCAACGGCGGTCAATGTTGGTCAAACTTGCCGAAAACCTATAAATCTTGCCGGAAGTACTCAAAACTCACTCTAAACTTATTTTGATCACTTATAGTAACTGTTTAAGTCTATTACAAGTTGTTTTTTAGAAATTACCTTGCCGAAAATACCTAAAACTCACCAGAAATACACAAAACTTGCCGGAAATAACTAAAATTTGTCAGTAATGCCAATCCGATTAATCACCGATTAATCCCGCCTAGATCGATTACAAGCTACAAGGTGGTTGACCGCCCGACTACCGATTCGCGATTTTTGCAACCTTGCGAAAAATTATTGAAACTTAAACAAGTTAGTTTGAGTTTGATAATATAACTAAGCACCTCACAAAGGAATTTTAGATTCACTCAACACTAAAAAGGGTAAATTTAATAGTACATCACTCAATGCTCAGTCATGATTCATGTTTCTTACCATAAGCTTGTACAAGTATCAAAACAACAAAATAAAACATCAAAGAGGTCTTTTATTCGGGTTTAAGGTTAAGGGTTAAAGTTTACCTAGCTCATGTACAAATATTTTATACAAGAACATAATAGCTCGCTAACAACGAATTCTTGATTAGCTAAGCAACGGATGGTCACAAGATTGTACCTTGGTTCGTTAACAACGTTACTTACATAACGGATGGTCACCAAAACACGCACTAGCTCGCTAACAACATTTTTCAACTATTCAAAAATCCGGATGGTCACTAGAACATCCATGCACTACATATCTAAACAAAGCCATTACTAAATCCGGATGCTCGAAAGCTAACAACGAATAAAGTAATTGGTAAAAGGTAGGGATAAGACATGGGAATTATTTGTGATTGGTTTCTACAAAATGAAAAATAAATAAGAATCAAGTCCAAATTCCGTTCCCAACTCTTTATACCTCAAATGATCATTTCACCAAACTTCTTCGATTATTATTCCGAATCTCATACTAACTCCTTTCTTCCTTCATAGCTCATTGAAATAAGAGTAGCGACCTCCTTCTTCATTGAAACAACACATACACATATCAAAGTGTGGTCAACATGCAATCATCAAAAAATAAATAGTTTTGAACTTCAATTGAACTTGATTCGGGTAAGGCTAAGGTGTAAGGTGTAAAATCTTTTGTATTTTTCTGGATTTAATCAAAAGAAAAGAAAGGCTCAGAAGGTGTAACTAGAGGTATCTAGCGTAAAATATTCACGCTAACAAATGGGTTCCAAATACATAGGATAACTAACCGATGTGGTCAGCAAAAATGTTTCTGTAAACGGATGGCCATTTGGTGTAAATCCTAATTTGCCTCTTATCATTTGAATATATTTTATTACTCGAAAGTAATTTTAACCGTAATGCATAACAAGTACAAGTTCTAGAATCAACATAATCACCGGCACACTCATAACGAAATATAGAGCATAAGAAATGCTTTATACAAAAAGGCTTAAATCCTCACAATTTAAGGTGGGTTATAACATGTACTAGTAACTGTTATCGCTTCCAAAAATGAAATAGCTCTTCATAACTTGATTAAATTCCAAAACTTTTTCAAATAGCCTCATTTTTACCAATGAATCATTCTATATATAAGAAAACAACTAGAAAATCAAGGGCGAACTAATTCTAGTTACTCAATTCCAAAATCTACTAAAAACATAAAAACAAAAAAAAATTAAACCAATTTTTCCTATTTTCTTCCCTCCCCCACACTTAAGTTTTGCATTGTCCTCAATGTAATAAAATGAACTTCAAAGTAAAGGAAATGGGAAAAATTTAGTTAAAAAGGTACTACCCGGGAAAAATTCGCATACGCATATTTGATCATAAGTAAGCACATGAGTTCTTCTAACTCCAAATATTGATCAACACTAAGCTTCCGTTAATTCTCCCCCTGCAAAAACTGCAAAAACTATACGCGAAACAAACAAAACAAAATACTAAAACAAACAAAAGTAATTCAAAACCACAAACCATAAATAATAAAATCCTAAGAAAGTTAAGTTAAAGTAGTAGAAACAGAAATTATTCGACCCATCATTGTTTTGAAAACACAAACACTGATCAACCATCCCAGGTGGTTATTGGTTGCACATCTAAAACTTCTGGAAGTCCTCTGAGCTTCCCATTCCTGCTTTCTCGAAGGTGTGTGAACCCTTTGATGTCAATGCTCAATGGAATAACTGGTTCGCTAAAAAGACTCATCTCTTCCTCAGTAAATAGCCCAAGATTCCTTGCTATTCTTGAAATAAAATGACCGGCACATATGTAATTTCTTGTCCCAACGGCCGCGCATTGGTGCAAATGTTGCACTATCACCCAAGCTACATTCAAATGCCTCCAGGGATGCTTCTCGTCTAAGGCTTGAAGAACCCATAAATCATCTTCATAAATCAAATCGACACTAGATGTCCTATGTAACAATGATTGTACTACAACCCTATGTAGCACTTGCAACAATGGTTTCTTAATTGTCGAAACTCTACTCTCCCCAAATACTAGCTTGTCTTCCGTGATAATCCTTTTCCAATACCCATGTGCGTCAAAGTTATTTTTACTCCTTTCTCCACTCATTATAAAAAACTTGAAATCCTCATTACTTAAATCCTCATCAGAGTATAAACCTAACAAATTTCTAAACTTGAATAGTGTGACTTCATGTTTCTTACCTCCTAGTCTGAAATCGAGAAATTTGTCGGTTGTAACTCCAATATCAGTAACCTCCTTTTTCATCCGCATAGAACATAAAAACTCCAGGCACCATTCCTTGTATATTGGTTCTCTTATGTTGAATGCCCTCATCCACATATTTGAGGTCAATATCTGTTTATTCCATAGAATCCTAACAAGAAACATATCTTCCAAAAACTCATCACAACCAAGCTCTTTCATTGCATTCCAATTCATAACCCTTGGTGAATGAATCACCCATCCGCCAATCTTAAGAAGAATAACATTAAAGGATTTCCGAACCATCAGATCTTCCCCTCGCCATAGGAGGTTAGGATGACATTCCGGAATCGGCATTTGTTCTCTCTTCCTAGTTGCTTCTCTAGTTGTTTTCGCAATCCCTGATCCTCCTGCAAGATAACTCTATAGAAAACACGATTATTTGTTAGTATAAGAGCATAAGAACCAAGACTACATGATTTAGAAGTCACAAAACTCGTTCTAAAAATTTTCATTTTTCTTTTACCGAGCCCTCCATCCGATCGGTATTCCTCCAACCGAATCGGATGGAGTAAATGTCCCAGCCCAACCGATCGGTATTGCCCCGCAACCGAATCGGTTGGGACCTACTGTTAAGAATTTTTTTTCTTCTTCGACTTCCAATCAATTCTATCAAATTCTACTCTTTCCTATCATGCATTTGATCAATTATCGTGGTTTCTACATATCCCACTCATCTCCATAACAATCCATAACATTTTCGCATGATTCTCTATCAATCTTAGAAACACTAATTAACAACTAAACAACATCTGGGAATCATCAATTGCAACCTAAATCGATTCAAAGTTTTGACCCATTTAATCCGAAAATTCAATCAATCAATTCTTCCTCAAAACTTAATCAATCTATCTAATTCTTTTTGCAATCTCTTCCTCAATCATTTACCCATCTATTCCAGAAAAATTACATCTTAATTCGAACTATATCAAAAATACCCAAATTTTGACCTAATTCAAGAAATCCGAATTAAAACCTAATTAACACAAATTGATGATGTTACTTACTTGTTTAGGTGCCATAGATGATCTTTCAACTCTCCTGCAACACTTAATAATCTTCTAATGGTCGAATTTTTGAAACCTAAGTTTGGTGGATTGTGTGTGTGTGTGTTTTTTTGATGATTTTTGAAATTCTGAGTATATATATATTACTCCATCCGATCAGTATTTGATCCAACCGATTCGGATTGAATTTTTGCAAAAACTTCACTTTTTTCTTTTTTCAACACTTTGTGATACTTGTTAGAACAAGTAGAAGTGTTTTTACTTCTCACAAATGCTTCTTTTGTATGTAAAAATACTCCACACACTAAATTTCCCAACTTGTTTTCCAAGTCTAACTCTACAACTTCTAAAACAAAACTTAACTCTTAAACTCAACTAAAAACATAACTTCATAACTTAATAAGCCTTAATTAACCAAGAGAAACAAAGAGTCTTAACTTAAACTTGAACTTAAATGCAAACATTAAACTACTAGAAATGCATAAAATTGAAAAAGAAAACAAACAAACACTAGCACAAGCTTTGTGCTTTTATTCTTCAAACTATTGTCTTTCATCCTTGGAAATACTCGTGCCTCAAGATATCTTCATTTTGAAACTTCCCGGACAACTTCCGGTTAGTCATTTGCGTTTTAAACTTCCTTGCAAAGTTCCTTCCATCCGGACAAACTATATCAAACTTCAAATGCCAATCTCCGTCTCCTTCTTCCTTCTTGTAAACACTAGATCCTTCGGGTCCCCATTCCAAATTCTTTAGTTGAACCGGTAAAGATCCAAGAAAATATGTCAACTTATTAAACACAAAAACATTTTTAAAGGGGTTATAGGCAGCGGCGCCAAAGCCTTGATGCGTGGTTTTGCAACCTTACAACAGGTTTTACCTCTCGAGGGATCTCAAGAGGCTTACAACCCCACCAGGCAGTGTACCTGACCGATGTAGTATAGTGTAGTGGTAAGTACGGGGGATTGATCGTTCTCCACAGGGAATAGTGTTCGTTAGGTATGAAAAACTACTCTAATAGGTCTAAGGGTTAGGATTGAAAAATTACTATAATTTTATGATAGCAAGTAAAATCTCGGGTTTGAAAGAGTGGGCGGAATTAGTTGCTAGTCAACTAACCCAAGTTACTACGAATGCAAATAAAATAAAATAACAGAAAATGAAAAGGTGGTGAAATTTAGTGGAGAGAAATGTGTTTACTTAGATTTCCTTACTCCCTAACTATCTTTTACCGGTTGATTAGTGTGTATTAATCGCGTGGATGACGGGTGTATTCCTTAATACCAATCGTGGGGTGGCGTACGTACTTCCCCAACTCTACAAGCTCCTACTTCACTCCTATGTCGAGCCGGCTAGGAAGCTCCTAACATGGGATCACTAGAATTCGCTCATGCATTAAATACAACCATAAAAACCTTTAGTACGCATTGGTTCATGTTTCTTAAGACGTTCAAGCAAGTTACCGAATAGGAAGTTAGCCAGTTTTCTTAAGCCTAACATAGATGAACAATCATCCCATACAATTAATAACACACTAATAACCAACAATCAATAGCTAGGTTTCATTAGATCTAAGCAAACACAAAGAAAACCTAGCCTAGCATGTTAAACAAAAGACAAGAACAAGATAGAATCAAACAACGCATAGACATATTGAATGATTAATTGATAAATTATCTTCAATGTAACATGGAAGATCTCAAGGCAAAAAGCCTTGAAAAAGCTGCTAAAATCGTCTTAGGGTTTTTCACACACAAAGTTCCACACTAATGACAAAAAATTGCAAAACTATATATAGAGATTAAGGTCTGACGGCGTCACGTTGTAGATTCTGACGCCGTCACCTCGCCGCTTTTAGGGTTCCCGGATGGCCTTCCTGACGCCGTCCCTCTTTAGACCTCCAAAATCCGTTCTGGCTTATCAAGGCTCGACGCCGTCAGAAATAAGCTTGACGTCGTCCCTCTTTAAATTAAGCCGTGACGACCTTGATCAGATTAAAGGGTGACGCCGTCAGATTTTTCATGCAAAATTCTCTGGCTTATCATGAGTAATTTTCACATCCACCTTTTTCTTGCCAAGCCATGACGCCGTCCAGGGCAATCCCTGACGCCGTCAAAGGTACTTTTCAGCCGATTTTGAGACTTTTTCGTTTTCTTCACTTTTATGCTCCAAAAACGTCCAAAATGCTTCCTTTTCCAGATTTCTTCTCAAAAGTACCTAAAATGACAAAAGGAACGATTTAGGGCAATATTTTATCAAATAAATACGATTTAGGGCTTAAATGACCCGTTAAAAGTGGTACACTTTTCGCTTCATCAAATACCCTTACACTTGAGATTTGCTTGTCCTCAAGCAAATGCGCTTTTATTCTAATCAAAATACAAGTTAGGGGTCATTTAATGCTAACATAAAAGTAATTACAACAAATAGTCGTTCCACTTTAATCATAATAAGCACGGAGATTACAAACTAGCACCTCACAAGTAGTGTTTAGATACTCACATCTCTCAAGTGTCATCAAAATAAATCTCATAAATGAAAACGGATAATATCTCTCACTACCTGTCATAGCAAATAGATTACCATAGGCTTGGGAAAGGATCGAAAACCTCCTCCACTAGGCGTAAGCACCTAAGATAAACTATCAAAGAGGGCTTTTACATGAGTTAAAGATCTTGATTAATTACATGTACTATACAATGTTGCTAAGCCAAGACTCGACTCGATTTAAGCTAATGAAAGAAAATAACAAAAACATAAAATAAACATAAAATGAAACGGGATGGTAGTCCGTATGTTTTTTCTATTTTTCTTTTTCTCATTTTTTTGTATTTTTCTTGATTTTTATATATATATATATATATATATATATATATATTTTTCATACACTCTTGCCCTACCATCCAAAATAATACATCATAGGGGCGTTGCATTCCCCTTACACTTGAACTTTTACATAACTTTACAAATAACTAATCTAATGACTCGAATTAAGATAATCGAAAAACTTGGAGTACTTTTAAAATATTTAGCACATATGGGGGTAATAAATGATGTTCTTCCCCATTACTCCATTACAATAGTACTTTACCCATGAGTCCCAATCGTCCCAAAACAATATGTACAAGGATATGACTTGACTTAGCAACCATGTAATCAATTAGATAATTAACTTGGGTTTAGACAAATGTTGTCACAATAATGCACTAAAAATGAGTGCATACAAGGTAGGCTAAGGCGATTTGGGTGTACATTTAAGTGGGGTGTAAACAAATTCTTCCTTTAAGTAAAATGCTTAAAGGTCGAAACTAAAAGATAGGCTCTGAGGGGTGTACTAGGGGTATCGTGTACTAAAAATGAGTACAACGCAAAGGGTGTGGGAGAATTACTTGACCAATGTAGCCAACGTAATTATAACAAAAACACAGGTGTAAAATAATGGGTTAATCCTAATGCCTCTTATCATGTAGTAAATCTAACTACACGAATGTAGTCTCACTTGTGGCCTCAGAATGGTCCTAACGCAAGTTCTAGAATCTAAGTGCTACCGGTACACACATCATAGCATAAATGCTTTTCCTACCAATTCTAGGGGCGAACCTCACATATTTGGGGGTGGAAAATTTTTTAGTGGTACGGTTTTTGTGCTAGTCATATAACTCCTATCCGTGAGACGCTCATTAAGATCAAAGTTTCACTCCTAAATGTTGTAAAAAATTTTAAATTTGGCACTAAAATTGCCCTAACAGGTATTTATCTCAGTTTTATTACACATCTACTTTTAAATAAACAAAAATCAAGCGTAATAGCATTCTCTAATCGTACTTTTACCCCCCCCCCTTACACTTAAGATGAACATTGTCCCCAATGTTCAAATAACAAGATGTAAAAGTAATAAGGTAAAAGAATGAAATCAAATACTCCCCGGATTCGCTCGGTGGATAATGTGGTAACACGGTTAGATCTTCTTCCAAAGTAATGTTGAAGCTCCATGACTAATGCATCGCCAAAAGCTTGATCCAAAACATTTCCTTGTCCAAAATAACCTGTTAAACCTGAGAAAACAAACACGAAAACCTGCATAACATCGGCGGGATAAACTCTATATAAGGATATAATGCTTGTGGAATGATAATTTTGCAGATTCCTGGAGATTATAAGTTATAGATTTAATAAAAACTTTTTATGAAAACAAAACTTTCAAAAATTTTCAGAAAATTAAACCTGACGCCGTCAGGTTGTAAATCCTGACGCCGTCAGAAATGATCTGACAGAATTCTCATGTTAAGTTTCCGGAAAAATTTTGGAAAAACCTATACCTTACTTCCTGGAAATCCTGCAAAACATCATTATGACTCGATACAAGCATTTGACTCAAACAAATACGAATATGTATGTTAATTTATTATTATTACGATTCATGTTCATATGTGTTCTAATAAACCAATTTAGATTTCCCTTACACTTATCTTTTGCAAAATACCTTTATATGTAGTTAAGACGAAGTTAAAAACAAAATAAAGCATTTTCACAAATTACTTTTGAACATGAATCAATAAGAATAAAAATTAAACACACATACGGAAACAAATAAAAACAAACAAACAAACAAATAAACACACAAAGCAAATAAAGCTTGGGTTGCCTCCCAAGAAGCGCTTTTCTTTATTAACGAGTCTTGTAGCTAGACTCAAAGTCACGTACATTACGTGATTCTATCATTGGTCACGGTTTCTAGGTCATCCTCATGTCCGGTTCTAAATTCTGGTCCTAATTTCAAACAATCCTTGTAGAAACCGAATATCCTTCCCATAACATAGTCTACTCCTTTACTTCTATCTCTATCATTCCTATAGTAGACTGCTTGCTTAAGCTCCTTCTCAACATTTGACAAGTGTTGGAATTGTTCTATCTTATATGGCATTTGGTAGTTTACCTCATCGGTCTCATCCTTAAATCTAACTATCCCTAAGGAAGGTTCATAAGTCATTCTAGAGACCTCAACAAATGGTTTTCCAAAAACCACTTGAGTTAAGGATGCATCGACTATTGGGCGGATATCTTCTACAATTACAAAGTCGGTGACATAGGTGAAGTTTCCTACATAAACCGGTAATCCCTTAACTCTTCCCGTGAAGTTACTCATCCAACTCTTGTCAGGGAACATCCTATACCCAAGTTGATTTTTCATTATCAAGTTGTAGTGGGCTCTAGTCATGATGTTTATGGGTGATCTAAGGTCGATGTAGGCTTTCCACACATGCAAATGTCCGATGTTTCATGGTATGTTGAGATTAGAAGGGTCGCCTATTTCTATGATTGGTCTACCTAGGAAGTATGGTGTCTCGGGGTCATCGAATAAGTTTGTATGATATGCGCGCTCTTCCTTAGTGGGTAACCTATTGAAGTAGTCCTCATCATCATCTACTTCTTCAATCTCACTTGTCCTAACTTCCTTATCAACCTTGACTTTCTTAACCTCATCCTCAGGTTCACTATTATCCTCATTCCTATCAATTGATTTGATAGTGACAATGTTGACGAAGTGGACGTGTTTGGATGAAGAGGGGTCTTTTACTTGGGGTCCGCTATTTGTGTTCCTAGCGTCCTTATGTGGAGGTGATAGCACTTGGTTATTGAGGGCTTTCAATAAGTTGTCAATTTTATTGGTCATCTCCATTTGTTGTTGATTGAATTCGGATTCAAACTTAGCTATCCGAGCTTCTTGAGATGCCATAAATTGGGACATCAATCCTTCAAAGTTATTGGTACTACCATAATTGTTGGAAGGATTGTTATTGAAAGTACGGTTCGAGTTGGAACCGCTTGATTGGAAACGATTAGGTGGGTTGGAAGAATTGGTTTGTTGTGCGTTTTGGTTTTGTTTCCACCTAAGGTTCGGGTGATTTTTCCATGAGGGGTTGTATGTATCACCGTAGGGGTTTGGCTCGGGTTTGAAAGTGTACCACTTGTCTCCCGCTCCGTCGGTACGCGAGGATGCGTAGTCCGCAAAAGCTTATTCGGGGAGTTCCATGCAATCACGAGTGTCGTGGGGACCACTACATAATTCACATGAAGAAGTGATTTTGTTCACTTGGCTTGAAGGTTTAGGAGCCTCGTAGGATTTCATGAGAAACTTGACTTGGTCTTCAAGTTCTATGATCCTACGGTCGGAAGTGCTTGAATTGTTCGAAGGCAAAGATATTGCCTTGACCGTTTTATTCAAATCACGGGGATCACTCCAACTTTCGTTGTCATAAAGAGCAAGATCCTCTAGGAGAGCCCATGATTGTTCCGCACTTAGATCACGTAGCTTACCACCGGCCGATTGGTCAATGATTTGCCTTGTGGAGAGATTGATATGGTCATAGAAGATTTGGACTTGGAGCCAAAGTTCTATGCCATGGTGAAGGACTTTTTGGAGTAAGTCCTTGAATCGAGTCCATGCCTCGTAGAGGGTTTCGCCTTGACGTTGTTGGAACATCAAGATATCATTCCTTAGCTTGGTAGTTCTTCCCGGTGGGAAAAACTGAGCAAGGAAACGAGTGGTGAGATCATCCCAAGAGGTGATGGATCCTGCGGGTTGACGCTCTAGCCATTGACTAGCTTGGTCCCGCAAAGAGAATTGAAAGAGACGCAGTCGGGTCGTCTCTCGAGTGGCAACATCAAGGTCTACGGAATCAACGATTTTGAGAAAGTCCTTGAGATGTTGATTAGGATATTCGGAACGAAGTCCATGGAATGCGCATCCGCTTTGCACCAACCGGATGGTGTCGGATCGCAAGGGAGTGACATTGGCTCCTTGAGTGAGCTCAATGGTGTTTCGATAGCCATGGTGGCTAGGACGGGAGTACTCTCCTAAAGTACGGGCTCTAGGAGGTGGTGGTTGTTGTGGTGGGTTGTTGGGATCGAGGATATTACCACCTTCCATGATGTCGGATGGTAATGGTTACGAACAAAGAAACGAAGAAAAAAAGATAGACTAAAGAAAACCTAGAAAAATAAAATAAAAATCTCACTAGAAAGGAATCTAGTGAGTAGACCTACAAAATAAAGATTCAACCTAAACAATAACTATTCCCCGGCAGCGGCGCCAAAAACTTGATGCGTGGTTTTGCAACCTTACAACAGGTTTTACCTCTCGAGGGATCTCAAGAGGCTTACAACCCCACCAGGCAGTGTACCTGACCGATGTAGTATAGTGTAGTGGTAAGTACGGGGGATTGATCGTTCTCCACATGGAATAGTGTTCGTTAGGTATGAAAAACTACTCTAATAGGTCTAAGGGTGAGAGAAGATTCTTTTTATGTTTTTATAATTTTATGATAGCAAGTAAAATCTCGGGTTTGAAAGAGTGGGCGGAATTAGTTGCTAGTCAACTAACCCAAGTTACTACGAATGCAAATAAAATAAAATAACAGAAAATGAAAAGGTGGTGAAATTTATGTGGAGAGAAATGTGTTTACTTAGATTTCCTTACTCCCTAACTATCTTTTACCGGTTGATTAGTGTGTATTAGTTGCGTGGATGACGGGTGTATTCCTTAATACCAATCGTGGGGTGGCGTACGTACTTCCCCAACTCTATGAACTCCTACTTCACTCCTATGTCGAGCCGGCTAGGAAGCTCCTAACATGGGATCACTAGAATTCGCTCATGCATTAAATACAACCATAAAAACCTTTAGTACGCATTGGTTCATGTTTCTTAAGACGTTCAAGCAAGTTACCGAATAGGAAGTTAGCCAGTTTTCTTAAGCCTAACATAGATGAACAATCATCCCATACAATTAATAACACACTAATAACCAACAATCAATAGCTAGGTTTCATTAGATCTAAGCAAACACAAAGAAAACCTAGCCTAGCATGTTAAACAAAAGACAAGAACAAGATAGAATCAAACAACACATAGACATATTGAATGATTAATTGATAACTTATCTTCAATGTAACATGGAAGATCTCAAGGCAAAAAGCCTTGAAAAAGCTGCTAAAATCGTCTTAGGGTTTTTCACACACAAAGTTCCACACTAATGACAAAAAATTGCAAAACTATATATAGAGATTAAGGTCTGACGGCGTCACGTTGTAGATTCTGACGCCGTCACCTCGCCGCTTTTAGGGTTCCCGGATGGCCTTCCTGACGCCGTCCCTCTTTAAACCTCCAAAATCCGTTCTGGCTTATCAAGGCTCGACGCCGTCAGAAATAAGCTTGACGCCGTCCCTCGTTAAATTAAGCCGTGACGACCTTGATCAGATTAAAGGGTGACACCGTCAGATTTTTCATGCAAAATTCTCTTGCTTATCATGAGTAATTTTCACATCCACCTTTTTCTTGCCAAGCCATGACGCCGTCCAGGGCAATCCCTGACGCCGTCAAAGGTACTTTTCAGCCGATTTTGAGACTTTGTCGTTTTCTTCACTTTTATGCTCCAAAAACATCCAAAATGCTTCCTTTTCCAGATTTCTTCTCAAAAGTACCTAAAATGACAAAAGGAACGATTTAGGGCAATATTTGATCAAATAAATACGATTTAGGGCTTAAATGACCCCTTAAAAGCGGTACACTTTTCGCTTCATCAAGCCTCCATCGCCAGAGCTCTTTCCATCTCATCTTCAATATCAAAGTAACTTGGGACAACCGGCCCATATTTAGGCCTCCCTTCTTCATCTCTACCTACTTCAAAACAAACCAAGTGGTCTTCTTCATCATCTTCTTCATGAACTTCCTTAACAATCTTGCCTCTAGGCTTGGGATAATAAGTATGCTTCAAGATCCCATCATTAATAGTTATAGTACCTTGACCCATATCTATAATAGCTCCACACGTTCTCAAAAATTGTCTACCTAACAACAATGGTAACTCCTTATCCACAGGAATGTTAAGTACTAGAAAATCGGCCAAGAAAGCTTGATACCCTATTTGGACTCTAACATTCTTTACTTCTCCCATCGCCTTTGCTCGTGAATTATCAGCCATAGTAAGATTATATTGATTTGGTTGAGGATTACCAAGTCCCAATCTCTTATACAATGGATACGGCATTACATTCACACTTGATCCCGTGTCTGCCAATGCATACATCGCATATGTCCCATTCACTTTAATCGGTAACACAAAATTTCCCGGATCGCTCATCTTCTTAGGCAACCCATTCTCAACTATCCTCTCTCTTTCAATCTCATCAAAATTCTTATCTTCTAACCTAGCCCTTGCCATCATAACTGCATCCAACTTCTTACGATAAGTCATGTAATTGTTCAACACATCAATAACTAGCTTTTCCTCCATAAGCTCCTTAAACTTCATTTCCAAATTTTCCAAAATCGCTTCCTTTTGCTCTTGAGTTAATGGTTTAACTATTTGTGGTGATTTGGGTGGTGAAATAGATGAAGAAATTTCATTCTTAGGGGTGGAGGGTTGGGTAAGTTTGTTAAGTGGTGTTTTCTTTCTATTCGCTTTTCCCATTTTAACAATCTCTCCCATTCCTACCTTCTCTTCTACCATATCATCCACATCAATCCTCATCTCTCCTAATGCAAAATCAATCCTACATTTAGTCTCAACCATAAAATCTCTACCAAACACAACTTCCGGTTCATCAGCATTCCTATATTAAAAAATAACAAAATCAACTTTGAAAACGTGACCATGAATATTAACACGCACATCTCTCACCATCTTTCTTCCATAATCCTCAAAGTCAAGTCTAACAACACCAAGCTTACCAAGCATATCTTCCGTAATGTAGTTGTCACCATACTCCATATTAAGCTGAACATCCCAAGCTTTTATACCTTCCACACCACAAGGTGTAGAGTACCTCATGAACGGTGCATCAAACTCTTTAGGTGGTGCTCGTGTGAAAACAACAACTCTCTTCTCCTTAGGTAAACAAATCTCGTTTTCTCCAACTTCTTCCTTCCTTTCAAAATCAACCTTAACTGCTTCCAAAATATTTTCCAAACACTCCAAAGAATCACCCGAGTCTTTGAACATCTCTTCCAAATTTCTCAAGTACTCCGAAATATTGCTCAAACTCTCCATTTTACTTAAAAACTAACTATAACATAACCACAAAAAAAAAATCCAAATTATTAGCATGAGGGTTAGTTATAATCGAAACACATTAAAAACGAAACCAAAGCAAGCAAGCAAACAACTTCAAACTCTTAAAACATCAAAACAACTAAAAATTAAAAATTTCAAAAACTTTTCCGAGGCATCCATCCGATCGGTATTGCACTCCATCCGATCGGATGGTTGAATCGTTAAAAATCAGTTTTACCCAACCGAATCGGATGCGGGCAACATCCGATCGGTTGGATCGATTTTTTTTTTTCTTTTATTTATATTTAATTATAGTTATAAAAAAAAAACCTAAGTTAAAACTTTAATATAAAAACTAATAACTAAAATTAAACTAATTTATAAAAATGAAAAATAACACATAATTAATAACTTTAATAATCATTAAACTAATTAACTAGCACAATTAATAAAAACTCTTAAGCTACTAATCATTAAACATAAAATTAACTATATTAACTAAGTTTAATAAAAACATTAAAAGCATTAAACTAGGCTAATTACCACTATTAATTATTTAATTAAACTTAACACTTAATCTTATCAATTACTAACATTAATCTAACATTAAAAACTGAAAATAACAAAAACAATAAAAACTAAAAACTTTACCGAGGCCACCAACCGATCGGATGGGCATCCATCCGATTCGGTTGGCTCCGAACCAAACTTTTTTTTACTATTTACTTTTTACTACAAAACTTATAAACTACCAAACCAAACTACCAAGTAAATTAACCAATTCCCCGGCAGCGGCGCCAAAAACTTGATGTGTCGCGTTGTGTGCAAGTTTTAAAAATTTATAAACACGATTTATCCAATTCTCTAATCAACACATACGAGGAAGTATACTCATCCGTGGTTGTAAAGGTAAGTAAGTCGAGATCGTCCCAAGGGAATTGTTGTATGTATTTAGTTAAATAAGTTTTAACAAAAAGGGGTGTCAATCCAATTTGGTGTAAATTCTAAAGCAAGTAAAATCCAGTCAATCAAAAACAAATATACTTGTGTGTAATTCCTTAACTAATTGTATAGAGTAATCTACCAAGTTGGGTGTAACTTGTAGTGATGCACAACTTAATATGAATGATTCACAATCAATGGTTTTTATCATGAAAAATCATCTCTAAGAATTCAATCTCCTAGTTTATTCCTTTCGGCCTTTTAAACTATTACGACAATTCTATTAAACTCTTTGATGTTTGAAAAGCATTTCTTATCTTAAGAATTCTTACGAATCCTTTCGGCCTTTTCTCGTGATGAAATCATTTCCAAATCCATTTTAATGAGTTAACATGGTGCTTGTCACACACCATATCCCATACTAATTCGTGCACTAACTTTTTGGAATAAAAACATAAAGAAAATCCTTTCGGCCTTTTTTATTCTTTAGAACTGTTTTTACCAACTAATTAAGCAAGATTAGATTGTATTTCAACAAACTCATAAAAAAAGACATGTTTTCATGCATCACTATAAAATAAGAATACTCCAACAATTGTCACATCATACACACAAGTATACCAAAAAAATCACTCCATAACAATTATAATCAAACACAAGTAACAAACCATTCTTTCATTCAACTTAAAGTAAAAGTAGTTCATAATAACTCAAACAAGGAATACCTACTTGTGGAATTACAAGAACTAGAATTGTGGAACTATAGCAACCACACTCCTCCAATCGCCTATGATTACACGTAAACAACTCCACACTCGAACACAACTCTTGAGACTCTAACTCAAGGTTCCCTGGACGTTTTCACAGCAATTACAAGCTTTCGGGCAATGAAAATAAGTTAGCAAAGACTTGGTGTAAGCCTTTACTAGGTTTTTGGGTGTCACACCTTGTATCTAGCCTTGGATTCTATATATAAGCATAAGAACCCATATTCAACAAGTAAAAATGTCCTCCAATAGTTAATAAGCCAGAAATGATAAGCCACCATGATTATGGGGCTTAAATTCGTCATTACATGAGCTTTTGTAATAGCAGTTTCTCCCAACCGATCATTATTGGGGTCCAACCGATCGGTTGGTGATGAACTCAAATAAGTACATTTTATTACCGTCATTTATCCTATTTATTTAACTTGTTTTATTTTATTATCTGTGAGAATCGATTCGTTAATGTTTACTTTTGTAATTCTCAGGTAAAGACAAGCATTTGGTGAAACTTGGCGATTTTGGACTAATTATGGAGCAAAACAAGCAAGAAGATAAGAGTCTACCGAAATGTACAAGATCAAGACATTCTGCTCCAGATACGCCGCATCTTGCTGATTACATACGGCGCATCACTATCAAGATTTCACCAGTTTCGATCCAAGATACAAGAGGACATGCGCCGCATCTATTAATGAAGATACGCCGCATCTCAAGGCGGTGTACGAATATTCCTGAATATATTAATCTTGGACCCCACGCGAAGTTAAGTCAATGCGCCGCATCTACTTATTAGATGCGCCGCATCTTACCCTCAGACAGAAACTATAAATACCCCAAGACCAGACGAATTAAAAAGTTCGACAGTTTTAGAAGACCGAAGTACAGAAACCCTAGGACGAATTCAGTCGAAATGGCAGCACAAGACACACCTTGAACGAAGATACAAGAGCTGTAAGAAGGTCCTGCATGTATTTAATTCATTAAGTAGTTTTGTTTTATTGTGTTAGTAAACTTTAATTCATCAGGATTGGTGGCTTGTGTAATGTGACAACGGAAAGATTGCACTCCCTTTAATATTGCTTTCCCATCAATTAAAGTTTATATGTTGATGTCTTTGGTGACTTTTATTAGTGCATTGATAACCTCTGTGTCTAGCTGAGCGTTGATCGGGTCGCCATGCCTCTGCCCTCGCCTATTTATTAGATCGCCTATGCATTCTATCGTCTGTAGAAAAGTAGGAAGAAAGATAAATAGGATAGTCATAAGTAATCATTAAGGGTTTACTCGCCGATAAGATTAGAACCAACGAGAAAGGACTTAATCTCGGTGCGTTGCATCGAACTATACACTTCATATAAAACTAGCAATAAAACAAGTGACAAGCTACTTATCTATCAGGACAGGCCTTCTTATTGTCTCGAGTATTTATCTGTGTACGTGTGTGCTATTCGCTGATTCGTGCCTATTAGTTTAGTTTATTATTTAATTGCAACCAAACCGTGCCAGTCTCTCAGGCTGAACCCCCCTTGCGTTAGAATAGGTTGTATAGCTAACTTAAGATATTAAAATACTGATTAGAATAACTAGATAATACGTTCCACTCTTAGTGATCGACACTCTACTTACCATTATATTCATACTGACCGGGTACACTGCTCGTTAAAGTGTGTGTGTTATTGATAAGTCGGCTAAATATAAATTTAAAACTTGAATACTGCTAAAACCACAACGACATACCGTGGGTATAAATTAGAGCACTCGCACGCACGCATCAGTTGGATCTCTCGGTAAATTCTTCTCCTCCCATCCGAATCGGATGCGGGCACCATTCGATCGGATGGGGCCTTCATGCACACACATTTTTTATTTTTCTTTTCTTTTCTCGTCGCTTGCTTGTTCCCTTGTTGTGGCCAAAATTCCTTTCATAGAACTTGATCTTTTCTTGATATTTGAACATAGAAATCTCGACAATATCAAATCCTTGAGTTCTTGTGTGGTTTCTCTCTCGTTTTCCACTCGGGAATCTTCCAATATGCATAATCACTTCAATTCTTCATCTTTTATCATTTTTTCCTGTACTTGGCTACATTTACTTGCATATACACTTTTTCACGATTTAGTAACAAATACACACAAATATAACCAAATATAGTGCACAAAACTAACGATAACATGAATAAAAATATGTTCAATTTGAGCGTTATCACTTGCAGTCACATTTTGATATTGGCTTAAGGGTGCTTAAGTATTTAAAGTTGGCACCTAGTAGTGGTATTGGGTTTGGAAAAAGTCAAAATAGTTTCAATGTTGTGGTCTATTCTGATTCTGACTGGGCAAAGTGTCCAGTCACAAGAAGATTTGTGTCTGGTTATTATGTGTTTGTGAATGGGAACTTAGTTTCTTGGAAGGGCAAGAAGCAAGCTACATTTTCTAAGTCTTCAGCTGGATGAATACAGAGCAATGGCTTCTGCTACTTGTGAGGTTATGTGGATTGTTAAGATCTTAAAAGATCTTGGTGTTTCTGAAACATTGTTACCTGTTGAGTTATATTGTGATAATAAATCTGCAATTCAGATTGTTGCTAATCCAGTTATGCATGAAAAAACTAAACATTTTGATATTGATGTGCATTTGGTTAGAGAGAAAGTTGCAACTAGTTTGATTAAAACTGTTAAGGTTGATTCTAAGGATCAAATTGCAATTCAGATTGATGCCAATACAGTTATGCATGAAAAAACTAAACATTTTGGTATTGATGTGCATTTGGTTAGAGAGAAAGTTGCAACTGGTTTGATTAAAACTGTTAAGGTTGATTCTAAGGATCAAATTGCAGATGTTTTAACTAAAGCTCTTGGTTATGTGCCGCATGGTTTTATGGTTAAAAAACTGGGCATGATTAAACTTTATGCTGGTTCATCAATTTGAGAGGGGGTGTTATAATTATTAATATTCTTTAGCAAACTTATGAACCTTCAGGGGTTATTATATAAATTGTTTATAACTGTTTGAGCTAACTTTTATCTTTGAGATGTGTTTGCATAGTTTATGTATGTGCAGGGTGTGAAGTGAAACATTAGGCTATATAAGGATCTCATCTGAGCTAGGGTTTCATTCAGTCATTTTCTCTCACAACTTACACACACATTTTTCTCTCTAGTGATAACTGGTTTCTTCTGGGTTTCATCATCAGTTTATAGTTATGGGTTTTAGTCTTATTGATTGTAATGCTAGTTTATACCAGATCATCTTGATCTGCAGGTTTGGTTTTAGTATAGTGTGTTAGAGTGTGAGTCTTGTATCTGGTTGCACTCATTAGGAGGACAACCTTTCTTCTTTTGTAATTGTACTTGGCTTGCATCCGTTTGGGGACAAGTCTTCAGTGTTTATTGTTATAATAAAATTGAGATCACCAAGTGGTGGTTGGTTGGGTAATTAAACAAGTTGTTCTGTACCATTTTAACATTATTTCAAACTAGTGTAATATCCAATGACACTTAGGGCATGTTTGTTTAATTTTTTAATTAAGTCCAGTTAAATTAAATTGTATGTATGGATATAAGTTGTCTGTTTGTAGATGAATAAATGGTTGTTTGTTTTGTGTGCTGAATAAAGTGTCTAAATTAGAAAAATTATTGTTATACCCTTTTATTTGAAATAAGTTTTAAATTAGAGGTAAAGAAGTCGAAGGGTAAATATGTAAAAGTAGAATAAAAGTGATGACTTAATAGAGAGTCCCTCACTCCCATGGCTTTTTCTAGGAGGTCATCTGATTAAATTAAGCACCAAACAAACACTCAATTAATGACTTAACAAATTTACTTATTTGTGAATTAAGACTCTTTAAGTCATTATCAAACACTACCTAATTGCCACTTACAGAACTTGATGACATAATATCAAGAAGTGAATGTGCATATATATAGTGTTGATGAATGAACATTGGATGATTTGCATGTAATTGTTAGATAGTCATCCACTCACATAAATCATGCAAGAAAGTTACATTTAATGTGTTAGACCATATTATCAACATGATTCAATCTTAACTACATATATTGTAAAAATGGTCAAAGGTGAAAAGTGGAATAGTCAATGTTTGTGAAATGTTGAAAAAGTTAATAAAGGAAATATGTCAACGCTAGGAACGATTGAAATATACAGCCATGAGTTTCAGGAATACAACCATGTGTTTCACAATACTATTTCACAAAACTATTCACTATTAATGGAAACTATTCACCATAACTATTCACTATTTCACTTGTATGATATACGCACAAGTTGTTCTTTAATAAAGAAAACTATATTTTGCAATGAATGTGTATAAATTGCTCAACTGAATATGTCAATGCATGGTAGGCGGGAAAATGAATTTGTGGATGTTCAAAATTCCTATTGTGTTGTTGCCTATATAAACAGCATAATGTGAAATGTTGAAATGTTGAAAAATGGTCAATGTTGAAAAACTTAAACTTTTTTAGGAAACATTGAAAAACTTTGAATTAGCATACGTTCAAACATTGAAACAAGAAAATTATTAAAATTGCATGGCAACTTTGCTGGCAACTTTGAATTAATACTACATATGGCAATTGCTCTATTAAAATTAACTACTAATTGGCAATTGCTCTACTAATCACACGAATTAACATACTCTAAATCAAATTAGCATTCACACCAAATATAGGAATGATTTTATATAGTGTATTTCATTGCCTATATAAAGAAATGCAAATGAAAAATCAAACCACATTTACAGTTTTTTCTCGACTAATATTGTTCTTTCAATAAGACTAATTGTTTTCTATTTTTTTTTCTTTTGCAGATTGATATAGCATTTGATGAATTACCATGGAACATATGTGCCATAAAAGTTAATACAAATGAAGGTATGTTCTAAGTGTTGTTCTTTCTTAATCTTTTCTTATTATGTTGCCATACGTATTGTTTCGTTATTGGTATTTCGATATCTTAAGACTTATGTATATATCAGTTATTATAAGACTTATGTATATATCGTGCAATGATAAGAAATATGATTGGCGGTAACAAAGAAGAGGTTATAGAGAGATTGGATCATAGACCTCCAAACACTCTAACCCATGAGTTGATACCCATGTTTAATGTAGCATTGTAGCATTGTTTAGTGTTGAAGAACAAGCAGTGGAACACCCTAGCATGAATCAAGTCGTTCAAATCTTAACAAAGCTTGCCAAAGTGGTCAAATACAAACACGGTCGAGAGTTGGTTGCTTCCTCCTCCAGCCGCAGGTTCACCTCTTGTAAGATCACCATCACCACCACCGGCCATCGTTTTACCATGCAATGACGAAACTAAACAAAACCAACTCCGTGATCTTTTAGGCATGTGTAAATAAAAATGTTGGGGTTACAGAATTATTGAATCTTGGTTCTTAATTTTTCTTTTTTGTGTTATTTTGAATGAAATTGTATGGCAACTTTAACAACTAAGCATGGCAACTTTTTTGTGTTATCTTGGTTCTTTTTCATATGCATGACAACTTTAACAACTATTGAATTTAATGTAATTCATATTGCTTCGCTCTATGCATGGCAATGGAAATTAGCATAAATCTAATTAGCATAAGTCAACCATTCAGGTTACACACTTTGACAGCAAATTAGCATTCATTTTACCATGCAATGGTTTGATTCATATGGCTCCGTTCTATGCATGGCAATGAAAACTAGCATAAATCTAATTAGCATATAGCATATTATTAAGTCAACCATTGAGGTTAAAAACTTTGACAGCAAATTAGCATTCACTTTACCATGCAGTGGTTGACTTAATATAAATATGGAAAAAAAATCAAATTAGCATTCACTCTAAATATATGAATGATTTGATATAGTGGATTCCATTGCCTATATAAAGAAATGCAAATGAAAAATCAAACCATAATTACTAATCGGTTGAAAGAAATGGAATTGAAAAATGAAAGAAATGTTGATGATGATGTTGAGGTTAGAATTGCTTTCCTTCATGTTTGTTCATGTTTGCTTCGTTCTTGTTCCTGTTTGCTTCATCTTATATTATTGTTTACTTCGTTCTTGTAACCGTGAACGACATAAACATTTTGAAAAGTATTAGTGAAACCAGTCAAATAGTTTGGTCAAGGAGGAGTCTACACCTCAAATGTAGTGTATCAAGAAGTTTTACGCGACGAGTAACGTGCATTGTTAGTTATTATATATCATAACTGATGTAATGTTTTATTTTTTTGTTTCCCTAAATGTTTTTATCTGTTATTTTATACATGTTAAGTATTTCTGCTTAATAAAGTTGAATTATCGCATGTTACAACCGTTTGATATTACATTTTGATATTTTCACGTTCTATTTTGAATGTAACATGAAACACTTATCACAATATCGCACATCGTTAATTATTTGCCGCTAGAAATTTCCGTTGCTATGCACGGGTACTCGCCTAGTAATATAAATCTATACATCTATGGAAAAGGTTTTACATTGCTTTGAACTTTGCCATGATGTTGTGTTAATTACTGACTTAAAATCTTGCACTTCAACGTGTAGATGCGTGTATAGATACATATGACATACATGACATAAACTATCATTTCTAATTTTATATGTACATATAGTATACATTGTTTACTCAATTTGTATTAATTATACCTATTAATTAACGATGAAATTCAATTGCAAGTACTAGCGAGCAACTAATTAAAGAGCAATCAATGATGAGTTGGTCTAGTGGTTGGGACTTCTCTTGATGACTTTTAGGTCTCAAGTTCAAATCCCACTAATGCCAACTTTGAGATATTAGGAAGTCCCTCTATGAGGGCTTGGCTTGGGTATACCCAGATTCAAGTCTGAGGGGGCAGGGTTTACCCCTATTAATCGTCGTGCCTTTAGGCGGATTAGTAGGGGGTTTTCCCCCATCGGGGTATTTGAATAGGCATTCCTACTTCGAGGGAGCTCTCTAGCGCGGGCCCGGTTAAGACAACGTAAGCTAGACCTCCCGCTGTCGAATCGCGACACGAAGTTTCAACGAAATTCACAATTAAATAAAAAAAAAAAAAAAAAAAAAAAAAAAAAAAAAAAAAAAAAAAAACTTATTAAAGAGCAGAAAACAACCTAAACAGCAATCGGACTTTATTTTATATATATTCAGAGATCGGGGGTTGGTAAAGAAATAACATTTCTCTATCATGTGGTCTAACATTAATATTAATATATAAGATATAAAGTTAAACAACTAAATCGCATAGTAGTTTAAACTTAAACGACGTGTGTTATTTAATTTTTTAAATAACTTATTATTATGGTCAAATATGTTAAAATAACTTTAGGAAAAAGATACTCAGTACTGTTGAAAGCTTACGTATCTTGCTCTCCGATTTGAATCTTATAGAAAAATGTTTAATTTTTGTCCAAATGTCCAATGATAACAAAGTTGACATTCTCATGTATCGAATTCTCTTCCTTCAAAAAAAAAAAAAAATGTATCGAATTCTCTAGCTAATATTTACATTGCATGTCATTGGCTCGTATGTTTGCCTTTCTTAAAATGATAACTTCCAATTATGAACTCTGAAAGGAACTTCTGTCCATTTCCACTTTACTTTTTGTCGGCAGGAAATCACTTCTCCAATAAAACACTCATTGATACATGTTAAATGATTATTATAAAACTAAGAAACAATTACACGTTTGGTCCTTATGGTTTGCTCAGATTTCATGTTTAGTCCCTAAGTCGTTTTAATTACACAAGAGATACATATTTTTGAAACCTTGCACTCATTTAATCCCTATTTTGGATGGGCCGTTAGTTTGACCGTTAAGTGTTTAAATAATATTTGCGCCGTTAGTTCTCATTTTCTAAAATGAATTAAAAAGGGAAGCATGGATCGAAATTGGGTCTTGTTGCCCAAAACCAATGCCCCAACCACTGGAGTAAGCGTTCAGTGGTGTAATTATATCAAAATAAATTATCTTTAATCTTTTTTTTGCTCAAACTCGTTTTTATCCGGTTTCATCTGTTTTTATATGTTTTCGTCATTTTTTTTTACGTTTTCGTACGTTTTTATACTTTTTCGTCTGTTTTTTTTACGTTTTTGTTCGTTTTTTACGTTCTCGTCCTTTTTTTACGTTTTCGTCCCCTTTTTTACGTTTTTGTCCATTTTTTTACATTATCGTTCGTTTTTTTACGTTTTTGTCCCTTTTTTCAGGTTTTTATTATACGTTTTTGACCATTTTTTTTTACTTTTTCTTCTGTTTTTATACATTTTCGTCCGTTTTATTACATTTTTTGTCCCTTTTTTACGTTCTCGTCCGTTTTTTTTACGTTTTAGTCTGTTTTTTTTACGTTCTCGTCCGTTTTTTTTTTATGTTTTTCTCTGTTTTTTCACATTTTTGTCCTTTTTTTTACGTTCTAGTCGATTTTTTACGTTTATGTCCATTTTTTACGTTTTTTTCGTTTTTCTACGTTTTTGTCTCTTTTTTTACGTTTTCCTCCGTTTTTATACGCTTTTGTATGTTTTTTTAGTTTTCGTCCGTTTTTAAACGTTTTTGGCTGTTTTTAAACGTTTTCGTCTGTTTTTTTTTCTTTTTCGTCCGTTGTTATACATTTCCGTTCGTTTTTATACGTTTTCATCTTTTTTTTTATATATTTTTGTTCGTTGTTATACATTTTCGAACAAAAACTAAAAAAAACAGACGAAAACGTATAAAAATGGAGAAAACGTAAAAAAAACATACAAAAACGTAAAAAAACGAGGGAAAACATAAAAAAGCGGACGGAAACCTAAAAAACAAACAAAAACGTAAAAAAAAGGGAGAAAACCGTAAAAAACAAACAAGAACATATCAAAATGGTTGAAAACGTATAAAAACGGACATAAACGTTAAAAAACAGACGAAAACGTATAAAAAACGGACGAAAACGTAAAAAACGGACGAAAACATATAAAAACGTACGAAAACGTATAAAAACGTAAAAAAATGGACGAATACGTAAAGAAACGGACGAGAACGTAAAAAAATGGACAAAACCGTAAAAGGACAGACGAAAATGTAAAAACGCAGACAAAAACGTAAAAACAGACAAAAATGTAAAAAAAGGGACAAAAACGTATGAAAACGTAAAACGGACGAAAACGTATAAAAACAGACGAAAACGGATAAAAACGAGTTTGAGCCAAAAAAAGGTTAAATATAATTTATTTTGATATAATTACACCACTGGACGCTTAGTCCAGTGGTTGGGGCGTTGGTTTTTGGGCAACAAGAACCGAGTTCGAGCCTATGATACCCTTTTTAATTCATTTTAAAAAATGAGGACTAACAATGCAAAAAATATTAACGGAGGGACTAACGGGCAAATAATATTTAAACACTTAACGGTCAAACTAACGGCCCATCCAAAATAGGGACTAAATGAGTGCAAGGTTTCAAAAATTGGTATCTCTGGTGTAATTAAAACGACTTAGGGACTAAACATGAAATCTGAGCAAACCACAGGGACCAAAAGTGTAATTTTTTCTAAAACTAATCATTGAAAAAACCAGCATAAATATATCTGTTGAAAATATGCGAATAGTATGTGTATGAACTTTTATTCCACTTACAATTAATACCAAAATAAGTCGGAATATTATGTAAAAGCAAGCTGTTAAACTTTTCACTCAAAATGCATTCTAAATTTCTAATTGCACAAAGTTAGAACATAAAACACGTTGAAAGAAACACATTAAATAGTTGTGAGCTTGACCGAACCCAGCCTCGTGTTGAATTTTCTAACAAAGTCTTTACTAGGCTTCAAACTGATATCAACAATATACCCAATCTCGTCGAAGCGGGGTATAGGATTCACTACTAGAGATAGACCTATAGTGACACAAAAAAGTGTCACCAAATCTAACCTTTTAATGACACTTTATAAAAAGTGTGGGTAAAAAGGTTAAAATTTTAAGATTTAATGACACTTTTTATGTATAAAATGTGTTTTAAAAGGAAAAAAATGTATCCGCACACTTTTTTATGTCACTATAAATAGATTTTTACCTACTGGACTTCTACATACTCTTTTTAACTGTAGGAGAAGCACATCAAAATTTTAGTGACACTTTATTTTATACTTTTGTTTCTGACATTTTTATTTTTAGTGACACTTTTTTACTTATGGTTACACTTTGTTTAAGTATCACCAAATTTCAATATTTTTTTAGGAGTTGACTACATTTTTGGTGCTAGTATATAATCTCCGTGCTTATTATGATTGAAGTGGAACGAATATTTGTTGTAATTACTTTTATGTTTGCATTAAATGACCCCTAACTTGTATTTTGATTAGAATAAAAGCGCATTTGCTTGAGGACAAGCAAATCTCAAGTGTAAGGGTATTTGATGAGGCGAAAAGTGTACCGCTTTTAAGGGGTCATTTAAGCCCGAAATCGTATTTATTTGATCAAATATTGCCCTAAATCGTTCCTTTTGTCATTTTAGGTACTTTTGAGGAGAAATCTGGAAAAGGAGGCATTTTGGACGTTTTTGGAGCATAAAAGTGAAGAAAACGGCAAAGTCTCAAAATTGTGCTGAAAGTCACCTTTGACGGCGTCAAAATTAACTCCAGACGGCGTCATGCTTTGGCAAGAAAAGTTGGATGTGAAATTTACTCATGACGGGCCAGTGAGTTTGCATGAGAATTCTGACGGCGTCACGCTTTAACTAAATCAAGGGCGTCACGGCTTAAATCATAAGGGGACGGCGTCACGTTATAGGTCCGACGGCGTCAAGCCTTGATAAGCCAGAATGGATTTTTGAAGAGCTAAAGAGGGACGGCGTCAAGATGGTCATCCGGGAACCCTAAAAGCGGCGAGGTGACGGCGTCACAATGCATAAGGTGACGCCGTCAGATGTCAAAGTCTATATATAGTTTTCTAATTTTTTGTCATTAAGGGAGAGCTTAGTGTGTGGAATTTTGGGATAAAACCCTAAGACGATTTTAGCTACTTTTTCAGGGCTTCTTGCCTTGAGATCTTCCATGTTTCATTGAAAGATAAGTTATCAATTAATCATTCAATATGTCTATGTGTTGTTTGATTCTATCTTATGCTTGTCTTTTGTTTAACATGTTAGGCTAATTTTATCTTGTGTTTGCTTAGATCTAATGAAACCTAGCTATTGATTATTGGTTGTTAGTGTGTTATTAGTTGTATTGGATGATTGTTTATCTATGTTAGGCTTAAGAAAACTGGCTAACTTCCTATTCGGTAACTTGCTTGAACGTCTTAAGAAACATGAACCAAACGCGTACTAAAGGTTTTTATGGTTGTATTTAATGCACAAGCGAATTCTAGTGATCCCATGTTAGGAGCTTCCTAGCCGGCTCGACATAGGAGTGAAGTAGGAGCTTGTAGAGTTTGGGGAAGTAAGTACGCCACCCCACGAATGGTATTAAGGAATACACCCGTCATCCACGCGACTAATGCACACTAATTAACCGGTAAAAGATAGTTAGGGAGTAAGGAAATCTAAGTAAACACATTTCTCTACACATAAGTTTCTCACCA
Source organism: Artemisia tridentata subsp. tridentata (assembly GCA_021014915.2). NCBI lineage: Eukaryota > Viridiplantae > Streptophyta > Magnoliopsida > Asterales > Asteraceae > Artemisia > Artemisia tridentata. The sequence continues at coordinate 371,566,499 of CP139503.1, forward strand.
CTTTTCATTTTTGTTATTTTATTTTATTTGCATTTGTAGTAATTTGGGTTAGTTGACTAGCAACTAATTCCGCCCACTCCTTCAAAACCCGAGATTTTACTTGCTTTCATAAAATTATAAAAACATAAAAAGAATCTTCCTCAACCCTTAGACCTAATTAGAGTAGCCTTTCACACCTAACGAACACTATTCCCTGTGGAGAACGATCAATCCCCCGTACTTACCACTACACTATACTACATCGGTCAGGTACACTGCCTGGTGGGGTTGTAAGCCTCTTGAGATCCCTCGAGAGGTAAAACCTGTTGTAAGGTTGCAAAACCCACGCATCAAGTTTTTGGCGCCGTTGCCGGGGAGTAGTTATTGCTTAGGTTGAAATTTATTTCTATTAGGTCTACTCATTAGATTCCTATCTAGTGAGATATTTTCTTTTTATTTTGTAGCTTTCTCGTAGTCTATCTTTTCTTTGTGATTTTGTTTGTAATTTGCTTCAAATGGACTTTTCACTTAGATTTCTAAGATTGCAAGATATGGTTGAGTGGCTAGAACACCAAGAAGTTCAAAATACCTCATTTAGAGACACTTATGAATCATATGAGCCTTCACCTAGGATAGATTCTTATGAACAACCTCCATGTTTAGGATCTTGTTTTAGTGAGGCTAATAGGAAAAGCGGCCTAGTTTGCCAAGGAATTGTGGATAGAGCCGTATCAATAAATCATAAGTTGGATGAAGCACTAGGTTTGTTATTATCACTACCTAAGAAAACAATTGACGAGGATATAGGTGATCTTGACACGTGGAATAATGAGGTAAACACCATGAGCCCACAAAATACTCAACCATCATTTGAGGCACACACACCGCCCGTGACTTACCCGGAAGAAGTAGAAGAAACTTTAGGAATCCCAATGGAGGAAGAACCCTTGGACCAAGCACCACTAGAGGATATAGGTTTGAATACTTATAGTGATAACCTTACTCTTAGTTCCAGGGAATTTCCTAGTGTTGATGAACCGGAACCTCAACCTTTACACAACTTTTCATCCTTAGATATATTTCTAGGAGACAAAAGAGGAACCGACCCACCCATCAACCCTTATTATCCGGGTAGTTTTAGGATGAAGGAAGCCATTCACTCACCCCCTTCACCTCACGTGGCATATTCACACCCTAAGGGTGTGTATCGCTACTTTCACCCGCACTTAATCCTAAGTGTAGGGAAAACCTCCCCTATTTTTGTTAAATAAGGGTAGAGTCAGGCTCGTGACTCGAACAAAAACAAGCGCTTCTTGGGAGGCAACCCAAGCTTTATTTGCTTTGTGTGTTTATTTATTTGTTTGTTTGATTTTATTTGCTTCCGTATGTGTGTTTAATTTTTATTATTATTGATTCATGTTCAAAAGTAATTTGTGAAAATGCTTTATTTTGTTTTTAACTTCGTCTTAACTACATATAAAGGTATTTTGCAAAAGTTAAGTGTAAGGGAAATCTAAATCGGTTTATTAGAACACAAATGAACATGAATCATAATAATAATAAATTAACATACATATTAGTATTTGTTTGAGTCAAATGCTTGTATCGAGTCATAATGATGTTTTGCAGGAATTCCAGGAAGTAAGGTAAAGGTTTTTCCAGAAATTTTCCGGAAACTTAAAATGAAAATTTTTGTCAGGTCATTTCTGACGGCGTCAAGGTTTATAACCTGACGGCGTCAGATTTAATTTTCAGAAATTTTTGAAAGTTTTGTTTTTAAAAAGTTTTTATTAAAATCTCCAACTTATAATCTCCAGGAATCTGCAAAATTATCATTCCACAAGCATTATATCCTTTTATATAGATTTATCCCGCCGATGTTATGCAGGTTTTCGTGTTTGTTTTCTCAGGTTTAACAGGTTATTTTGGACAAGGAGATGTTTATGGAATCAAGCTTATGGCGATGCATTAGTCATGGAGTTTCAACATTCTCTTTGGAGGAAGATTTAACCGTGTAATTTCATTATCCACCGAGCGAATCAGGGGAGTATTTGATTTCATTCTTTTACTTTTTTCTTTTACATCTTGTTATTTGAACATTGGGGACAATGTTCATCTTAAGTGTAAGGGGAGGGTAAAAGTACGATTTTAGAGAATGCCATTGCGCTTGATTTTTGTTTGTTTAATGGTAGATGTGTTATAAAACTGAGACAAATACCTGTTAGGGCAATTTTAGTGCCAAATTTAAAATTTTTTACAACATATAGGAGTGAAACTTTGATCTTAATGAGCGTCTCATGGATAGGAGTTATATGACTAGCACAAAAACCGTACCACTAAAAAAAATTTTCCACCCCAAATATGTGAGGTTCGCCCTAGAATTGGTAGGAAAAGCATTTATGCTATGATGTGTGTACCGGTAGCACTTAGATTCTAGAACTTGCGTTAGGACCATTCCAAGGCCACAAGTGAGACTACATTCGTGTAGTTAGATTTACTACATGATAAGAGGCATTAGGATTAACCCATTGTTTTACACCTGTGTTTTTGTTATAATTACATTGGCTACATTGGTCAAGTAATTCTCCCACACCCTTTGCGTTGTACTCATTTTTAGTACACGATACCCCTAGTACACCCCTCAGAGCCTATCTTTTCGTTTCGACCTTTAAGCATTTTACTTAAAGGAAGAATTTGTTACACCCCACTAAAATGTACACCCAAATCGCCTTAGCCTACCTTGTATGCACTCATCTTTAGTGCATTATTGTTACAACATTTGTTTAAACCCAAGTTAATTATCTAATTGATTACATGGTTGCTAAGTCGAGTCATATCCTTGTACATATTGTTTTGGGACGATTGGGACTCATGGGTAAAGTACTAGTATAATGGAGTAATGGGGAAGAACATCATTTATTACCCCCATATGTGCTAAATGTTTTAAAAAAGTACTCCAAGTGTTTTGATTATCTTAATTCGAGTAATTAGAATAGTTATTTGTAAAGTTATGTAAAAATTCAAGTGTAAGGGGAATGCAATGCCCCTATGATGTATTATTTTGGATGGTAGGGCAAAAGTGTATGAAAAAAAAAAAAAAAAAAAAAAAAAAAAAAAAAAAAAAAAAAAAATCAAGAAAAATACAAAAAAATGAGAAAAAGAAAAATAGAAAAAACATACGGACTACCATCCCGTTTTATTTTATGTTTATTTTATGTTTATGTTATTTTGTTTCTAGCTTAAGATCGAGTCTAGTCTTGGCTTAGCAACATTGTATAGTACATGTAATTGATCAAGATCTTTAACTCGCCACCAGTAAAATATCCCGTATCCAACAAAACCGTGTTTTCCTTTTCCCTACACCTAACATTATAACCCATTTAAAAGCCCTCTTTGATAGTTTATCTTAGGTGCTTACGCCTAGTGGAGGAGGTTTTCGATCCTTTCCCAAGCCTATGGTAATCTATTTGCTATGACAGGTAGTGAGAGATATTATCCGTTTTCATTTATGAGATTTATTTTGATGACACTTGAGAGATGTGAGTATCTAAACACTACTTGTGAGGTGCTAGTATATAATCTCCGTGCTTATTATGATTGAAGTGGAACGAATATTTGTTGTAATTACTTTTATGTTTGCATTAAATGACCCCTAACTTGTATTTTGATTAGAATAAAAGCGCATTTGCTTGAGGACAAGCAAATCTCAAGTGTAAGGGTATTTGATGAGGCGAAAAGTGTACCGCTTTTAAGGGGTCATTTAAGCCCGAAATCGTATTTATTTGATCAAATATTGCCCTAAATCGTTCCTTTTGTCATTTTAGGTACTTTTGAGGAGAAATCTGGAAAAGGAGGCATTTTGGACGTTTTTGGAGCATAAAAGTGAAGAAAACGGCAAAGTCTCAAAATTGTGCTGAAAGTCACCTTTGACGGCGTCAAAATTAACTCCAGACGGCGTCATGCTTTGGCAAGAAAAGTTGGATGTGAAATTTACTCATGACGGGCCAGTGAGTTTGCATGAGAATTCTGACGGCGTCACGCTTTAACTAAATCAAGGGCGTCACGGCTTAAATCATAAGGGGACGGCGTCACGTTATAGGTCCGACGGCGTCAAGCCTTGATAAGCCAGAATGGATTTTTGAAGAGCTAAAGAGGGACGGCGTCAAGATGGTCATCCGGGAACCCTAAAAGCGGCGAGGTGACGGCGTCACAATGCATAAGGTGACGCCGTCAGATGTCAAAGTCTATATATAGTTTTCTAATTTTTTGTCATTAAGGGAGAGCTTAGTGTGTGGAATTTTGGGATAAAACCCTAAGACGATTTTAGCTACTTTTTCAGGGCTTCTTGCCTTGAGATCTTCCATGTTTCATTGAAAGATAAGTTATCAATTAATCATTCAATATGTCTATGTGTTGTTTGATTCTATCTTATGCTTGTCTTTTGTTTAACATGTTAGGCTAATTTTATCTTGTGTTTGCTTAGATCTAATGAAACCTAGCTATTGATTATTGGTTGTTAGTGTGTTATTAGTTGTATTGGATGATTGTTTATCTATGTTAGGCTTAAGAAAACTGGCTAACTTCCTATTCGGTAACTTGCTTGAACGTCTTAAGAAACATGAACCAAACGCGTACTAAAGGTTTTTATGGTTGTATTTAATGCACAAGCGAATTCTAGTGATCCCATGTTAGGAGCTTCCTAGCCGGCTCGACATAGGAGTGAAGTAGGAGCTTGTAGAGTTTGGGGAAGTAAGTACGCCACCCCACGAATGGTATTAAGGAATACACCCGTCATCCACGCGACTAATGCACACTAATTAACCGGTAAAAGATAGTTAGGGAGTAAGGAAATCTAAGTAAACACATTTCTCTACACATAAGTTTCTCACCACTTTTCATTTTTGTTATTTTATTTTATTTGCATTTGTAGTAATTTGGGTTAGTTGACTAGCAACTAATTCCGCCCACTCCTTCAAAACCCGAGATTTTACTTGCTTTCATAAAATTATAAAAACATAAAAAGAATCTTCCTCAACCCTTAGACCTAATTAGAGTAGCCTTTCACACCTAACGAACACTATTCCCTGTGGAGAACGATCAATCCCCCGTACTTACCACTACACTATACTACATCGGTCAGGTACACTGCCTGGTGGGGTTGTAAGCCTCTTGAGATCCCTCGAGAGGTAAAACCTGTTGTAAGGTTGCAAAACCCACGCATCAAGATAGTTAATTGTTGTTGTGAGTTGAGGAGTGATTGTGAGGATTGAAGATTGAGTTTGAGATTCGAGTGATTGTGAGGAGTGTTGGTAGCGATGGGGGTTCCGTGGTGGTGATGTCGTGGATTTAGCCGGATCTAGCCGAAAACCAACACCATGAATCGTGGATCTAGCCGGATATATTTTGATAAAGATGAAGTTTTACATTTATTGTGTTTATATTTGATTATGACATATGAAAAGAGTGGGTTAAGAAGCAGAAGAAGTAAAAGTGTCCATTCAGGAAGTTGATAGTGGTGGCCGGAAGTTGGTGGTGGTGGCCGAAATCTATTGTGTGTTCGAGTTATGTGTTTGTGTTTTTAAACTGGAATCTATTGTGTGTTCAGGATGAAGTTTATGAAACTTGGATCAAAGCCAGATTTGTTTCAAACAAGTGGTGAAAATACACGGTTAGTTTGATCGAGTTTGATCTATATTTTTAGTTATGTAGCAGCTGAGCTCGCTACTGACATAGTTGTACACGTTTGTAACATCCAGTTTTGTGATATGGGTGGGAGTGGGATGGAGTTGAATGAGGTTAATGAGTTGAATGATGCGATGACTGGAGTTAATATTGACGAGAATGAAAATGCTGAAGGTAGTAGTTACTGAGTTTTGTGATTAATGTTGTTGTAGTTAGGTGGTATTTTAGGAAATAATTGTGAAGATGAAGAACAAGATTGAATCTTTTGTTGATTACTGTTGTTGTTGTTGTACTTTTGGTTGTAAGATTTTGGTCGTCTTTTACTGCTGCTACTACCGCCTCTTTTCATCCTTGAATGTTTATTTGACAGTGAAACCCACAATCATTTCATTTTCATTTCAAAACAATATTAATTAACCGGTATTGTTTCATTTTCATTTCATTTTCAGTTCAAACTTTTGTTGTTGTTAGATAGATAGGATCTGGGTTTGTTTATGTGGTGGGGTGGATGTTGTGATATATTAAAAAAGATGAAGGAAGGGCATTTTTGTCATTGTACATAATCATCCGAGGGTATTTTAGTCATTTCACATTTTTTTAACTAGTCAAACTAACAGTCAACGAAATTTGGACCAAACCCGTTACGGGTCAGCGAAAATAGGACAAGATCCGTTACTTTTGAAACTATTGGACCAAAATCGTTACACCCGGTAAACCACGAGGACCAAAAATGTAGTCACCAAATGTAACTCTTTCTTTAGTGATTAGGTTCCAAACTGATATGATGACCCAATAAGGTCATGGACCAAAACCCAATGGGCCTGTTTTACGTGAGCCAGTTTTCAAACCGGCAGAGACAAGTTCAAAAGTGAGATATGACTTGCAATTTCTTATACCCACTTTCAAAATAAAATTTTCTGGGCTAAGTAATATGTGTATTGCAACTTGCATTATTAAAACAATTGGAGTAGTAAGTATTTATTTTTCCATTTTTTGGGATAATTCTTGGGGGTTAAGTTTTGTTGAAAACGTGTATGGAATTTCTTTTTGGTACCACAAAAAGACAAATGGAATCAACTACTCCTCTTTCCATCTCATTTCTTTTCCTTCTTTTTCCTTATAAATACAAACCTTTTGGTTTCACATTTCAACCCACAATTTAAATTCAAACTAGTGAAAGCGAAATATAGTCAATCTTCTTACCAAACCAAATATACCAAACACAATAGTAGAAGAGAACATGGTCAAGCTTACAATAGTTGGAAGGGTAAACGATGGATTTGTTGTCCTTTAGTCGTTTGATTTCCAAAGATATAGAAAAGTTACTGAATATAATCGTGTATATTGATAGATTAAATATCTGTTACATGACCATTCCTATTTATAGATACATAAAGTAACCATCGTGACTGTTCACGAATAGTCACAACTATTCCTTCCAGTAAATACCTGTAACCGCTATTCGGTTATTAACTTTATATCTAACGTATTCGGCCCTTAGACTTTACGCTTATTTCATAACATACTAAATAAATATTATAAACCAAGCAATGAATCAGGATTAGGTCCACATTCTCCCCCTTAATCTCGATCGTTACTTCGTCCTAGATCTTGAACCCCGAGCATCTGCCGCATAGTGACAAACTTCAGCCTTGGTAATGCTTTAGTCAATATATATGCCCTTTGTAGTTCGCCACTGATGTGTTCCACATTGATGTGTCCATTCTCTACACATTCACGAATGAAATGGTACCGAATGTCAATATGCTTACTTCTTCCATGAAATACTGGGTTCTTGACGAGTGTTATCGCTGAAACGTTATCAACCTTCAGTGTTATTGTTTCCTCCTTTCAACCCGTTATTTCACTAAGTAGCCGATTTAACCATAAAGCCTGACATGCTGCTCCAGCAGCTGCCATGAATTCTGATTCACATGATGAGAGTGCTACTGTTGGTTGTTTCTGAGTGCACCAGGTAATAGGTGATTCTCCAAAGTAGAATACTATTCCAGTTGTTCCTTTACCTTGGTCAGTGTTGATTCCATAACTACTGTCGCTATAACCTGTAATTTTGCAGCCGCCATCTTTTCTGTATATAATACCATGCTCCTTGGTTCCTTTGATATACCGGATTACTTGCTTTATCGCCTTCAAATGGTGATCCTTTGGTTCTTGCATAAATCTGCTGAGTAATCCGACTGAGTAACTTAGATCTGGTCTAGTGTGTAGTATATACCTGAGACATCCAATTAAAATTCTGTAATAAGTTGCGACAACTGGGTTTCTATCTTCCGCCTTGACCAACTTAGTTCCCGGGTCCATAGGTATCTTTGTGTCATTACTTTCCATCATACTAGCATCATGTAAGATCTTGTTGATGTAACCTGTTTGTGTTGGGTCTTATAGATTTGATGAGACAAAACAAGAAGAGTGAAAACAAGAAGGACCTGAAGTGACAAGGAAGAATTCTTCAATTAATGAAGAATAAAAGACAAGGGACTTGCTTGTTAAAGAATATTTATTTATTAGTCCCTCGTAGTATTTTGTAAACCCTAATATCTCTCTATATAAAGAGATCAAGGGTGTAAGGTTTCATTAAGTAAGGTCTTCCATAATGTAGACGTCTAAAAGGTGTGTGTGTAACCTAGACGTAAGTTATAAACGTCTAGGGTTTTAGTTAGTTAGTTAGTTCAGCCTCAAGGTCGAATCCTTGATCCCTGTTACAAGGCGTGTAACATGTTCTACCTTGATCAAGTAGAATTGGGGCTGTAGATGATTATTAGTGTTAGTATTAGAGATCACAAAGTAAAAACCTTGTTCAATAATAAAGATGTTTTACTTATTCCGCTGTGCATGATTGTTGTCTTTGTTATTGTTTAACCCTAGTGCTCTAAACGGTCCAAGGAGTTTTAACAAACTCCACATGTGGTATCAGAGCCTGGGGAGCTCGTTACCTAGGGATTACAAGGTTTTACTGTCGAAGAAGAGCAGACGTGAAGAAGGTACGATAATTATTTTTATTTAAAAGGGTATCGACAAAAGATGCGCATGTGATTGGCTAAAAGGAATTCTCGTACCAGACGCAGATTTGAAGATGGTTTTATGATCGGTAATAGTTATTCAAGATTAGATATTGTTTTTAGGGTTGTGATCGCATATTGGAACTGGTGTCGGTTACATCACATCAAGTGGGTCAATGGTTTAATTGTTCATGGATATATGTTGATTATTAAATTTTGGGTATTGATATATGGCGACAAAGCGCATGGTACTGTGTTAATGTGATTTAATTGGTGGTATTTAATTTATTGTATCTCGTACAAAGTAAAAGTACTACTGCTTCCTCTAATTTGAAGATTGGATATTGCTGATCACGTGGGTAAAGAATTTTTAAATCGTTATCTGAACGTGTGGATTCACGAGGAAAGTGAATTTGGTTTATCGCTTATCATCAGTGGGCCAGTCGATTATTATATTAAGGAGTTAATATACGAAGAGCAGTTGACTTGATTAATTGGTTGTTGTGTTCTGTGGTCAACCGAATATTATTGATCAAGTGGGGTATTGAGATTCGTTTATGCTACTACTACTCTCAAAGTACTGCTCTCTTCAACGAACTGTTGCAAGGTACTGTTCTCGGATTGAAAGTACTGCTTCCCAAAGTACTGTTAGTCTAAAGTACTGCTGCTCGTCCAACGTACTGTTCCAAAGTACTGCTGCCCCAAGGTACTGTTATATTCAAAGTACTGCTGTGTTTGAATGATTTATGGAGACACGTAAAGAGTTTTATGGTTCAATATATATGCATGATTTACGAGCAGTGAGGGGAAGTATATATGATTGATTAGAGATGGTATTACACACACAGGTTATTAGTTTCACACACACAAGTTTGGTTTTTGTTCTTGAAAGATTAAAGGCTCGTTGGGGATTATTTGAAGAAGAAGATTGGATATTATCTATTTGATTTTGTAGTTGAGTTTCACAGGTGCGCGTTCTTATGTTTGTGTTATTGCGATGACAAAGACTTGGTGAATCTAGCAAGGATGTGTGATCTATAAACTTAAGGTGCTGAATACACACATTTGCTATCACTTTAAGGAGTTACATTGTAGTGCTCAGTGTCTCATATTAGTTGAGGATTTATCAAGAGGTCCTAGTAGCCTACTTCTAAGATAAGTTTGGAGTCACATAGAGACGTGGATAGTGCAAGATATAAGACGAAGGTTTGGGAAATTCAACTTCTTCATCAAGTTCGTCATATTTGGTTTTCTTCATCAGTAATCATTACAAGGAGCTTACAGAATTGAAGATTCAAGAGATGGTAAACATATTAGTTTCAGGGGAAGCTTATTGTTTAATTGTTTAACCATCTACATGCACCACTCAAGGGGAAGTGTTTGATTCTTACTACCGTTGTTCATTATTACTACTGCTAGTTGGAGGTTTCTACTGTTTTGGATTCATTTTTAGTAAGCATTTTGGTGTTCTTCATGGAGGGCAATTTGAAACATTGGAAGGTTTTGATTCGAAGTGTGGTATTGGTTAATGGTGGTCAAGATCGTATTTACATACATTCCCTATTTGTTGATAACAAAAAGGGGAAGAGATGTTAGAAGAGATTTGGAGTGGTATGGCATGGCTTAAGGGGAAGACAAGACTTGTTTCATTCATGGCGAGATTTAATTATCTCAACTTCTCTACTTCGTCTAGGGAAGTTCGTACAAGAACGTGTATGTTTTGTCATCATCAAATAGGGGAAGATTGTTGGGTCTTATAGATTTGATGAGACAAAACAAGAAGAGTGAAAACAAGAAGGACCTGAAGTGACAAGGAAGAATTCTTCAATTAATGAAGAATAAAAGACAAGGGACTTGCTTGTTAAAGAATATTTATTTATTAGTCCCTCGTAGTATTTTGTAAACCCTAATATCTCTCTATATAAAGAGATCAAGGGTGTAAGGTTTCATTAAGTAAGGTCTTCCATAATGTAGACGTCTAAAAGGTGTGTGTGTAACCTAGACGTAAGTTATAAACGTCTAGGGTTTTAGTTAGTTAGTTAGTTAGTTCAGCCTCAAGGTCGAGTCCTTGATCCCTGTTACAAGGCGTGTAACATGTTCTACCTTGATCAAGTAGAATTGGGGCTGTAGATGATTATTAGTGTTAGTATTAGAGATCACAAAGTAAAAACCTTGTTCAATAATAAAGATGTTTTACTTATTCCGCTGTGCATGATTGTTGTCTTTGTTATTGTTTAACCCTAGTGCTCTAAACGGTCCAAGGAGTTTTAACAAACTCCACAGTTTGCTTGATTGCAATCTCTCCTCCTGTTTGAGTAACTTCTATCCCGAGGTAATAAGCCAGCAATCCTAGATCACTCATTTCAAATTTTTCTTCCATCTGAGATTTGAACAAGTCTATTTCCTTCTTTGGAGTGCCCGTGATTATCAGATCATCAACATAAACTCCAACTATTAGTGTGGATGTCTGACTTCTCTTTGTATAAACTGCTTGTTCGAGATTACATTTCTTAAAGTCCATTGACCTTAAGGTTTGACCAAGCTTCATATTCCAAGCTCGTGGTGCTTGCCTTAAACCATATAGTGCCTTTGAGAGCTTGTAAACTTTCCCTGAACCTTCTGGTTTTATGAAACCTTCAGGTTGTGTAACATAGACTTCTTCCTTCAATTCTCCATGTAAAAATGATGATTTGACATCCAGGTGATGTACTTGCCATCCATGGTATGTAATAGAACTTATGGACATCATCTATAAGCTCTTAGGACCGTTTTAGCTCGAGGTTGATTTGACCTCATATTATCTAGGAACAATAACATTGAATATACATGATACGCATCGGAAAAAACAATAAGAACATCAACGTTATGAACAAGGTTTTTCATTCATAATGATTTACATAATCACTCCAATTCTAGAACGGTTACAACCTAACAGGGATCAATGATCCTTGGAGCGACACCAACTAAACCCTAGGCGTCCATTATGGACTTGACGCCTAGACATACACGACACAATTTAGTCCACTACATATTTTGTGTACACCTAAACTAAACGCCTCTAACCCTCTTTATATACTAGAAGATTAGGGTTTACAAAGGAATATCTTTTAATAATAAAGAATATCTTCTAAATCTTTAGTCTTTGTAGATTTCTCTTCTGTAAGATTTAGTCCTTCTTGTTTTCATTCTTCTTGTTTTATCTTCATCAAATCAATAAACCCAACAATCTTCCCCTATTTGATGATGACAAAACAACCACGAATCTTGTACGAACTTCCCTAGACGAAGTAGAGAAGTTGAGATAATTAAATCTCACCCACGAATGAAACAAGCTTCCCCTTAAATCAGACTTCCTTTGTAACATGCTATACCAATGATCTACAAGTTGCAAATTTCTTCCCCTTTTGTCCTCATCAAATCGGGAACTAAAGTATGCAACCTTGATCTTCACATCCACGAACCACTATCATACTTCTAATCCAGTCTTCCAATGTCTCGAATTACCCGCCATAAAGAACACCAGAACGGTTACTATAAATGAACTCAAGACAAAAGAAACCTAAACCATGAGTAATAATAACAACTAGCAGTTGTAAAAACCTTCCTCTCGAATGTAGCATATAAATGGTTAAACATTTTAACATTAAGCTTCCCCTGAAACCCATATGTTAACCATTTGAAAGAACTTTTCGAATAACTAACCACCACAGCAACGTACACCATGTAGTACCATCCATGAATGAACACCAAATAGCTTACGAAAAATGACTACAATAGAATCCGAAACCAAGCAGTAGTAGAATGAAGAATAGTTCTTTAAGTTAAACCTGATTCCCAAGAATATTCAATATTAACGAACATCAGGTCATAATCAAAACCAAAAATCCAAAAACCAACCTTCTTCTTGTGTGCGTCATTCGATATCAAACAATTCTAAAAACCATATGAGCTTCCCCTCACTTCATGTAACACATGCTCATAAACGTTTCACATGACTACTAGCAATACATCAATAACTTAGAATGGCAGCAGTTGAAACAAAAATAATGAATAAACACGATACGCAGCGGAATAAACAAAACTATCATTATTATTGCTACAAGGTTTATTCGTCATCATCTCTAACAACTAGTTACAAACAAAAATAGCCCCAATGCTACGTGATCAAGTGTAGCACGGTTACCTACTCTAACAGGGATCAAAGATCCTTAAGGCTTAACCAAACACTCTAACCTAGGCGTCTACATAAAGACTTAACGCCTAGACACACACACACCTTTCCTGGATGTTACATCTTGACTCACACCTGTGTGTAAACTAACGCCCCATATCCTCTTTATATACTAGAGGATTAGGGTTACAAATGATATATTCTAATAATATAAAAGATCTTCTGTATTTTGTAAACTTTCATCCTTTGTCTTTGTGAAGGATTATACAAACACTTGGGATGTGAATCTTAGTAACGTGTTTGGGATATTTATGTATGAATGTGATGTAGTATGCGGAATCTACTATAACACACTTAAAAGAACACAAAGGTGATGAGTTATGTAAACGTAAGTAGTAATGAACAATGAACACAACTTTAGTAACACAAAACGATTCAATATTATTGATGAAATAATACGGATGATCTAACTATCACCAGGATTACAAAGTAACCTTGAATCTTTGATTGTAAAAGGATTTGTGAAATGAGTAACTAAGTTACTAGAGAGGTTGTTCTGTTTTTGGTTATTAGTTGAAGAGATGCATGCACGAAGGTGGTGACTAAGGGAACCTTTTATAGAATAAGGTACCCTTATTACAAGTTGTCAAGTTGTTGAATATAATAAGATACTTTGACTATTCTAGCCTACAATTAAATACAACTACCAATGTAACAACTCTGTATATTCTTCTGCACAAACATGTGAAGACTGAACTACTTCTACATTACGTATTACATTGTACAAAGACTAATAATTCAATAAATATCTACAAACAAATATCTATCAACTTGATCATAATCTTGGCAGGACCTTTATCAACTAGCAGTACCTTCTCACCCAGAAGGTACTGTTAGTACATCTTCATCTTCTTCAAAATCAACTAGCAGGCTCTTTGGCATATCTGGCAGGCTCTTTGACTTGAACATTTTATTCCCAACAATCCTCCCCTAAACTTGTTATTTCCTTTAAAATACACAAGTTTCTGATGAATAAAATACATACCTTGAGGATTTGAGGGAACTCTTCCAAAAAATCTTTACTCTCTGTTCTTCCTTTTTCTTTCACATTGCTCAAATATGCTCCTCAGCAAACTTTGAACAACTTCTGAATTTTCTTCATCTTTGTCACATCTTAATCTCTTGGAGATCATAGTTGTAAGAACTTCATAACTAAGTGGATACTCTTTCTTAGCCAACATAAAGAGTTCAATCCCACTTTGTGTGTAAAGATGATGAATACTGCTAAGGCTTAGAAATTCCCATGTTGTTGAAGGATCATGATATGGAAACTTCCAATAAACATCTTTTGGATTAGGATCATACATCCTATTAAATTCTACCCATAGTTCCTGTTCCTTAACATCAGTACTAGAATTTGTGTCTAGCTTAATTTGAACTAGATTCCACAATTCTTCTAAGTCAGCTCTATCACTTGCTCTAATCAGATTTTCAAAATTCTTGAAGATAGCAGTCTGTCCCCCAACCCTAGTTATTTTCCATGACTTTCCTAATTTATCATGGTGAATCTCCCAATCAATAATAGGGCGTCTAGACCTAATTGGATCAGCATGTATGATAGTTGGCAAAGTAATTAACATCTTACTTACTTGCTCTGAATCCAATTTTGCTTCTTCTTTCTTCTGAGCATCTTTCTTTTTCATTGAGGGCTTTGCATCAGATGGGATCTTGTAGTAAAGACTCTTGTAGGCATTTAGATACAAGAAGTAGATTTCATCAGCAGATTTCTTCTTCAGTTGATACTCAGTCCAATTTGCTTGACCTCTTAGAAATCTCTTCATAAAAATCACTTGATCTTTCTGAGATGTGCCCACCTTAAAACCTCTTCTCTGGCTTTCTTGCATCTTTTCAAAAATATCAGCTAGAGCTGCTTCTTTATACTTTTTGTTGATAAAAGATTCAAGCTCTGCTGTCTTCTCTTCAGAATTAAGATTCTTGTCATCTACAATTATTGCTGCTTGACCTCTTACAATTGGATCATTAGCAATAATCCATTGCATCTGTGCATCAAAGGTTTCTTGAGCAACTTGAGTGTCAAGAAGAGTCTGAGCAGCATCTTTTTGCTCTTTCATCTCTGTTAGCAGTCTTGAAGCTTCAAATGCTTTCTGCACTTCTTCTTCATGAATCCTTTTGGAAACTTCTTCATCTAAAGCCATATGTACCTGCTCTGTTCTCTTCAACTTTTTGGGCTTTGGTTCATCTTCAACCATAATGCTCTTGTCCTTATCCTTTGGAGTTGGTTCTTGAGATGGAGCAGTAGATTGCTCATCAGCAATAAATAACCTCCCTTGAACAAACAAATCCCCTTGAGGCTCTAAGTCCCTCTTTCTTTTGTACACATGATCAGCAGTACCTTTGTAGTCCATAGCCAAAAGCCTCTCAATCCTAGCAGGCTCTTTTGAACTAGCAGGCTCTTGCTCTGCACCAGTAGGCTCTTCATCATAAACCTGAGTTCCTTCATGAAAATCAAATTGAGCCTCCTCTTCATCTTCAGAACTATCCATCCTCCCCTTTTTGGAAGAGTGACCCAACCTTTCAGCATCTGATCTTGAAGAACTAGATAAAACAACCTTTGAAGATCTTTTACCCTTTAGCTTCTTCACTTCATTCTCCAATTTCTTTACCCTCTTAACTAACTTGATGTTGATCTCAGAAAATTTTGTGTTCTGACTTTTAAGAGCATTTTCTAAGAGCTTCACCTTCTCTTTTAGTTCTTTCACTGTTTGAGGAGATTGGGGTGGTGATACATGATGTGATGGTGTTGGTGGTGTTGCAGATGGTTCTTCAGGATGTTGTGGTAACATTTCATCAAATAGTGGTATTTCTTCCCCATTGAAACCAATTCTCATGTTTGAAAATACTTTGTGAGAAAGTTTTGGTGTTTCATAAAGTGAGTGTGGGGGAAGCAACAAATGTTTTGATTTTGCAATGATGCATGAAATAAATCTTGGATACATCAAAAACTTTGTTTCACTATCCACATTTTTAGTCAATCCTTCAAAAATATGTTTGGAAAAATTGAATTTTCTGTTTGTTGCCAAGCAGATGAGAGCAGAAGCCATGTTTCCACTAAATTGCTCCCAAGAGGTTTTCTTTTGGCTCAAACAATGAAGGATTGTATGGATAAAAAATCTCCATTGTGGAGTAAAATGCTTTTTAAGAAATGTGAGTTTATTAGAATCAGCATTATACCCCATTCTTTCCAAATGTTCAAAAATTTCAGTATCAGGCAATTGACTAATACCATCTAAATCATCCAAATGAAGATGTCTTCGAATGGATGACTCAGTAAGAGTCAAGGGTTTGCCATCCACTTTGGCTTTTATTCTTTGTTCCCCATTTTCAGAAGTTTTAACTTTAGCTGTTTGCCAAAATTGCAAAATTTGAGATTCATAAATAGTGGGATTAACTAGTAAAGCAAACCTGATGTAAGACTCATTTAAAAAGTCCACTATTTGATGAAAAGAGGCATTATCCTCAGATTTTTCCAAAAATGCTAATTGATTGTGACGTTTAACAAAGGTTAGAACAGCCATGGTGAAAATTAATGAAAATCTTGATTATGATGGTGGGATTTGTTGGTGGTACTGGTAGAAGATGAAAGGTGTATGTTAATTGTGATAAGGACTGATGAAAGATGTTATGAGAGAATTAATTTTAACCAACAATAAGAAAGATTATAATAAGTAAATGAAAAGGCGGTTAAAAAGATCTTTTATATGTGAAATATAATATAATATAATCATCAGCAATTTACAGAACTACCCCAACGGCTAAATGTAACTACCAGGCCCAACGGCTATAACTTTTTCTGACAGGCTCAACGGTTATCTAGCAGTACCATTTTACTCTACCAGTACCAAAATTTGAACTACCGGTACCTTTGAAAGAAAATATTACTTGGCAGTCTCTTTGAAAGTTTAGCAAAAATCCCTTATAGTTTTTAGCAAACTATCAGCTATCAACGGATTTGAGTTGTCTTTACCAAAAGCCGTTTGCTTATGGACTAGTTAACTATTTACTGTTAAGTATGGTTAGTTAAATACCATATAGTTTTTGGTAAACTATCAACCATCAACGGATTTGATTTGTCTTTACCAAAAGCCGTTTGCTTATGGACTAGCCAGCTCTTAAGTTTGTAAAAACTTGGTGAACTGAATACCAAAAGCCATA
Organism: Artemisia tridentata subsp. tridentata; assembly: GCA_021014915.2. NCBI lineage: Eukaryota > Viridiplantae > Streptophyta > Magnoliopsida > Asterales > Asteraceae > Artemisia > Artemisia tridentata. The sequence goes on from CP139503.1 coordinate 371,583,584, forward strand.
ATGACCTAAAGATGGTGCAATTTCCTTGGATGGAGGAAATTAAAAAGGCAATGATGCTTGGTTCAACAAGTGAAATCATCTATTAGCATGCCTTGGAATTGAAACTTTCCTTAGTTTGATCTAGATAGAACTTTCTCCTTTAGGAATGCTTCATCCCTTCTGAATATGTGATCTAATCCTATCTTTTTCAACCTCTGCATCATCTTGTATGCTCTTGTCTTTTTCTTTCATAAATTGGTTTTTCTTCCATTTTGGGCTATTATTTCCTCCCCTGAGATTGTTACCTCCCCTGAGATATAAAGAACCTATATTTCTCTTTTTGTTTGGAAGATCTCTTGTTTTGTTATTAACCTGAAATTTGTTAGTTGCAATCCAAAAGAACAAAGTGCAAAGCACTTGATCTATAGCATTGTAAACATTTAAGCATTAATATGAACAAAACAGAGCAAATTTTATACTAGCAGGACCAATTATGAACTGACAGTACCTTCTGACTAACTAGCAGTACCATGTTTAAAAGCCAATACCAGTTATTTTTATGTACAAAAACACATGTTTTTCAAAGATTTATCATTCCAATACCTCCTACAAGGTATTTGAATCTACCTAAATCAAAAGCTTTGGTAAGAAGGTCTGCATAATTCTTTTCAGAATCAATTTTAACAACCTGAATTAACCTTTTCTCATTGCAATCCCTTATGAAATGGTGTCTAATTTCAATGTGTTTTGTTTTTGAATGTTGAACTGGATTTTTAATGATACATATTGTACTGCTATTGTCAATGTAAATAATGGTGTTAAGAAAATTGTACCCATAGTCAAGCATTTGATTTTGGATCCAAAGAACTTGCCCACAACAACTTGCACCAGCAACATATTCTGCTTCAGTTGTAGAGTTGGCCACCATTGTTTGGTTCTTGCATTGCCAAGAAATGAGTATGCAACCAAGAAATTGACATCCACCAGTTGTGGATTTTCTGTCTAGAGTTGCACCAGCATAGTCGCTATCAGAATAAGCCACCAAATCAAAAGATGATTCCCTTGGTTACCAAAGACCCAATCTAGGTTGACCCTTGAGATATCTAAAGATTCTTTTGACTGCTGTGAGATGAGAGACTTTGGGATGTACTTGAAACCTTGCACATACACATACTGAGAACATGATATCTAGTATTGATGATGTAAGGTACATCAAAGACCCAATCATTGATCTATAATTGTGCAAATCCACATCTTCACCCTCAGCATCTTTTAGTAAACCTTTTTCTGCATCCATTGGTGTACTTGCAACCTTAGAATCAGCAAACTGAAATTTCCTTAGGATCTCTGCTACATACTTATCTTTGCTGAGAAATATGCCTTCTTGAGATTGTTTCACTTGGAGACCCAAAAAGAAAGTAAGTTCCCCCATGGAACTCATTTCAAACTTACTATGCATAAGTTTTTCAAATTCTACACACAAGACTTGGTTTGATGATCCAAAGATAATGTCATCAACATAAATTTGCACCAGCAAGATGTCTTTCTTTGTTCTTTTGATGAACAAAGTTGGATCAATCTTGCCCCTTTGGAATCCATTTTCTAATAGAAAGTAAGCCAATGTTTCATACCATGCCCTAGGAGCTTGGTGTAGACCATAAAGAGCCTTGGTAACCCTATACACCTTGTCTGGATACTCTGCATCAATGAAGCCTGGAGGTTGAGAAACATACACCTCCTCTTCAATAGTACCATATAAGAAGGCACTTTTGACATCCATTTGGTAAACAGTGAAGCCTATGAAAGAAGCATAGGCCAAGAATAGCCTGATTGCTTCAAGTCTTGCAACTGGAGCAAAAACCTCTTCATAATCTACCCCTTCTTCTTGAGTATACCCTTGGGCCACCAATCTTGCTTTGTTTCTGATCACTATCCCCCTTTCATCTTTCTTGTTTCTGAACACCCATTTGGTTCCAATTGCCCTATGACCTTTGGGCAAATCAACCAATTTCCAAACCTTCTGAAGCTTGAATTGAAGAAGTTCTTCTTGCATTGCTTCAACCCAACTTGCATCATCTAAGGCTTTGTTAATGTTTTTGGGTTCAGCTTGAGAGAGAAAACATGAAAACAGGCATATGTTGGCAACTTCATGATTCTTTTCTTCATAAATAGATGAGATAAACCCTTCTTGATCTGAAGTCAAGACTTGAGATCTTGTTCTAACACCAGAATCAATGCTACCAATCACATCATCAGTTGAGTGATCTTTGAGAATTCTTGTGTTGTGTGTTGTAGGAACTTCATAGGTAAATGGAAGATTGCCAATCCCCACTTCTTCTGGTAAAGAATCATCTATTTGAACATTTAATGGCTCAGCAGTACCAATTTGTGAACTGGCAGTACCATCTGGTGAACTAGCAGTACCATTCTCATTTGTACTACTTTCTTGATTCTCTTGACCCTGAGCTCCATGATCATCTTCAGTACCTTCATTTGTTGTGTTTGAAGGTTCTTCATGACTTGAAGATAAATCCAATCCTTTCCAAATTGGCATCCAGATGTAATCTTGATCTTTAGGTGTTTCAACATTGTCTTCAAAACCTGCATTATCATTAGTATTTGTACCTGTAACAGGCACATAATTCATAGATTTTGAAAGCCTATCAATATCAAACATCCAATCTGGCCCAATGCCTTTCACATTTGTTAGTTTCTCTTGAAACTCTATGTGAAGATTTTCTTCCACTAGCCTAGTGCAACTATTATACACTCTATAGGCCTTACTTTGCAAAGAATACCCTATCAAATAGCCTTCATCAGCTTTTCCTTCAAACTTGCCTAAATGAACTTTGGTATTGAGAATAGTGACATGACATCCAAAAGGTCTCATAAAACTTAAAGATGGTGTTCTACCAAAGAAAAGTTCATAAGGTGTCTTTTTATGTGGCTTTATCACAAGAACCCTGTTTTGCACATAACAAGCAGTACCTACTGCTTCAGCCCAAAATGAAATAGGCAACTTAGAGTCTACTAACATTGTTCTAGCAGCCTCTATAAGTGTTCTATTTTTCCTTTCTGCTACTCCATTTTGCTGTGGGGTTCTAGCTATACTAAATTCTCTTTTTATTCCTTTTTCTTTGCAAAAGTCATCCATAACCCTATTCTTGAATTCTGTCCCATTGTTACATCTGATTACTTTTACTTTCTTATCAGATTGGTTTTCTACCTCAGTTATATAAGATTTAAGGATCTCACTTGTTTCACGCTTAGATCTTAAAAAGAAAACCCAAGAAAATCTGCTATAATCATCAGTTACAACAAGACAATATTTTTTACCATTCAAGCTACTCACATTAGTAGGACCAAAAAGATCCATATGAAGCATGTATAAAGCCTGAGAAATTGAGTTATGGGTCTTGGGCTTACAAGAAGCTCTATGTTGTTTGCCTTTAAGACAATCAACACAGGTTTGGTCATTTTGAAAAATCTTTTTGGGTAAACCTCTTACCAAATCATATTTTGTCACAATCCGTAAAAATCCCTAGTCTTTAGTAATCATCAAACTATTGTTAACCTCTAGCTCCTATTCTCTTGACAGCTATTACGAGAAATTTTTTTTTACTACTGCTCTACAACAACAAATCAATCTTTGTTATCATGTGACGAGATCCGAATGGCTCACTCGTGTACCAACAATACTAAACGAACGTCGAAATAAATCCAACACAAACAATATAAAAACTCATGTATATTTTCCTATACGTTTTCACTATTTATTTCGTCACAAACATAACAAGACATTCTACACACTTCCTTTTAAACACAATACACAACTTAACTATTATACATATTGCTACTTTTGTGGAATTAAAAATACTAACTACTCTTACCCCTTGTTTATTCTTTTTGTTAAAACCCAACAACAAAAGACAAGCCATACCTACCTAAGATAGTTTCTAGCCAGCACAACATGCCACCTCCCCAATCACGAACAGTAGCTATCAATCATTGTATTGAAGTCAATAAGAAAAACGTGTGACATTTCCTCTATATTATACCTAACCTATCACCTTCTACACACACTACTCACCCTCTCTCTCTCTCAATTTTTCCGGCCATTCGAGCCGCTGTTCCAGCCACCTCCGGTCACCACTCTACTACACCACCACCACCAAATTAATCCTTGTGTTCTCCTTATCACTTGAACATATCACACGCGCCATGAAACCCTCCTTCTCCACCACAGCTGCTGCTGCCGACATCACTACGCGCCGCCGTCTCCACCGCCGCGTTCTCTCTCACTCTCTTCTCGTCATGGTAAAGTCTGAGAAGCTTGTCGTTCTATTTTTCTTCTTTTATATTTTTGGTAAACCGGTTATATTTGTTTTGTTTTCGTGGATTAAAAACTAACTGTGAAATTGAGGATTAATAGTTTTGTGGTTAAAAACTGAATATAGATGTTTTTAAAACGTGTTTGTGTGGTAAGAGTTGTCGTACAAATCAAATTTTTATCACTAGGGTCGAGTCACAAATTTGTGAAGCGAGTTCGGTTTGTTTTGTATTCGGTTCGGGTTGACCCAGATTCATATTGGCTAAAATCTTGTTGGTACGTGTTGAGGTTGATGACTTCGTTATTCTTGGTATGGTTTGGTGTTCGATTTGGTTGGGTTGCTTGCGTTTGGATTAAGGAACACACCACAAGGGTGGTCGCGTGTTCGAGCTCGTTTGTTTTCGTTTAGTTTGGCAGTTGGTTACCTTTTGAGTTGAGACCGAGACCACTAGGGTCTCGGCATGTTGTGATTATGGTTGGAATCAAGTGTGAATATTAGCCCGTTTGGTTATTGCTAGTTGTGACCGGGAATCGAAGCCGAGACCACTAGGGTCTCGGCATGTGGATAATCATTGTTATCATTGGTATTTTTGTTGACTTGCTTCGGTGAAGAAAACAGAAAAACAAAGGAGCGTTTGTTTAAATCTAACGGACCTAAGCCCACTCAAATTAAAAAGGTTGCTTGTGTTTAAATTACATTGGGCCTATAGCCCACTAAAGGGTGCGTTTAGTTATTTGTTTGTTTCATGGGCCTTGAGCCCAACTAAAGGTGTTGAGTTTGAGTTTAATGAGCTAAAGCCTAACATATTTTACAAGGGTGTGTTTGGCTAACTTTATTTTTGATATGGATGATAAAAATTAAAACTAATATTTACAAGGACAATAGCGAGACATAAATTTATTAAATATTGAAATTTCATATTTGATTTAACCCAAGTCTCGACGACTCGAGAAAAACTAATTTTATTAGTTAAACTTATTTTTATTATAAAACATTTATGTTTTATACAAACTATTTGGGATAACGGGGTAAATGCCGAAACGCACAAACTAGTTATTTGATTTGAGGTGTTTGTTTGTCTTTAGCTTCTAAATTGTCTTCCTTGGTTTGAGTTCTCATCAGTATTCTCTCGACTATGTCGATGTCTATTCTCTTTGGCGTGAGTTGTCTGTCGAGTCTAAGGTTATCTTACCACATCACACGAAACGTTGAAACTAAGCTTTTGACAAGTTTTGAAAACTGAGTAATCCACGAAAACTACGACACATTGTCTTTTATAGACTTTATTACTTTTGCGAGACGTATTTTGAGATAACCGTATACGTATTAGGTTGTGCCGATCCTAGATCGTTGTGTATCGCCGTGCTTGTACCTCCGTGTACCCTCGTGCCGTATGTTTTGAGAACGTTGTGATAAGCTCTAGATGCCAGTCGTGTCAGTGTGATCTTTGCTTTGCTGTGGCTAAGGTGAGTCGTGGCCCATCCTATTTTAATACTTGAATTATACTTTTTGGGGGAGATACATGCTTCAAAATATTTTCTCATTTATCAACTATATGATTTATTTTGCGATACAATACTTCTATAAGCACTATGAAAACTCTTATGACTTACCGTGAGTCGTGGCCCCTACTCTTTTAATGCTTGTTTTAATAACTCTTTGGGGGAGATACATGCTTCAAACTATATTTAATTACTTGAACAAACACTTTAAGAAACTTTCACGTTTTACCGTGAGTTGTAGCCCCACTTTTATTTATTTACAAGTTATGTGTTTTTGGGGGAGATACATGCTCAAATGATTTTCAATTACTTTATACTTGGAAGATTTCTATGAATTACTACTCCTGGTTACATGTTACGATATACTCCCTAGTAGAGTTATATGCTCATTTTACTTGCAATTTACTTGCGTTCCTTACATGCTGAACTTGGATAAAAGCACTCTAAACTACTTGTCATAACATGACACTGATTTTCATTGAATACATGTCGTTTGTGCGATACATTTCATACTGCTTTGTGCGGTATAGTTCATGCTGTTTGTGCAGTATAATACATGTCGTTTGTGCGATATAATACATGTCGTTTGTGCGATATATTCATATCGTTTGTGCGGTATAATACATGTCGTTTGTGTGATACATTGTTAACGTTTGCGTATCATGAGGCTTGGGGCAATATAACTTTATGAATATATGAATGTTTCATATATATTAGGATACAGCTGTATTTAGTAAACACCACTCCACACTGATAGATTTCAGACACTAGATTAATATTTTTTTACTATGTGTTATGATTATGAATCATGTACTTGAACCTTAGTTGTTATCATATGTGACTTAATTGTGAATTCTACAAAAGACAGCATAGATTGCTGGGTATATTGTTACTCCTAAAAGTTGACCCAACACATCATTTCGAGCATATAACAACGTAGCTCATTTTCATTTAAAAATTTGAAACTTATGATTCTGGAGATCATACATGAATTACTTGTGGATTTTTATTCAACACAACTTGTTATTAATTTCATGAAGAACTAGTATTTATTTCAACAATCATTGTACACCTCTTAAAATTTATTGAAAGAAAGTTCTTTTCTACTAAACTCCGCGAACTCACCAACCATTGTGTTGACGTTTTAAGCATGTTTATCTCAGGTAATTAACGGAGTAGGACAAGACACAGAGCGGGCATCTTATACTCTGATAAATAAAATGGTGTAAAATAAAATATGTCATTCTTTCCAAATTATCACATTTTCTCATGGGATTTTCAAATCGAATAATTCACTTTTGTATCAAAAATATTCTTTTGAATGACATATAACTTTCAAAACGCCCCTTCCGGGCCGTTTTCTGAAATTTAAACCTCGATCCTCACCGTAACACCCTAATTACTTTTCCGCTGCCACAAACCAAATTAGGGGGTGTTACAGATTGGTATCAGAGCCTATGGTTATAGAGAATCAAATATTTTCAAACATCGAACTATAACCACACTTTCAAAATAAATGATTTTACACCATACCATTTTACGCCCTTCGTGTCTGCAGACTGCCGTGCTCAATACATTACCTATTAAGATTATTTTGCACTAATCTTTACATGCTTGATAATTACTCTTCACGCGTTAGACACTGTATTATCTCACACTTACCGTTACGCTCTTAACGTACGAATTACTTATAATTATTATTTTCGGCTACTACAATACCATGTCTACCCAACCAGTTGACATTACCAAACTTACCCTCCGTACTACTTGTACATCACCTACTTAACAAATTGATCCAAATACTGAAGATCCTTATGTATTAATGTCACAACCCCAACCTGATACGAAATTTACTCATATACCACTTCCATCATCACCTACTTACTCACCCTTACGTCAGAAACTTAGGAGAACTACTAAACCTTATTCAAATGAAGAGTTGATTGGTTGTCCGACAACATTCGAGGTTGGACAGAATTCACACCAAGAAACGATTTGGAAAGATGTTGAGCCAAATTCTCCTTTACCTACACTATCACTCTCACCTGCCCCGATAGCCCGGTAGCGCAGAAAAGTCAAGATTTTAGCACTTTATTTACCCGAACCTTTTACGACACCATTTCGAAGCCACATCAATGGACCTATTAAAGAGATACACTTACGATTAGTACCAATTATACCACCATTTCCACCTTACTTCAACCCTAGACATGATCAGGATAATGTCACTATACCTTACCACCACCACCATTATCATCATTCCCTCCACCGTCGGTTGGACCCGACTACTCGTTAAGACTATTCACCCAGACTTACATGTTACACCTCATCAACAGGAGCCGACTCCTAGAGAGAATTTACCCTCTCAGGTCTCCCTCACCATTACTATTTCCAACTGCTTTCACTCCTCCAGCCGAGTCCTCGAGACTGGAGAGAACTTCAGAACAGTAGTTACCCACACACTTACTCCTCCCACCAGCATGACGCGACTGGAGCGTCATAAAGAACAGATTGATACACTCCAGAACATCATTGACAAAACGCCACTCACGACCAACGACACCCTACCTGACCCTTTTATCCTACAAGATGGACCTTCAGGACGGACTGACAAGGTTTCAGCCAGAAATATTGAGAAACACTCCCACATGACAATCCTTACAATGAGAAAGACAGAGGTATATTAACCTGCTGCATGGAACATTAATAAAAGACCTTGTATCGTTGATTTTGTAAAAACAATCGATCAAGTTATTAATATTATGATGTTTACAGTGATTATACTCAAACCTACCACAATACTACCTACGATTGTTAAGATTCTTTATACCTGCCATAACTAGGCTATGACCATAGAATTCTCTAAGACAAAATTTCGGAAGAAAACTTGATGAATAAAGAGAAAATTTCTGAACTTCGGCTTTTGTAGATGAAACAGTTTGTTCTTTAGCAATCCCGTACCAAGAATTGAGCATTTATCTACGATACTACCCAGGCACATCGTGATTTAGGGTTCACAACTGGTTAAAGTCTCACAGTGTGACTACATTATTAAGATTAGTATACAAATATCTTGTTACTCGAATTATTATGACATGGCCATTAGGTGGATTTAAACCCGTATTTCTTGGGATATTGATAGAATATGGTCGGCATGAGCATTACAAATACTCCACTAGTACCAACCACAACCTTGACTACTAAAGCTATCTAAAAGTTAGTAACCAATATTGTTGCTGTTATACTCGAGGTAACTATAGTAGCTTGTCCGAGTAGCAACAAAATAGCAAGAGAAGAAGAGAAGACGACTAAGTTCTATAAGCATATCCATGAAAGTTTCACGAGTTGTAGACCAACTCACCTTAAAGGTCCAGAAGAGAAGAATAAACCTACCATCACCATTACCCAAGGATTTCTAGACCAAGAAGATAAACGGACACTTTAAGAATCAATGCCCAACCCAGAGTACCACTTAGGACAAAAAGACCAGTGAAAGAGAATAGAAACTTTTTAGAACCTTAACAATGTCAGAGGATGACACCCAGATTAAGTAGAAGATAAATTCCTGTTGTGGATAAACAAGCCATAGCTTAAAACTTTCTAAGTTGTATTTCCTTATATACTTTACCATAGGTACGACGAATGTAACCCAAGTATAACAACTACCTTTCTACCGTATGAAGACTCTACCTTGTAATATTTCTGAAATAACCATAATTCGCGTCTATTTCAATCTCTATTCTATTCTCCATATTCATAGACGTTATGTAACAATACCCTGATATCACTTTGAAAATTTGATTTAGCATCAACTCTGACCAAACAATAGGTTATCACCACATTGTAAGAAATTCTCACCCAAAACCTAAGTTATACCAAAAATATCCTATATTCACTTTAGAAATTCCTGAATTACCCCCAGAAGATGAACATAAACTTCTTAATTCTTTTGAAAATAATCAGAGGGTGTCCGACTTTGTGACGGAACCATTATATTTGAACCATATAAAACACTTTGAAGAAGCATAAATATCACGGTGACTGAGCCAAACATTACATTATTTGGTCCTCAAATTATACATAGCCTGATCAACTATGTCTAATTTAGGAAGAATCATGTCATGAATGAAACAGTTATCTTTCAGATTCCCTAATAACAATTTCCATTCCAAAGAAAATATTGAGACAAAATAAATTGCTTATAAATGTCACTTTTGACCAACCACAAATAAATACCTACACATATTTCCCACTATTCTTATGATAAGAAACTAATAAAAGTACAAGCATTAGGAACCTAAGAATTCACAAGGACTTATGGGAAGCACCAATAACATAAATTTTATTGGAATACACGGAAATTAGTACATAACGATGAAACTAGCACCGATAATGCTAAAGTTACAACTATTTATTCCAACCTTCCTATTATTCATTTTCCCCACGCCATATCCACAATAAGGACTACAATCACCAGCGGGATGACAAACGCTAAAATCACGACCAAATATTGGAAGTCTTCGTCCGGAGCATACCTCAAGTAGATAACCACAAGAATGACGTACACAATCGCTAGCATAGTGATGAAGTGCGGCATTTTTGAGATGTGGAATGAGAGAAAAATAGTTTGGGGAAGAACAGAAATTAAAATGAAGTAATTATAGGCTAAATCTAGCCGTTGAAACCAAAACTAGCCACTAAGGGCACTATTCACCACCGTTGGTATACACTGTTCTCTAGCCGTTAAATTCCCACAGTTCCTGACCGTCATTCTCCTTTTTCACAGTCCTTAGGTTTATTAATTAACCCAACATTCGAATTTATTCCATCTAGCATGAATAAATCTAACTAGGTCTCGTTCCCTCTATTTTCGGATAGAAACCTTTCGACAACATTTTCCATAACCCCTCACCCTTGAACACCACATTTTTCAACACCTATCGCAGACTGAACTTCAGGACGAAGTTCAAAAATTAGGGGTAGATATTGTCACAATCCGTAAAAATCCCTAGTCTTTAGTAATCATCGAACTATTGTTAACCTCTAGCTCCTATTCTCTTGACCGCTATTACGAGAAATTTTTTTTTTACTACTGCTCTACAACAACAAATCAATCTTTGTTATCATGTGACGAGATCCGAATGGCTCACTCGTGTACCAACAATACTAAACGCACGTCGAAATAAATCCAACACAAACAATATAAAAACTCATGTATATTTTCCTATACGTTTTCACTATTTATTTCGTCACAAACATAACAAGACATTCTACACACTTCCTTTTAAACACAATACACAACTTAACTATTATACATATTGCTACTTTTGTGGAATTAAAAATACTAACTACTCTTACCCCTTGTTTATTCGTTTTATTAAAACCCAACAACAAAAGACAAGCCATACCTACCTAAGATAGTTTCTAGCCAGCACAACATGCCACCTCCCCGATCACGAACAGTAGCTATCAATCATTGTATTGAAGTCAATAAGAAAAACGTGTGACATTTCCTCTATATTATACCTAACCTATCACCTTCTACACACACTACTCACCCTCTCTCTCTCTCTCAATTTTTTCGGCCATTCGAGCCGCTGTTCCAGCCACCTCCGGTCACCACTCTACTACACCACCACCACCAAATTAATCCTTGTGATCTCATTATCACTTGAACATATCACACGCGCCATGAAACCCTCCTTCTCCACCACAGCTGCTGCTGCCGACATCACTACGCGCCGCCGTCTCCACCGCCGCGTTCTCTCTCACTCTCTTCTCGTCATGGTAAAGTTCGAGAAGCTTGTCGTTCTATTTTTCTTCTTTTATATTTTTGGTAAACCAATTATATTTGTTTTGTTTTCGTGGATTAAAAACTAACTGTGAAATTGAGGATTAATAGTTTTGTGGTTAAAAACTGAATATAGATGTTTTTAAAACGTGTTTGTGCGGTAAGAGTTGTCGTACAAATCAAATTTTTATCACTAGGGTCGAGTCACAAATTTGTGAAGCGAGTTCGGTTTGTTTTGTATTCGGGTCGGGTTGACCCAGATTCATATTGGCTAAAATCTTGTTGGTACGTGTTGAGGTTGATGACTTCGTTATTCTTGGTTTGGTTTGGTGTTCGATTTGGTTGGGTTGCTTGCGTTTGGATTAAGGAACACACCACAAGGGTGGTCGCGTGTTCGAGCTCGTTTGTTTTCGTTTAGTTTGGCAGTTGGTTACCTTTTGAGTTGAGACCGAGACCACTAGGGTCTCGACATGTTGTGATTATGGTTGGAATCAAGTGTGATATATTAGCCCGTTTGGTTATTGCTAGTTGTGACCGGGAATCGAAGCCGAGACCACTAGGGTCTCGGCATGTGGATAATCATTGTTATCATTGGTATTTTTGTTGACTTGCTTCGGTGAAGAAAACAGAAAAACAAAGGAGCGTTTGTTTAAATCTAACGGACCTAAGCCCACTCAAATTAAAAAGGTTGCTTGTGTTTAAATTACATTGGGCCTATAGCCCACTAAAGGGTGCGTTTAGTTATTTGTTTGTTTCATGGGCCTTGAGCCCAACTAAAGGTGTTGAGTTTGAGTTTAATGAGCTAAAGCCTAACATATTTTACAAGGGTGTGTTTGGCTAACTTTATTTTTGATATGGATGATAAAAATTAAAACTAATATTTACAAGAACAATAGCGAGACATAAATTTATTAAATATTGAAATTTCATATTTGATTTAACCCAAGTCTCGACGACTCGAGAAAAACTAATTTTATTAGTTAAACTTATTTTTATTATAAAACATTTATGTTTTATACAAACTATTTGGGATAACGGGGTAAATGCCGAAACGCACAAACTAGTTATTTGATTTGAGGTGTTTGTTTGTCTTTAGCTTCTAAGTTGTCCTCCTTGGTTTGAGTTCTCGTCAGTATTCTCTCGACTATGTCGATGTCTATTCTCTTTGGCGTGAGTTGTCTGTCGAGTCTAAGGTTATCTTACCACATCACACGAAACGTTGAAACTAAGCTTTTGACAAGTTTTGAAAACTGAGTAATCCACGAAAACTACGACACATTGTCTTTTATAGACTTTATTACTTTTGCGAGACGTATTTTGAGATAACCATATACGTATTAGGTTGTGCCGATCCTAGATCGTTGTGTATCGCCGTGCTTGTACCTCCGTGTACCCTCGTGCCGTATGTTTTGAGAACGTTGTGATAAGCTCTAGATGCCAGTCGTGTCAGTGTGATCTTTGCTTTGCTGTGGCTAAGGTGAGTCGTGGCCCCTCCTATTTTAATACTTGATTTATACTTTTTGGGGGAGATACATGCTTCGAAATATTTTACTCATTTATCAACTATATGATTTGTTTTGCGATACAATACTTCTATAAGCACTATGAAAACTCTTATGGCTTACCGTGAGTCGTGGCCCCTACTCTTTTAATGCTTGTTTTAATAACTCTTTGGGGGAGATACATGCTTCAAACTATATTTAATTACTTGAACAAACACTTTAAGAAACTTTCACGTTTTACCGTGAGTCGTAGCCCCACTTTTATTTATTTACAAGTTATGTGTTTTTGGGGGAGATACATGCTCAAATGATTTTCAATTACTTTATACTTGGAAGATTTCTATGAATTACTACTCCTGGTTACATGTTACGATATACTCCCTAGTAGAGTTATATGCTCATTTTACTTGCAATTTACTTGCGTTCCTTACATGCTGAACTTGGATAAAAGCACTCTAAACTACTTGTCATAACATGACACTGATTTTCATTGAATACATGTCGTTTGTGCGATACATTTCATACTGCTTTGTGCGGTATAGTTCAAGCTGTTTGTGCAGTATAATACATGTCGTTTGTGCGATATAATACATGTCGTTTGTGCGATATATTCATATCGTTTGTGCGGTATAATACATGTCGTTTGTGCGATACATTGTTAACGTTTGCGTATCATGAGGCTTTGGGCAATATAACTTTATGAATATATGAATGTTTCATATATATTAGGATACAGCTGTATTTAGTAAACACCACTCCACACTGATAGATTTCAGACACTAGATTAATATTTTTTTACTATGTGTTATGATTATGAATCATGTACTTGAACCTTAGTTGTTATCATATGTGACTTAATTGTGAATTCTACAAAAGACAGCATAGATTGCTGGGTATATTGTTACTCCTAAAAGTTGACCCAACACATCATTTCGAGCATATAACAAAGTAGCTCATTTTCATTTAAAAATTTGAAACTTATGATTCTGGAGATCATACATGAATTACTTGTGGATTTTTATTCAACACAACTTGTTATTAATTTCATGAAGAACTAGTATTTATTTCAACAATCATTGTACACCTCTTAAAATTTATTGAAAGAAAGTTCTTTTCTACTAAACTCCGCGAACTCACCAACCATTGTGTTGACGTTTTAAGCATGTTTATCTCAGGTAATTAACGGAGCAGGACAAGACACGGAGCGGGCATCTTATACTCTGATAAATAAAATGGTGTAAAATCAAATATGTCATTCTTTCCAAATTATCACATTTTCTCATGGGATTTTCAAATCGAATAATTCACTTTTGTATCAAAAATATTCTTTTGAATGACATATAACTTTCAAAACGCCCCTTCCGGGCCGTTTTCTGAAATTTAAACCTCGATCCTCACCGTAACACCCTAATTACTTTTCCGCTGCCACAAACGAAATTAGGGGGTGTTACATATTTTGCAATTGTATTGATTGTTTTAAAGTTTACATGACCAAGCCTTCTATGCCATAGCATAGATTCATCCAATGAGGCTTTTGCTACTAAACAAGTTAGACTCTCCTTAGGATCAATGTTCTTTAAATCAACACTGTACATATTGTTCCTTTTTGGGATTTTAAGAAGGATCTGACTTTCATCAGGCATTTTAAAATCAGAAGAAAGAACCATACATTCATTGTCAGTAAAGAGAACATTGTTCTTTTTGTCACACATTTGTGAGACACTAAGGAGATTAAAATGAAGTTCTTTCCCAAAGTACACATTTTCAAAATCTAATTTACTGGTTTTGATAGTACCTTTACCAGTAATCTTTCCTTTTATTCCTCCCCCAAAGGTAACATATCCTCCATCAAATGTTTTGAAGTCTGTGAGAAAAGACATGTTGCCTGTCATGTGCCTTGAACATCCACTATCTACATATCCTTGATCACCAATATCAGTTGAATGTTCCTGCACATGAATAAACATATTAGTTTCCTTGGGGTACCCAAGCCATGACAGACTTGGGTTTGCCTCTTGCATCAATGAAATCAAACATTTTTAGGATTGTTGATGCACCTTTTGATTGGAGTGGTTTCCATATCCAACATGCTGAGGACTTAACAACACTTTCCCTTTTAATCTATTTTGTGGTCTTTGGTCTATTAGTACCAATTTTGGCAGTACCATTTGGTCTAGCAGGACCTTTTGGTTTTGGTCTCCAAATTTGTGTTTTGACCACAGATTTCTTTTGAATAGGACTATTCACAACTTTTGCTGCATATTTGAAAGTGTTTCTTGCACCCTTATCAGTTGGTTTTGTATTAGCAGTCTTATTTTGTCTAACAGTATGTTTAACTTTTGGTGTGTTAGACTTCATAAAACATTTTCTGGGGTGAGATTCATTTGTTTTAGACTTTGATTTACTCCCAGAAACCCAGTTGTTACAATAAGCATGAAGATGATTAAAACTACCACAGTAATAACAAGCCTTATTGTACATAACAAAATTATCACCTAGTTGTTGTGACTTAAGATTGTTCCAATTTCTTTGCCTACCTCTAGTTTTGTTATTACATTTTTCACAACTCTCAACTGTTTTTAGAACAGCTTTAGCCTTAATCTTAATCTCTACTCTTTTAGGACTAATTGGTCCTACTTTGTTTCCTTTGATTGAAACAGTCTCTTCTTCATCATCATCAGATATCCAATCTTCATTAATTAGAACATCTGGTTTCTTATCAGTGAGCACCTTAGAGAGTGAAGCAATCTTAGCACTCTCAACAGGTTCACTTTTCTCTACAGGTTTAGCTAATGGTTTGTTGATGATTTCATGTAAACCTGATTCTGCAAGATCTGATCCTGGGGGACAAGGGATTCCTCTATAAGGATGTGGACAAGTATTGTATCCAATTCCTGATTTGATTCTCTTATTCATCTGATTTTCAACTATGCTTCTAGTACAATCAGAAGCAGTTTCCAAAGTGGTAACTGTGAGTTGAATATTATCCCTTGCCAAAGTCACTTTAGTACACTCAGTTCTTAACATTTTTATTTCTGCATCTTTCAAAAATATTTGTCTATTAAGAATGGCTTTAGAGTCAGAAAAAGTGAGTTCATTTTCCCTAAAATGGATTATTTGCTTCTCAAGTTTAGCCATACCACACTTATGATTGACTAGGTCTTGATGGGTTTTTCTTTCTTCTACTTTCAGTTCATCATAAAGTTTTATAAGAGTTTGTAATTCTTCAAAAACTTTGCAAGTATTAGAACATTTTGTAATTTGTACCTCAGGAGTGGAGAAAGCCATTAAAGCCAATTCATCTGAAGTTGACTCCTCTTCACCCATAAAACTCCAATCAAAACCCATCCCATCAATAGCAACCATTGCTTTGGGTTCAGTGACTTCCACAGCCTTACTCTTGTTCTCAAAGCTTCCTTTCTTCTCAAAGCTTCCTTTATTCCTGTTCTCAAACCCTCTTCCCTTGTCATCCTGCTTCTTTGGTCTTCTACACTCTCTTGAGTAGTGACCCTTCATGTGGCAGTTGTAACACTCCACTTTGGACTTGTCATACCCAGCAGGCTCATTACCATCTATTATAATCTTCTTTCCAGTCCTCATCAGCAACTTCTTAGCCCTTATGATCAGAAGTGAAAGTTGCCACTTTATGTCCATTTCTTCAAGATCATCAGGATTGATCTCTTGAAGATCTTCAAAAGTTAATATGGACCCATTGTGTTGTGATGTCAGGAAGGCACACCCAATTGTTTCATCTAGAATGGTTTTGGTACTGCTAGAAGTACTGGCAGTACCAAAGTTTGTGTTGGCAGTACCTTCTTCTCTGCCATCTTTTTCTTCATCTACAACTCTTGAGGTGCTTGGAGATGATACAAAAGCCATATTTCCTGAGCTTGAACCAGTAGTCTTCTTTACTTCATGCTCTACTATTTTGAAGTTGTTGTAGAGATCATTAAGACTCATCTGATCAATGTCTGGTTTGTTTTTCCAGACAATGACATGCATGGACCATTCAGAGGGTAAACTCCTAAGGAATTTGGAGTTTAAGTCCTCTTGAGTTATCATCACTTCATGGATGGCTAACTGACTTGAAAGCTTCTGAAGTCTATTGAACATTGGTATGTGCTTAAACACATACCTTTTCTTGACTGTGGAAAACAAGAAGGGGGGGTTGAATAGTTTTACGTCTTTTTAATTTATTATAAAACCTTTGTTTTATACTTTTAAAAACTTTAGATTCTAGTTTGTTATGAAAAATAAAACATAAATCTTATTATTAGTTATACATGTATTCTTTTAAATTGATTGTAAAAGTTTTGGTTTCTTGAATGGATTTTCAATTTGATCTTTATGTGAAGTTGACCTCTAATTAATACTAGCAATTATATAAGCCTATGTGTATGAAAGTAATGACGATGCAAGTAAAGAAATAAATAAGGTATGGAAAGATCTAACCGAGACACGAGAGATTTATAATGGTTCGGCTACAAGGACACCTTCCTTGCCCTACTCCACTCCCCGAGCACACCTTGCTCGAGAGTTTTCTTCACAACTTCAATAAGCTCCCTTATGGCGGAGAAAACCGTACACAACTTTGGCTTACACGGGTTTAACGACACAAAGCTAAATGTCGAGTTCTAATCGTAGCTAGAACCAATCTCACAACTTCACAACACAACTTCTTCACAACTTATTCACGACTACTTCACAACGGCTTCACGACTGCTTCACGACTTCTTTACGACTTCTTCACGACTTCAACAAGACCGCTACACAACCTCTATGATGCGGCTTCACGACTTCAACACTATGTCTTCATGACTAAGACTTCACGACTTCAACATGACCGCTACACAACCTCTATGCTACGGCTTCACGACTTCAACACTAGGACTTCACGACTAGGACTTCATTGCTTCAACACGACTGCTACACAACTTCTATGCTATGGCTTCACGACTTCAACACAAGAACTTCACGACTAGGACTTCACAACTTTAACACGACCGCTTCACAGCTTCTATGCTACGGCTTCACGACTTCAACACAAGGACTTCATGTCTTCTAAGCTACGGCTTCACAACTTCTACACCACGGGTTCACGACTTCTACACTTTGACCTCACAACTTCTATACCACAACTACTTATACAACATCTTCACTACTTACACACAACACTAATCTACAACACACACCTTACATACAAATGAATGAATGATTTACAAACTTTGTTAAACACACAACTTAAGTAACAAGATGATACTAAGTTGTAATACTTCTAATCTTGATTGATAGAAGTATTCTTCTTTTGCACTTGGATGGTGGAAGCTTGGATCACTTGGAAACCAATGCTTAAGATTACATGATCAAAGGTTTTTTAAGATATGAAATAAGATCTACAACAGAAAGTTTTAGTGCAAAAGGGTGAGTAAAAATCCAGGGGAAGGCTGGTATTTATAGGGAGAAAAACTGGACAGCTGGAGCCTACTGGAGCGGGGGAGGTCCCCTTAAATAGGGGGCGGTCCCCTTAATTATTAAGGGGGCCGCCTAGTAAAATTAAGGGGGCCGCCCCTACTGAACGTTGGCCAATTTTGTCGTTTTGTGGGGAAGGTTTTTCTGGAACATTTTAACTGATTTTGGTTAAAAATTTGAATTCATATTTTTATAAAAGATTAAACATTTTTATTTAATACCAAAAATGTTTTTCAAAAATATATAAAATGTTTTTGATGTTTTATAAAAAATCTAGTTATTAAGAAAGTGTTCCTTTGATCATATAATGCATTAAGCACTTGTTTATTCATACCTTAAGTGATTAAGTTGTAGAAATGAATATTTACAACTAAATACTTGTTTATTTGATAAGTTTATGTTTTAATGAGTTTACATTTTGTGATCATCAAAACATAGAGATATGAATAAATATTGATAATGTTTTTAGGCATTATTTATGTCAACAATCTCCCCCTTTTTGATGATTACAAAACCTAAACTCATTAAATCCAAAAAGTTATTTTTGGACAAGTATTTAGTGAGTTTATATTCACTTCTCCCCCTTTTTGTAGCATCAAAAAGGTTGAGCCGACAAGTTTTAGAGACAAAATTTGTCGGAACGAGAACTCCCCCTTGATGTGTGCTCCCCCTCGTTTGAGAGCACCAAGGAATCGTTATATAGAATACTTGCAAGAAAAATATTAGAAGCACAAGCATATATATAGCAAAAATAAGCATGCATATAAAGACATTCAGTAAAAATGTTGTGTATCAATACACAACCATCCAAGATTATATTCAATCCTACATTAGCTAGTAAGTAATGCAATCTACATAATCATTCTAGGAGTACATGATCTTCCATAGGGCTTGCACACAAAATGGTTTGAAAAATTATTTTTGATTAAGCATTGCATATGCTTAATTTGGTGAGAATAAAGGTGGTGGTAGTGTAGTGGGTGAAAATGATGGAGGTTGTGGTGGAGGTTGGTTGTTAAGCATGTGTTCAAGGGATGAAAACATGTAGTGTATCTCATCTCTAAGACTAAAGATGATGGTTCGGTTGTTGATGTGGTGGTATTGGTGATGATGAGAAATGAGCATCAAGAGGTGTTATTGGTGATATGGAAATGACAAGTTGGGTGAATGGAGGTTCTTGAGTAGGAGGTGGAGTTGATGCTCTTGATGGTGGTGATGAAAGGTGTGAGTTGATGTAGTTATTGATGGATGAAGTGGAAGATATGGATGAAGATGTTGTGTCATGAGTGAAGGGTGTTTTTGATGGTGTATTTGGTGCACTTGGGGATTAACATTGAGGTGGTGGTGATGGAGTTTTGGTGTCTTAGAGATGATTTTGGTGAAAGCATGGTGAATGAAAATGGGTGTATGATGGAGGTGATGGTTGATTTAGGTAAGGTTTGGGCTAGATAAAAGGGGTCGCAAGATGAAAAAGAAAACAGTAAATTTTACTGCCCAGATGGCCGGTCCCCTTAATTGTAGGCCGGCCCCCTTAAAATTAAGGGGACCGCCTAGGGAATTAAGGGGGCCGCCCATCTGGTGTTTTTCCAGGCGACCAAATTTGAAAAATTTCCAGAAAAGGGTCATTTTTAGGGTGTTTTGCAGCAAGCTCCATTTGAATCATGTACATCAAGAATGATTAAATAGTGACATAAACATGTTAATTACGCATGCATACATTTAAAACATATTACTGAATAAGCATGTTATTAATCATCAAGCATGTATATATATCATGATATCAAGTATACAAGCAATAAGCATAACAATCATATATTAAAGACAAGAAATAAAGCATTCACTAGTTGAAAATAATTATGTTAAAAACATAATTATTGATACAACACATATTTTGCTTATAGCATGCAATAAGTAGAAAATTTTAAATTGCTTAAGAGATCCATTGGACTTGCTTGAGACATGAAAATTTGGATTATTTTGGATGGATGATGGTAAAGGGGGGGGGGTAAAAAATGTTGGATTAATGGGGTTGTAAGTTTGGGTGTATGGATGTTGGAGAGAGTGTTGATAGAGGAATTGGAGGTGGAGAGCATGGACTTGACCATGTTGAATGAGGGTTTTGATGTTGTTCAAGTGGTGGTGTTGGATTAGATCTAGTGAGAAGATACTCAATCCAAGTGAGACGCTCATTTAAGGTGATGGTTTGATTTTGGAGAAAGATGCAACAAGGACTATTGTTGACATGTTTCTCAATTTGGCTCAAGTGATGTGGTGATGATGGTAATGATGGTGAGATGGATGGTGATGATGGTAATGATGGTTTGATTTTGGAGAAAGATGCAACAAGGACAATTGTTGACATGTTTCTCAATTTGACTCAAGTGATGTGGTGATGATGGTAATGATGGTGATATGGATGGTGATGGGTTTAAGTTGCTTTGAGCAAGGTGCAAAGCAAGGAGAGCATTAAGCTCATGGGCTTCCTTGAGTTCTTCAATGAACTTCAAGTGTTGAGTGGAAGGTGATGATGATGGAGAGTGGTTGTAATTTGGTGGAAGTGGTGGTGACACTTTTGGTGGTGGAGACATTTGTGAACTTGGGTAATTATGAGTGAATGAAGGTGGACATATGGATGATTGGTTATGTGTGTGAAAGGGTTCATTAGGATGAGGTTTAGGTGTTGGTTGAGTTTGAACAACATCATTTGTTGGGTTATGGCAAATGTCAAGCTTCCTCCTCCAAATGGGTATGTATGGTGTAGTGATGATGTGATTGTGGAAGGTAAATTTTGGAGGGTGGTTTGTGACAAAATGTGTTTGTGAATTTTGGGAATTATAGGATAAAATGGGCTTAAAAATAGAAAAAGGGAGCAGCACCTTCGACCATCAGATGGCCGATCCCCTTAATTAAGGGGCCGGTCCCCTTAAAGATTAAGGGGGCCGCCTAATGAATTAAGGGGGCCGCCCATCTGCTGATTTCCAGGTTACTGGAAACGGGTTTTTGGCAGAAAATTGTTGAAAGGGTTGTGTTTTTGGGTTTAGTTTCAAGCAAGTCCAACTTCTTTTGAGGCAATTTAGGATTTAATAACTTATGTATGCTAAGCGTATTCATTAGACATTATTATCTAGCATGCAAACAACTCATTTAGCATGTAACATATATATGTTAGACAAGAAAACACTACATAGCACCAGTAATTCATAGAATCATATTTAGGAAGATTAATAAGCTAGTTAAATAATCCTAATGAATATCTATGTGCATGGGAATGTAGAGTTGTGATAGCATGGACTTCTAGACTTGTACCAAGTGAGGTCTTAGTGAATAAATTATGGTTATTTTCAAATTTAGTTCACTTATAAATGTCACATACATAAATATAGATGACAGATATGAGATCACCATGCATGATTTAAATAAATGTTTTTGGCATTATTCAACAATGTTTGAAAGTGGGTTTTTATGTGTGATGTGAAAAAAATTTTAATGAAATAGTTTTGGTTTTATTTCAAAATGTTTTTATGAGGAAAGAAAACATATTTTTCCAATCTTTGGTTTTGATAAACACGTAATTATGGACACAAGTTTGGAAGAAATGTAGGATGGTGAAACATGTAAAATAGAAATGTGTCATAATCTTTTGAAAAATTATTTTTCCAAAATGTGAAGTTTTTGCAAATTTAAAAATAAGTCCCATTAATTATAGGTTTAAAAAAAATAATGGTTTATAAAAGATCTCATGCTCAAGTCTATTGTCACATGCTACCTCTTTCTACGTATCCTATGATATTTACGCATGTATTATGACTAAATACAAAAATACATCATGTCAGAGTAGTTAGAGGAAAAACAAAAGCTATTATAATGACAATGCATTCAACTAAACGAATAATTACGAAGGCATGCAGTCAAATCACATAGGAGCAAGTAAACATCTAGAAATTTTATATATGCAGGATGACATACATCTAGGAATGAAAAGCTCTAGTGAAAAGTAAAGTTCATAATAGTAAACTATCGTTAGGTATATTTAGGAAGAATAATGTATTCAAGTTGGAGAATGAGTATGAGACTATTACTAGTGGTGCTCAATTCAGGCTAAACACGACCGTTTTTACGGGTTACACACACCCAACTTCTTACATAGAAGCAATTCAACCGTTAGGTCAAATTGAGTTTCTAGTCAATAGATTCTCCAGTAGTCATTCTCTTTTTAGAAGAAATTAAGTTCCTAAATTTACCTATCGAAGAGTACCAAATATGAAGATTGCTTGGTTTACTAATACTTAGGGGGGCTAACTAAAGGGTTTCTAGTTCATTAAGCTACAGAATGAATATAACTAAAGTGTAAAGGAAAAGCAACCTATCAGACTAAGCGTATCCTAAGGCATTAATAAGATTATATGCATGAAGTAATTACTTATAAAATTTAAAAAGAGAACTTACCTCACGTCCTAGCTTTTCTTCGTAATGTCTCAGATGATGATCGACGTATGAATGATAGGTGAGTCGGATGCTGATCTTCTCCTTCGTCTGTGTCACTCCATGATCTTGGATTGAGTTCACTTTGGAGTTGATTCATGTAGTCTTCATCGCTAACACCTACATTAACAACATTTGAACTAGTAGCACATGTATCTATTTTATCTAAATGTTTATCTATTAAATTTTCTAAGATAACTAATTCATGTACAAGATCAAAATCCTCATCTTTGGCTTGACATTTTTCTTGATGAAAGTTTAAGAGATTTTTCCAAATATCATTTGCCGTTTTACAGAAAGATATTCTTTCATAATCAACTTTCGGCAAGGTTTTGTAAATAATTATTTTAGCTTCGTTATTTTTGTTATTCTTTGTTTTTAAATAATCATTTTGAGTTTCAAAATCTGTTTTTGTTTGACTTTCAAAATCCGTTTTTGTTGGTTGATAATCACCAATCGAAATGACATGCCAAAGATCTAGATCAATTGATTTCACATAATTTTCAAATTTATTTTTCCATTCAAGAAAAGTATAGTTTTCAAATAGTGATGGTTTTAGCAAAGATTCCCCTTCTAGATATTTTACGAATTCCATAGATCGATTCAAGTTTTAAAATACAGTATATTTTAAAGATCTTGATTGACGTGGCTCTTGATACCAATTGTGGAAAACTAGAAGGGGGGTTGAATAGTTTTACGTCTTTTTAATTTATTATAAAACCTTTGTTTTATACTTTTAAAAACTTTAGATTCTAGTTTGTTATGAAAAATAAAACATAAATCTTATTATTAGTTATACATGTATTCTTTTAAATTGATTGTAAAAGTTTTGGTTTCTTGAATGGATTTTCAATTTGATCTTTATGTGAAGTTGACCTCTAATTAATACTAGCAATTATATAAGCCTATGTGTATGAAAGTAATGATGATGCAAGTAAAGAAATAAATAAGGTATGGAAAGATCTAACCGAGACACGAGAGATTTATAGTGGTTCGGCTACAAGGACACCTTCCTTGCCCTACTCCACTCCCCGAGCACACCTTGCTCGAGAGTTTTCTTCACAACTTCAATAAGCTCCCTTATGGCGGAGAAAACCGTACACAACTTTGGCTTACACGGGTTTAACGACACAAAGCTAAATGTCGAGTTCTAATCGTAGCTAGAACCAATCTCACAACTTCTTCACAACTTATTCACGACTACTTCACAACGGCTTCACGACTGCTTCACGACTTCTTCACGACTTCAACACGACCGCTACACAACCTCTATGATGCGGCTTCACGACTTCAACACTATGTCTTCATGACTAAGACTTCACGACTTCAACATGACCGCTACACAACCTCTATGCTACGGCTTCACGACTTCAACACTAGGACTTCACGACTAGGACTTCATTGCTTCAACACGACCGCTACACAGCTTCTATGCTATGGCTTCACGACTTCAACACAAGAACTTCACGACTAGGACTTCACAACTTTAACACGACCGCTTCACAGCTTCTATGCTACGGCTTCACGACTTCAACACAAGGACTTCATGTCTTCTAAGCTACGGCTTCACAACTTCTACACCACGGGTTCACGACTTCTACACTTTGACCTCACAACTTCTATACCACAACTACTTATACAACATCTTCACTACTTACACACAACACTAATCTACAACACACACCTTACATACAAATGAATGAATGATTTACAAACTTTGTTAAACACACAAATTAAGTAACAAGATGATACTAAGTTGTAATACTTCTAATCTTGATTGATAGAAGTATTCTTCTTTTGCACTTGGATGGTGGAAGCTTGGATCACTTGGAAACCAATGCTTAAGATTACATGATCAAAGGTTTTTTAAGATATGAAATAAGATCTACAACAGAAAGTTTTAGTGCAAAAGGGTGAGTAAAAATCCAGGGGAAGGCTGGTATTTATAGGGAGAAAAACTGGACAGCTGGAGCCTACTGGAGCGGGGGCGGTCCCCTTAATTATTAAGGGGGCCGCCTAGTAAAATTAAGGGGGCCGCCCCTACTGAACGTTGGCCAATTTTGTCCTTTTGTGGGGAAGGTTTTTCTGGAACATTTTAACTGATTTTGGTTAAAAATTTGAATTCATATTTTTATAAAAGAATAAACATTTTTATTTAATACCAAAAATGTTTTTCAAAAATATATAAAATGTTTTTGATGTTTTATAAAAAATCTAGTTATTAAGAAAATGTTCCTTTGATCATATAATGCATTAAGCACTTGTTTATTCATACCTTAAGTGATTAAGTTGTAGAAATGAATATTTACAACTAAATACTTGTTTATTTGATAAGTTTATGTTTTAATGAGTTTACATTTTGTGATCATCAAAACATAGAGATATGAATAAATATTGATAATGTTTTTAGGCATTATTTATGTCAACATTGACCAAAATCGGAACCAAATAGACCAAAAACTAACCAAAATGCCAAAAGATATTGTGTTTTTGTGTTTATATATGTGCAGGCAACGGATAAACGAAAAACGATAAAAGACACAGAAAAACTGGGAAAACGAGCACGAGATTTGGTAAAGACTCAAAGCCGATGCCGGGAAAGATATTCTTCACACGGATTTAACTCGAGCTCAAGAATCCAAAAATGGCCCTTGGATAATTTCAGATTTACAACTTGGTCCCTAGATGATCTTTGGAGAAATGGAAGCTATGGTCCCTGAACTTTACATAATTTACAACAATAGTCCCTAAAACTAAATCCTAAAACTATTACTATAAACCTATCCGGATCTATATCTTAAACTAATCCCTCCAACCCAAACTTAAATCCACCAGCCCATCACCACCTATAAGCCCAAGCCCAACACCCCTTTTGCTAACTAAACCGGGGTCAAAATCCCCAATCTTAGTCAAACCCCGAATCAGTTAATACAATCCCTAATTTACCCACTACTCACCATCTCCTTCTACCCTAACTCCCGCCTAATCCCTGCTAACCACCCAACCATCACTATCACCTCCACTACCAGTTAAACCACCCACATGGGTTTGCCTTTGGTCCCCCCCCCTCCACCTTGGCAATCCCAGTTTCACCACTATTGATCTACGAATGAGATTCATTGTTTTGGAGGCCAAGAAATATCCAAGGGACATGATTGAAGAACAAAAGTATCAAGAAGGACTCCCCTCACAGAAGAAACACAAGGGATTGAAGGAAACCCTAGTTATTTTGGTATAAATAGGATAGAGTTGTATCAGTAGTTTTTTAGGTTTTATTTAGATATTTCTTTAAGGTATTTTGTAATTTCTTCTTTTATTTCAGTTGTAATTTACTTTTTATTTAATATAAGTCCATTTTGAATTAAAGTATTTTCATCTTATTTACTGCTTCTTTTGCTTATTTTGATTTTTTCTGCTCATCTGAATTTTAATATGTAGTTGATATGTAGTTAGCTAGTTTAAGTTATAGCTTATATTAGTCACTGCTTATAGTTTAAGATTTAAAAAAAAAAAAAAAAAAAAAAAAAAAAAAAAAAAAAAAAAAAAAAAGAAAAAAAAAAAGAAAGGCAAAACAGCCTAGTATAGAGGCTGTTTGTTTGAGCTTATTGTAGGATCAAAAAGTAACCACTGTTCATTTGCAACTTAGCTCACTTGGATTAGACTTAGTGTAAGCTTGATAAGCTGTTCTTAAGAGGGTTTTAGTCATTTTAATGCTATTTGAAGTTTTGAATCCATAAGTGCTACCATAGACCCTTTACTGCTAGTAAGCTCACATTAAGCTGTGGCTTATTTTGATCACTATTCCTGGCATAATTTGGTGTATAACAGTATTCTAAGTGAGCCTGCAAGTTTTGGTTTCATTTTATAAAGGTTAGCAAGATTTAGGTTCAAGATTATGCAACTGCTGCATCAGACAACACTTGTGCAAGACCTGCATAAAAATCTGCCTACCTCAGCTTTTTGAACTGCTTATATCTACTTATCTGCTTGGGATTATTTTCTGAAATTTGGTTTTCTTATGTCTAGTAGTAGTGGTTTCTTAGATCTGAGCTTTGTTTTCTATTTAGAGCTTATTAGATAGCTATAAATCAGTCTGCAATCAGCCCCCTGGACTGCTTAAGTCTGCATTTCAACAATCTCTCCTACTAGCATCTGATCTCAGCCCCAATTAGCATAGCAATTGTGGTTAGATTTTGGGCAATTTAGGAATATAAGTAGTCTGTCATATAAGCTATTAGCTTCTGCCATTGGATTCTCAAATTAAGCTCTGGACTAGCTTATAATTAAGCTGCAATTTGGCCTTTTGTTCACTGCATCTGTCATAAGTTTTTAACTGTGCAGCTGATTTACAGCTTATTGAATGAGCTTATTTGACTCTTATGTGTTGAATTAAGTTTCAATTAGTTACTTGAATCATCCCTGAGCTTCTTGTAATTTCTGGCCAAGTTTTGCTTAATTTGTGCTTATTTCAAGAGTGCTAATTGTACTGTTTGGCTTATTTAAGCTTATTCCTGTTCTGATTTTATTTTTCCTAGATAGCTTCTTTGATTTTACAATTACTCAAAAATTTTCAGAATTTTCCAAGTTGTTTTAATATTTTTAAATCATTTAAATAGTTTAAATTAGTTTTTAATTCATAAAAAATTATTAAAAAAATCAAAAAAATATTTTTCTTTTTTACAAAATTTTTTTTCTATATTTAGGATTTAAGAAAAATTATTTTGCATTTTTAGGGCTTAAATTTCAGAAAATCACTTTTATTTACGTTTTTAAAATTCGTTGCGTAACGTTTTTAAATTCCAATTTTCATTTTTTTACGTGCTTAGTTTACTTGTACCTATAGTTTAATTAGTTGTTTACATTTGTTATTTCATTATTCGTAGTGTAGAAATTAAAATATCTCACTTTTTACACATTCACAACACGTATCACGATCCCGAAATCACAATTCCATTCAATCTTCAATCGGGACAACGAACCTCGGGTTTTGCATATTTCCTTTGCAATTCTCCTTTTGGATATAAATTGATTGTGACAAGCCAATTTTTGGCGCCGCTGCCGGGGAAGGTTGACGTGAATTCGTGATTCCGTTTTTCGATTCGTGTTTTGAAGACCCTTCTCCCGGGAAGTTATCGTTTTATTTGTAAATATTTTCAAAAATATAAAATTCAAAAAAAAAAAAAAAAAAAAAAAAAAAAAAAAAAAAAAAAAAAAAAACCGCTAACACTTTTCCTAAAGTGTTAAAAATACCAAAAAAATCGTAAAACAACAAAACAATCGTGAAATCATTTGATTTCGGATTATCTTTCGATTACAACCTATACAAGTGGTTTAAGGATGGTTTTGACATTAAATTGCAAACCGAAAGAGGCGGGTTTTTAATCAGCTTTCGAGCGGACCTTTGCTTCTCCGCCACTCTGCGAGTAGTCTTAAGAGAAACGATATCGATTGAGGGATCGGTACCAAAAATATTGTGATTAATTTTTCTTTTAAATATAAAAAAATCCAAAAAGATTTTCTCTTCCAAATTATTTTTCTTTTTAATTTTTATTTTATTTTTGGTGTATGCACACCCGTTCTCAATCACACTTAATTGATAAATCTTCTCCAATACCGACTCGTCGTTCTCGTCGACGCAAAAGAGTTAACGTACCCGAGTTACGTCCTCAAGTTGATACTCCCATTACCGAAATGGCCGAGGATCAACGTACCATGCAAGAGTTACTCCAATGTCCCACCGTGGGATATGGAGATGCTATTGTTATACCACCAAATAACAACACAAACTTAAAACTCGAAACCGGTTTAATACAACTTGTCACGGGTAATCAATTTCATGGTTTTGAGAGGGAGGATCCCCACGCACACATCCGATGGTTTATCCAATTGACATCTATACACCATCATAAGGATGTCCCTCATGACTCTATCAAATTAAGGTTATTCCCATTTTCCCGCGGGGGGGGGGGGGGGGGGGGGGGGGGGGCAGCCCGGATTTGGCTTGAAAAAGAACCCCCTCAATCGATCCATACTTGGGAAGATCTCGTCAAGAAATTCGTGAATTATTTCTTTCCTCCATCCAAAATGACTAATGCCAGGAATGAAATCACAAATTTCAAGCAACGATTTGATGAAAACTTTGGTGAGGCATGGGAACGATTCAAGGATCTCCTACGGAAATGCCCACATCACGGTTTCTCGGAATTACATCAAATCGATACGTTCTACAATGCCTTAACTCAATCAGATCAGGATTCACTCAACGCAGCCGCCGCCGGTGGCAATATTTTGAGTCGAATGCCGAAAGATATCTTAACGATTATCGAAAACAAATCCAAAGTTCCCACTTCACGAAACAAACCGGTTGTTTCGAAAGTGAATTCTTCCACCCCTTCTTCTTCATCGGCCCAGCCATCGGAGATGGCCGAGCTTGCCGATGCTATCCGGATGATGATGAAAGAGTTTAAGCTCCAGAATCAGAAACCGGAGCCCGTCAAAGCAGTTACAGAAACTTGTGTTATATGTGGTGGTCCCCATCCTTACCATAATTGTGCAGCTACCGATAGCCAAGTTTGCAATGCTACCGTAGCAGCTGCAAACTACAATCAAAATCAAGGATTTCGTCCTCAAAATGTTAGCAACCAAATGGGACCACCCGGTTTTCCACCCGTTCAAAACAACCAAAACCGTTTTCCTCAAACCAACCAAGGTTACAATCAAAATCAAAATTACAACCAAAATCGGGGAAACAATTATCAAGCTCCACCGCAACAAGTCTATCAACCTCCTCCTGCCCAAGTTGCACCTTCTCCCGACTTTGCGAGTTATGTGAAAGCCCGATGCTAGCATACGAACTATGCAAGGTCAAATCAACAATATGAGAGCTGTCTTTCGGAAGGAGATTGATACGACGATATCTCGACAAACAAACGAGCTTAAGCAAATGATGAGTGGATTTTTTCAAATGAATCAACCCTCAACCTCGGGAACATCTTCTCTTCCTAGCAACACAATTGCTAACCCGAGGGGTGATATGAAAGCAATTACCACCCGAAGTGGTGTTTCATATGATGGACCCACGGCTCCGACTACCGCTTCTTCTCTTCCTCCCAAGGTAGTTGTCCGTGAGACCGAGGTGACAAAGGACACGGAACTTCCTATTAATAATGGAAGAACCGAAAACGTCCAACCTCCGGTTGTCCAACCTTCTAAATCTAAGGATGTGCTTGAGTCCGAAAAAGCTCCCATAAAAACAACACTTCCTTATCCATCGAGATTGAATGATCAAAAGCTCCGCGAAAAAGCTTCAAATCAAATGGAAAAATTCTTCCAAATCTTTCAAGAATTGCATTTCGATATAAGCTTCGCGGATGCTTTACTTCTGATGCCTAAGTTTGTTTCCACCATCAAGAGTTTATTGAGCAACAAGGAAAAATTAATTGAATTAGCAAAAACTCCGTTAAATGAACACTGCTCAGCGGTTCTCCTAAAAAAGCTTCCGGAAAAGCTTGGAGATCCCGGAAAATTCCTCATTCCATGTGAATTTCCGGGATGGTTGAATGCTACGCCTTGGCCGATCTTGGTGCAAGCATCAACCTAATGCCGCTCTCCGTTTGGAAAAAACTTTCTCTGCCCGAATATACCCCCACTTGCATGACCCTCGAGCTTGCGGACCGGACCATAACCCGTCCACTTGGAATAGCCGAGGATGTCTTTGTCAAGGTTGGGAAATTCCATTTTCCCGCCGATTTTGTGGTGGTTGATTTTGATGCTGACCCCCGGGTTCCTCTAATTCTCAGAAGATCATTTTTGAGGACCGGGCGGGCTTTGATTGATGTGTATGGAAAAGAAATAACTTTAAGAGTTGATAATGAGAATGTAACGTTTAAAATAAATCAAAACTCTAAACCGCTAACCGATAAATGCAACGTTGCTACGGTGAATCAAAAATCTGATCCCGTAATCACTTCCAAAAGAAGTGATTCAATTCTTTCAAGATTTGCGGTTAAGAGTATGTCAGAAAAACTTGCTGAGCTCAAAGCTCTGAAAATTACACCCGGTTCAAGCAAATGGTTTGCAAGTTGTTCCGCGGATGTAAAGAGTATTCTTGATGATGATGAACCAGATTCGGAGATCACAACGGAAGTGGAGGAAATTGCTAGCTCTAAGAGCACACCACTTGTCCCACCTCCGGAATCGGTTTATCGAATTGAGGTTGGTGAACCAAATGTTTCCGACCTTTCCCCTTCTCTCACACCGGTTGAGGGAAGTGTTTCCACTATGGAAGAGCTCGATGATCCAATTTCACCGGAAATTGATGACACCGTATCTGATCCGGAGGGAGATATTCGTTTAATTGAAGAATTGCTATACAATGAGCCGTCATCTTCACTCCCTCCAACGGAAATTAAAGAAGAAAAGCTTCCTAAATCCGTT
Organism: Artemisia tridentata subsp. tridentata; assembly: GCA_021014915.2. Classification (NCBI taxonomy): domain Eukaryota; kingdom Viridiplantae; phylum Streptophyta; class Magnoliopsida; order Asterales; family Asteraceae; genus Artemisia; species Artemisia tridentata. The sequence goes on from CP139503.1 coordinate 371,615,076, forward strand.
CAAGTTGTTGATTCTAAATCAGAAGAACAAAGTAGTGGCAGTACCACTTCTAGTATTGATTCTCTTCTTGAGGAGTTCGCCGATGAACTCGCTCACATCGATCCAATCCCACAGGGGGATGAGGACGATGACTTTGATTTTGAATCTGATCTTAAAGAATTGGAATTTTTGCTGAACCATGATCCATCTAAATGTGATTCTTATCCTGAGGAGTTCACCGATGAACTCGCTCACGACGACTCAATTCCATCAGAAAATGATGATGATCTTTTCGACTTTCATGCTGATCTTAAAGAAGTTGAAAAACTTTTATACCATTCTCCATCATCTGATTCTTACACCGAGCTTAATGATTTACAAGATGATGATGACCTCTTCGATTTTAGGGCCGATCAAACCGAATGGAAAAATCTTTTATATGGCAAACCTAGTGATGAAAAAGGCCCTAAAATGGAAACCATAATTGAGGATGCTACAATTGTTTCTAATGACTTATCTCCTCATTCTCCCGAGGATGATTTCCTTTTCTCCATTGAGTCTCCCATCGAGTACCCTGCTGAGTTTTCTTGTGAAGACAAAGTGTTTAATCCAGGCATACTCGATGATGGTAAAATTCATCCTTTGATGAAATTGACTCTTGATAAGAATTTAAAGTTTCCCGCCTCATCTAAGGAACTTTTAATTCTGGAGAAAATTGATTCCCCTCTACTTCTTTCCCCTCTACTTCTTTCTGGTCAAAAACTCCCGTTCTGCATGGAGTTGTCTTTGATTGAAACTTTACTATCGTTTCCAGCCAGAAACGAAGACAAAGTTTTTGACCCCGGCATCACCGCTTTTATCTTCTGAAGCCGTGGGTATCTCATCGGAGTGGAACTTTCATATGCTTCAATGTTTATTCAAACATCTTGAATGAAAGTCCGATTGAGATTATCTTTTCCACTTGCTCCCCCAAGGACAACTAAATTCGGGGTCGAGTCAAGCTACGTGACTCGGTTATAAAAAAACAAAGCGCTTCGTGGGAGGCACCCCATGCTTATCCATCTATCTTCTTATCTATTTTCTAATAAAGTGACGTGAGGAGGGCTACCTCTTCCAATCTTGTGTTTCGTGGTTGTTTGTGTTTGTCCAGGTTAGCCCGATTGATGAAGACTCTCGTGCTCGTGGTTTGCTTCTCTCCACTCGAGTTTCATCATTCGTTGCTTATCCAATATCCTAAAATCTTATCGTTTTACATCTATCTTTTGGCATAATTAATAAACGGCCTTAGATTTTTGTAGGAGAACCCTTACCTTTAAGACATTGAGGACAATGTCTCATATTAGTCTGGGGGGGGGGGGGGGTAATCTTTCGATTTGATTTTTGCCATGCATTTTTGCCGTTTTCTCATGCAACCCCGTTTTTCCTCCAAAATTGAAAAAAAATCCAAAAAAATGAGAAAATTTAAAAAAAATTTGCAAAAATATAATAAATTTTGACATTTTTGTTGACTTTTCGCTGGTGAGAGTAAGAATAAAATTCTGACTTGACCGGGCGTGTTGAGCCCTAGCTTGTCCCCTTAACCATTTATAATTTATAAGCTCGTGCTAGTCTTTTACACAAGGAGCTATAAAACGCGAATTCTTTTCAAGAGTTTGCAAGTTCCCGTATCGACTTTATATATGCATGGCTTGATTATAAGGCTAAGCATTCGCGGATCTTATTATTTAAGATTTTAAATTTGCGAAGAACGAGAAATGATAGAGTTTATTTAGAAGTTAGATTGCTAAACGTGGAGTAGTTGGTTCTCTTTAGAGCTCATCAAAGTTACTTGTGGCCTTTTGCTCCCACAAAATTGTTTCACTATATATATTTGTAAGAATAATTAAAGATGTTAGGTTTTGCCGATGATTAGTTCTTAGTCTTCTTAAAAGAATCCTTGTTTTGAAAATTGGGTACACATCAAGGTTACTTAATAAATACGTTTAATAATAATAAGATAAGTGCTTTAAGCTACAGATTCAAGATCGGGCCTTGGATCCTTATTTCCGGAAGGCGTTTAGGTCTTGGCTACCCTCTTGCACCGGCCCTTGGACCTCTAGTTCAGGAATGTGTGAGGTCTTGGTCTAACCACCTTGGATCCTCATTTCAGGAATGTCTAGAGTCTTGGAACTCTCCGTTGTAACGGCCCTTGGATCATTTATGCCGGAAAGTGTAAGGTCTTGGAATTAAACCGTGAAGGTCCGTCGTTTAGGGTACGCAAGTGAAAAGTTAGTAAAAAAAAAAAAAAAAAAAAAAAAAAATGAAATGAAAAATGAAAAAGGATGAAAAATAAAAAAAATAAAAATAAAAAATGCAAAAGTCAAAAATATAAATAAAAACCTTGATGTGGACCTCATGTTCAGAAGCAACGGTTCTCGAGAGAAGATTGAAAACTACTTAGCGTCTTAATTTAGTATCTTTATCGGCACTAAAACTTATCAAAACGAGAATATGAAGCAATTCATTTCTCACCAAAAATAAAATAAATAGAGGCAAATTAGGAAAATGGGAGCAAGAGGTAATTACACAAGTAACTTTCATGGGTAGTGTTGGCATCTAACTTGTAAATAGACAATGATTTCGTTTTTAAGCTTAGTTTGGGGACTCGTGAAAAATCAGGAACGACGAATTTTATCCGTATGGTCACTTCTTTATGAGTCGTGTTTCCTACTCGATGACCCTAAAAGTTATTGAAAGATAATGATTGTCAACAAAACCGTCACAATAGAAAAATACAAAAATAGAATAAAAAGGAAAATCGGGGAGTTTTTAGAACTTAAGATTTCTTAATCTCTTTTGAAAATTTTGCTACTTCTCAAAGTTAGTAAAAAGAGATTGGAAATTTTTGGTTTTGAAAACGTGTTTTTATAACATTGCGTGAGGACACAGCAATATCTTAGTCTGGGGGAATTTTGGTATGTGCTTAAACACATACCATTATTTGACCAAAACCGGACCCAAATAGACCAAAAACTAACCAAAATGCCAAAAGATATTGTGTTTTTGTGTTTATATATGTGCAGGCAACGGATAAACGAAAAACGACAAAAGACACAGAAAAACTGGGAAAACGAGCACGAGATTTGGTAAAGACTCAAAGCCGATGCCGGGAAAGATATTCTTCACACGGATTTAACTCGAGCTCAAGAATCCAAAAATGGCCCTTGGATAATTTCAGATTTACAACTTGGTCCCTAGATGATCTTTGGAGAAATGGCAGCTATGGTCCCTAAACTTTGCATAATTTACAACAATAGTCCCTAAAACTAAATCCTAAAACTATTACTATAAACCTATCCGGATCTATATCTTAAACTAATCCCTCCAACCCAAACTTAAATCCACCAGCCCATCACCACCTATAAGCCCAAGCCCAACACCCCTTTTGCTAACTAAACCGGGGTCAAAATCCCCAATCTTAGTCAAACCCCCAATCAGTTAATACAATCCCTAATTTACCCACTACTCACCATCTCCTTTTTCCCAAACTCCCGCCTAATCCCTGCTAACCACCCAACCATCACTATTGATGAAGCGAAAAGTGTACCGCTTTTAAGGGGTCATTTAAGCCCTAAATCGTATTTATTTGATCAAATATTGCCCTAAATCGTTCCTTTTGTCATTTTAGGTACTTTTGAGGAGAAATCTGGAAAAGGAGGCATTTTGGACGTTTTTGGAGCATAAAAGTGAAGAAAACGACAAAGTCTCAAAATCGGCTAAAAGTTACCTTTGACGGCGTCATGGCTTGGCAAGAAAAAGGTGGATGCGAAAATTACTCATGATAAGCCAGAGAAATTTGCATGGGAATTCTGACGGCGTCACCCTTTGGAATGATCAAGGCCGTCACGGCTTAATTTAAAGAGGGACGGCGTCACGCCTAATTCTGACGGCGTCAAGCCTTGATAAGCCAGAACGGATTTTGGAGAGCTAAAGAGGGACGGCGTCAAGAAGGTCATCCGGGAACCCTAAAAGCGGCGAGGTGACGGCGTCACACTCCATAACGTGACGCCGTCAGATCTGAAAGTCTATATATAGTTTTGCAATTTTTTGTCATTAGTGTGGAACTTATTGGGGAACTTTGTGTGTGAAAACCCTAAGACGATTTTAGCAGCTTTTTCAAGGCTTTTTGCCTTGAGATCTTCCATGTTACATTGAAGATAAGTTATCAATTAATCATTCAATACGTCTATGTGTTGTTTGATTCTATCTTGTTCTTGTCTTTTGTTTAACATGCTAGGCTAGATTTATCTTGTGTTTGCTTAGATCTAATGAAACCTAGCTATTGATTATTGGTTATTAGTGTGTTATTAGTTGTATTGGATGATTTTTCATCTATGTTAGGCTTAAGAAAACTGGCTAACTTCCTATTCGGTAACTTGCTTGAACGTCTTAAGAAACATGAACCAATGCGTACTAAGGTTTTTATGGTTGTATTTAATGCACAAACGAATTCTAGTGATCCCATGTTAGGAGCTTCTTAGCCGGCTCGACATAGGAGTGAAGTAGGAGCTTGTAGAGTTGGGGAAGTACGTACGCCACCCCACGATTGGTATTAAGGAATACACCCGTCATCCACGCAATTAATACACACTAATCAACCGGTAAAAGATAGTTAGGGAGTAAGGAAATCTAAGTAAACACATTCCTCTCCACATAAGTTTTACCACCTTTTCATTTTCTGTTATTTTATTTTATTTGCATTCGTAGTAATTTGGGTTAGTTGACTAGCAACTAATTCCGCCCACTCTTTCAAACCCGAGATTTTACTTGCTTTCATAAAATTATAAAAAACATAAAAAGAATCTTCTCTCACCCTTAGACCTATTAGAGTAGTTTTTCATACCTAACGAACACTATTCCCTGTGGAGAACGATCAATCCCCCGTACTTACCACTACAGTATACTACATCGGTCAGGTACACTGCCTGGTGGGGTTGTAAGCCTCTTGAGATCCCTCGAGAGGTAAAACCTGTTGTAAGGTTGCAAAACCACGCATCAAGTTTTTGGCGCCGCTGCCGGGGAATAGTTATTGTTTAGGTTGAATTTTTATTTTATAGGTCTACTCACTAGATTCCTTTCTAGTGAGATTTTTATTTTATTTTTTTTCTAGGTTTTCTTTAGTCTATCTTATTTCTTTGTATTTTTGTTTGTGACACCTTCCACCTTCCTCATGAGTAATAGTGATCGCTTGATCCCTGTTATTCATATTTTCCGCCGTGTAAATTTCCAACTACCCATTCTCGCCCCCATCATGGAAAACAACAACCTTTCACCCGACCACCACTTTGGTAACAATTCTGAGATGGAGGAGTCTGATCATGAGAATGAATATGTTAGTCCGTTTTACTACTCAGACTCCGATGAGGATGCCGGTAATGGAGAAGTAGTTAACGAGGAATGGGGAAAAGATGAAATTGATCCCTTTAAGTATGTTGACCCTAGGACTAAGTTCGAAAAGGATAGCCTCTTTAACATGCAATTTCCGTGTAAGATTGGTTATCATGATTTTTATGCTTATCTGAACTCATCTTTGCCTATGAACATTATCTCTCGCGCTAATTATAATAAAATCATGGTAGATGAGCTAGAATATCAAGGAGATAACATTGTTGCTAGGACTAAGCCACTACACGTATTCGTTGGAAGTTTTGTGTATTTGGTGGAATTTATGGTTATGGAGAACTTAGGAGAATTCATTGATAACAAATTAACCCAAGTCATTTTTGGAGAACCCTTCAAAAGGTTGACCAACCTTGACGAAAAACTTGTGGACGGGTTAATTACATTCTCGGATGGGGATGAAGATTTTACTTACCAAATGCCCCGAGCACATCCTAGGTTTAAAAACTACTCCATTGAATCTTGCAATAGACTTGTGCCTCTTGATTTGTTAAGTGAGAATGATAAGAGGAAGGGGCTCAAATATCCACAAGAAAGATGAGGCAACAATTAGATGGCTCACACTCGGATACGTGAGCATAAGCGACACTAGATGAGCCTTACTTTGAGTCTAGCTACAAGACTCGTTAATAAAGAAAAGCGCTTCTTGGGAGGCAACCCAAGTTTTATTTGCTTTGTGTGTTTATTTATTTGTTTGTTTGATTTTATTTGTTTCCGTATGTGTGTTTAATTTTTATTATTATTGATTCATGTTCAAAACTAATTTGTGAAAATGCTTTATTTTGTTTTTAACTTCGTCTTAACTACATATAAAGGTATTTTGCAAAAGTTAAGTGTAAGGGAAATCTAAATCGGTTTATTAGAACACAAATGAACATGAATCGTAATAATAATAAATGAACATACATATTAGTATTTGTTTGAGTCAAATGCTTGTATCGAGTCATAATGATGTTTTGCAGGATTTCCAGGAAGTAAGGTATAGGTTTTTCAAAAAAAATTTCCGGAAACGTAACATGAGAATTCTGTCAGATCATTTCTGACGGCGTCAGGCTTTACAACCTGACGGCGTCAGGTTTAATTTTCTGAAATTTTTTTTAAAAGTTTTGTTTTCATAAAAAGTTTTTATTAAATCTCTAGCTTATAATCTCCAGGAATCTGCAAAATTATCATTCCATAAGCATTATATCCTTATATATAGAGTTTATCCCGCCGATGTTATGCAGGTTTTCGTGTTTGTTTTCTCAGGTTTAACAGGTTATTTTGGACAAGGAAATGTTTTGGATCATGCTTTTGGCGATGCATTAGTCATGGAGCTTCAACATTACCTTGGAAGAAGATTTAACCATGTTACTTCATTATCCACCGAACGAATCAGGGGAGTATTTGATTTCATTCTTTTACTTTATGCTTTTACATCTTGTTATTTGAACATTGGGGACAATGTTCATCTTAAGTGTAAGGGGGGGTAAAAGTACGATTAGAGAATGCTATTACGCTTGATTTTTGTTTGTTTAATGGTGGATGTGTAATAAAACTGAGAGAAATACTTGTTAGGGCAATTTTAGTGCCAAATTTAAATTTTTTTACAACATTTAGGAGTGAAACTTTAGTTCTAATAAGCGTCTCATGGATAGGAATTATATGACTAGCACAAAAACCGTACCACTAAAAAATTTTCCACCCCCAAATATGTGAGGTTCGCCCCTAGAATTGGTAGGAAAAACATTTATGCTATGATGTGTGTACCGGTAGCACTTAGATTCTAGAACTTGCGTTAGGACCATTCCGAGGCCACAAGTGAGACTACATTCGTGTAGTTAGATTTACTACATGATAAGAGGCATTAGGATTAACCCATTGTTTTACAACTGTGTTTTTGTTATAATTACATTGGCTACATTGGTCAAGTAATTCTCCTACACCCTTTGCGTTGTACTCATTTTTAGTACACGATACCCCTAGTACACCCCTCAGAGCCTATCTTTTCGTTTCTAACTTTTAGCATTTTACTTAAAGGAAGAATTTGTTTACACCCCACTTAAATGTACACCCAAATTGCCTTAGCCTACCTTGTATGCACTCTTCTTTAGTGCATTATTGTGAAAACATTTGTTTAAACCCCAAGTTAATTATCTAATTGATTACATGGTTGCTAAGTCGAGTCATATCCTTGTACATATTGTTTTGGGACGATTGGGACTCATGGGTAAAGTACTAGTGTAATGGAGTAATGGGGAAGAACATCATTTATTACCCCCATATGTGCTAAATATTTTAAAAGTACTCCAAGTGTTTTGATTATCTTAATTCGAGTCATTAGAATAGTTATTTGTAAAGTTATGTAAAAGTTCAAGTGTAAGGGGAATGCAACGCCCCTATGATGTATTATTTTGGATGGTAGGGCAAAAGTGTATGCAAAAAAAAAAAAAAAAAAAAAAAATCGAAAAAATCAAGAAAAATACAAAAAAAAAAATGAGAAAAAGAAAAGTAGAAAAAACATACGGACTACCATCCCGTTTCATTTTATGTTTATTTTATGTTTTTGTTATTTTGTTTTTAGCTTAAGATTGAGTCGAGTCTTGGCTTAGCAACATTGTATAGTACATGTAATTAATCAAGATCTTTAACTCGCCACCAGTAAAATATCCTTTATCCAACAAAACCGTGTTTTCCTTTTCCCTACACCTAACGTTATAACCCATTTAAAAGCCCTCTTTGATAGTTTATCTTAGGTGCTTACGCCTAGTGGAGGAGGTTTTCAATCCTTTCCCAAGCCTATGGTAATCTATTTGTTATGACAGGTAGTGAGAGATATTATCCGTTTTCATTTATGAGATTTATTTTGATGACACTTGAGAGATGTGAGTATCTAAACACTACTTGTGAGGTGCTAGTTTGTAATCTCCGTGCTTATTATGATTAAAGTGGAACGAATATTTGTTGTAATTACTTTTATGTTAGCATTAAATGACCCCTAACTTGTATTTTGATTAGAATAAAAGCGCATTTGCTTGAGGACAAGCAAATCTCAAGTGTAAGGGTATTTGATGAAGCGAAAAGTGTACCGCTTTTAAGGGGTTATTTAAGCCCTAAATCGTATTTATTTGATCAAATATCGCCCTAAATCGTTCCTTTTGTCATTTTAGGTACTTTGGAGAAGAAATCTGGAAAAGGAAGCATTTTGGACGTTTTTGGAGCATAAAAGTGAAGAAAACGACAAAGTCTCAAAATCGGCTAAAAGTTACCTTTGACGGCGTCAGATATTAGTCTAGACGGCGTCATGGCTTGGCAAGAAAAAGGTGGATGCGAAAATTACTCATGATAAGCCAGAGAAATTTGCATGGGAATTCTGACGGCGTCACCCTTTGGAATGATCAAGGCCGTCACGGCTTAATTTAAAGAGGGACGGCGTCACGCCTAATTCTGACGGCGTCAAGCCTTGATAAGCCAGAACGGATTTTGGAGAGCTAAAGAGGGACGGCGTCAAGAAGGCCATCCGGGAACCCTAAAAGCGGCGAGGTGACGGCGTCACACTCCATAACGTGACGCCGTCAGATCTGAAAGTCTATATATAGTTTTGCAATTTTTTGTCATTAGTGTGGAACTTATTGGGGAACTTTGTGTGTGAAAACCCTAAGACGATTTTAGCAGCTTTTTCAAGGCTTTTTGCCTTGAGATCTTCCATGTTACATTGAAGATAAGTTATCAATTAATCATTCAATATGTCTATGTGTTGTTTGATTCTATCTTGTTCTTGTCTTTTGTTTAACATGCTAGGCTAGATTTATCTTGTGTTTGCTTAGATCTAATGAAACCTAGCTATTGATTATTGGTTATTAGTGTGTTATTAGTTGTATTGGATGATTGTTCATCTATGTTAGGCTTAAGAAAACTGGCTAACTTCCTATTCGGTAACTTGCTTGAACGTCTTAAGAAACATGAACCAATGCGTACTAAGGTTTTTATGGTTGTATTTAATGCACAAGCGAATTCTAGTGATCCCATGTTAGGAGCTTCTTAGCCGGCTCGACATAGGAGTGAAGTAGGAGCTTGTAGAGTTGGGGAAGTACGTACGCCACCCCACGATTGGTATTAAGGAATACACCCGTCATCCACGCAATTAATACACACTAATCAACCGGTAAAAGATAGTTAGGGAGTAAGGAAATCTAAGTAAACACATTCCTCTCCACATAAGTTTTACCACCTTTTCATTTTCTGTTATTTTATTTTATTTGCATTCATAGTAATTTGGGTTAGTTGACTAGCAACTAATTCCGCCCACTCTTTCAAACCCGAGATTTTACTTGCTTTCATAAAATTATAAAAAACATAAAAAGAATCTTCTCTCACCCTTAGACCTATTAGAGTAGTTTTTCATACCTAACGAACACTATTCCCTGTGGAGAATGATCAATCCCCCGTACTTACCACTACACTATACTACATCGGTCAGGTACACTGCCTGGTGGGGTTGTAAGCCTCTTGAGATCCCTCCAGAGGTAAAACCTGTTGTAAGGTTGCAAAACCACGCATCAACTATCACCTCCACTACCAGCTAAACCACCCACATGGGTTTGCCTTTGGTCCCCCCCCCTCCACCTTGGCAATCCCAATTTCACCACTATTGAACTACGGATGAGATTCATTGTTTTGGAGGCCAAGAAATATCCAAGGGACATGATTAAAGAACAAAAGTATCAAGAAGGACTCCCCTCACAGAAGAAACACAAGGGATTGAAGGAAACCCTAGTTATTTTGGTATAAATAGGATAGAGTTGTATCAGTAGTTTTTTAGGTTTTATTTAGCTATTTCTTTAAGGTATTTTGTAATTTCTTCTTTTATTTCAGTTGTAATTTACTTTTTATTTAATATAAGTCCATTTTGAATTAAAGTATTTTCATCTTATTTACTGCTTCTTTTGCTTATTTTGATTTTTTCTGCTCATCTGAATTTTAATATGTAGTTGATATGTAGTTAGCTAGTTTAAGTTATAGCTTATATTAGTCACTGCTTATAGTTTAAGAGTTAAAAAAAAAAAAAAAAAAAAAAAAAAAAAAAAAGGGCAAAACAGCCTAGTATAGAGGCTGTTTGTTTGAGCTTATTGTAGGATCAAAAAGTAACCACTGTTCATTTGCAACTTAGCTCACTTGGATTAGACTTAGTGTAAGCTTGATAAGCTGTTCTTAAGAGGGTTTTAGTCATTTTAATGCTATTTGAAGTTTTGAATCCATAAGTGCTACCATAGACCCTTTACTGCTAGTTTAAGCTCACATTAAGCTGTAGCTTATTTTGATCACTATTCCTGGCATAATTTGGTGTATAACAGTATTCTAAGTGAGCCTGCAAGTTTTGGTTTCATTTTATAAAGGTTAGCAAGATTTAGGTTCAAGATTATGCAACTGCTGCATCAGACAACACTTGTGCAAGACCTGCATAAAAATCTGCCTACCTCAGCTTTTTGAACTGCTTATATCTACTTATCTGCTTGGGATTATTTTCTGAAATTTGGTTTTCTTATGTCTAGTAGTAGTGGTTTCTTAGATCTGAGCTTTGTTTTCTATTTAGAGCTTATTAGATAGCTATAAATCAGTCTGCAATCAGCCCCCTAGACTGCTTAAGTCTGCATTTCAACAATCTCTCCTACTAGCATCTGATCTCAGCCCCAATTAGCATAGCAATTGTGGTTAGATTTTGGGCAATTTAGGAATATAAGTAGTCTGTCATATAAGCTATTAGCTTCTGCCATTGGATTCTCAAATTAAGCTCTGGTCTAGCTTATAATTAAGCTGCAATTTCGCCTTTTGTTCACTGCATCTGTCATAAGTTTTTAACTTTGCAGCTGATTTACAGCTTATTGAATGAGCTTATTTGACTCTTATGTGTTGAATTAAGTTTCAATTAGTTTATGTTCCCAAAGGAGAATTGCAAAGGAAATATGCAAAACCCGAGGTTCGTTGTCCCGATTGAAGATTGAATGGAATTGTGATTTCGGGATCGTGATACGTGTTGTGAATGTGTAAAAAGTGAGATATTTTAATTTCTACACTACGAATAATGAAATAAAAAATGTAAAAAAACTAATTAAACTATAGGTACAAGTAAACTAAGCACGTAAAAAAATGAAAATTGGAATTTAAAAACGTTACGCAACGAATTTTAAAAACGTAAATAAAAGTGATTTTCTAAAATTTAAGCCCTAAAAATGCAAAATAATTTTTCTTAAATCCTAAATATAGAAAGAAAGTTTTGTAAAAAAGAAAAATATTTTTTTGATTTTTTTAATAATTTTTTATGAATTAAAAACTAATTTAAACTATTTAAATGATTTAAAAATGTTAAAACAACTTGGAAAATTCTGAAAATTTTGGAGTAATTTTAAAATCAAAGAAGCTATCTAGGAAAAATAAAATCAGAACAGGAATAAGCTTAAATAAGCCAAACAGTACAATTAGCACTCTTGAAATAAGCACAAATTAAGCAAAACTTGGCCAGAAATTACAAGAAGCTCAGGGATGATTCAGACATGCTGTCCAAAGACTCATTTGTTGTGGCTGCAAAGTTTTCAAACTGATGTTTGAGGAGAGTTTTATGTGTTTTCTTGGTGGCATCATTTCCACCAAATCTAGCCACAATAGCTTCAAAAAGGGTTTTAGCATCTTTGTACTTGTTGAAGATCAAAAGCTGATCATTTGGAATAGTCATCAGTAGCATACTCCTGGCTATTAGATCATTTCTCTTTTGAATTCTTTCTTTTGCGCTTGATGGGTTTACTTGCACATGTGTTACAAGTGCATCGTTTACTGTGGAGGTGGTGATTGAGGGTTTGAATGAGTTTCCTTCTTCAATAATCTCCCAAAGTGCATAGTCTTGCACTTGAAAGTATTGTTCTACCCTCAGTCGCCACATATCAAACTCATTTTGCTTGAGTAATGGAAGTTTAGCAGCAACATTTGTTTGAATGTGTTCAACGTCCATGGTTCTTTTAAATTGTAAATATCAGCCTAGCTCTGATACCACTTGTGAAGGATTATACAAACACTTGGGATGTGAATCTTAGTAACGTGTTTGGGATATTTATGTATGAATGTGATGTAGTATGCGGAATCTACTATAACACACTTAAAAGAACACAAAGGTGATGAGTTATGTAAACGTGAGTAGTAATGAACAATGAACACAACTTTAGTAACACAAAACGATTCAATATTATTGATGAAATAATACGGATGATCTAACTATCACCAGGATTACAAAGTAACCTTGAATCTTTGATTGTAAAAGGATTTGTGAAATGAGTAACTAAGTTACTAGAGAGGTTGTTCTGTTTTTGGTTATTAGTTGAAGAGATGCATGCACGAAGGTGGTGACTAAGGGAACCTTTTATAGAATAAGGTACCCTTATTACAAGTTGTCAAGTTGTTGAATATAATAAGATACTTTGACTATTCTAGCCTACAATTAAATACAACTACCAATGTAACAACTCTGTATATTCTTCTGCACAAACATGTGAAGACTGAACTACTTCTACATTACGTATTACATTGTACAAAGACTAATAATTCAATAAATATCTACAAACAAATATCTATCAACTTGATCATAATCTTGGCAGGACCTTTATCAACTAGCAATACCTTCTCACCCAGAAGGTACTGTTAGTACATCTTCATCTTCTTCAAAATCAACTAGCAGGCTCTTTGGCATATCTGGCAGGCTCTTTGACTTGAACATTTTATTCCCAACAGTCTTCTTAAGCCCTTCATCTTTCATACTTGTTTCATTCTTCACTTGTGGTTTTGTACTTATCAACTCAAATTATAATTCCCAACAATATTCCCCTAGTTGATAATCACAAAACCTTCTTGATCTTTCATGAATGAAATCTTCCCCTTAAGATCACCACGTGAACTTAAATAACATGCTCTACCAAGGATCTTCAAGTTGCAATTCTTCTTTATAAATCTTCTTCCCCTTTTTGTAATCATCAATTAGGGGACAAAAATATGCAACCTTGATCTTCATAACCACGAATCAGCACCGTAATTCCAATCTAGTCTTCTAATGTCTCGAATTACCCACCATTACGAACACCAAAATGCTTACTTTTATAAATGAACTCAAGACAGAAAAATCTCAAATCTTCAGTAAAAATACCAATGAGCAGCTATAAAAACCTTCACCTCAATGTAGCATATAAATGGTTAATCATTTGAACAATAAGCTTCCCCTGAAACCCATATGTTAACCATTTGTGGAATCTTCAATTCTGTAAGCTGTATGTAATGATGAAGAAAACTAACCATTACCAACTTGATGCTGAAGTAGAATAACCCAATCTTGTGTCTTATGTCTTGTACTAAATACGACTTCGAATGTATACTTAACATATAGGGAGACCGCAATCTCTTGACAATAAACTCATCTTCAATGAGACACTGAGCACAATAACGTAACTCCTTAAAGTGTTTGTCAATTCGTAGTCATCACTTGAACGAACGAACAAGTTACCTCCTGCTAAAAGGTATGATAAAACACAAACCCGAATAATTCTACTTCATCTTCAAATAAGTAACAAATAACCTTCTTCGCCAATGAGAACAAATAATAACGAGCCATAAATCTTTAAGAACGGAAACCAAAATCCAAAAATCAAACATCGTCTTTTGTGTGTGTTTTCCCCTCGTGTGTATGTTGGAACCAACTTGTGGATCGGTAGGATGCCTATGTAATCACAAGCACACTACAAGAGAATCTCTGAATACGAATGAGAAAAGAAAAGAACTAAGACAATGATCCTCTATGGATCGTATAATGAACTAAAAGATGATTTTATTGAAGATTGTTAACTTACAAAGATGTCCAAAACTCATAGACGGGGTGTTCCTTTTATAATGACAAGGAACCCTAACCCTAACCCGTCCTACAAGAATACGTGTAAAGAGATAAACATGATCTCTTCTAAAAATAAACTTACTAAACATACGGATAACTAACAATAATATCCGCAGCAACAAACACTATCAGCAGAAACAAAATATAACTATCAGCAGCAATGAGCTTCGGCAGGAACCAACACTATCGGCAGCAACAAGAAATATCTTATTTCCAGAATTCCCAACAATCCTCCCCTAATCTTGAGGAAATAGTGTATTTCCGAAAAGATTCCCTAGGTGTGCACTCTACTCTGAATGTACTTTGAAGTTCATAGGGAGAGGATTAGACCAGCAGCAGCATCAGTAAGTAACCAGCAGCAACACTTGAAACTTCCAGCAGCAACTTCGATAGTTCAGCAGCAATAGGAAATCATCCTCAAAAGAAGATCTAAGCTGGTCACCATGTCATTCTTGATCTTGACTGCTACTATGACAATATGTACATCAAATCACTTAAGTTTCATACTATTCTCATCACATCCAGGTGTGTTAACTCCTGTGAGAGGTGAATCATTGAAAATTAATGGATTTGATGTCTCTTTACCAATAGCCATCACTACTGGAGTAGCCAATGTTTAGGTGTGTAAGACCATGGTACATTGATAACCATCTGATTTATTAGTAAACCAGCAACTATAAACGGATTTGACTTGTCTTTACCTGTAGCCGTTTGCTCAGGACTAGCCAATTCTTTGGTTTCAACTGAACCATGGTGAATTGAGAACCATTTTCAACTCTCAGGAATAAACCATGGGTGAGTTGAAGTACCCTATAGCTTTGAGCAAGCTATTACAGCTATCAACGGATTTGATTATCACACCAGAGCCGTACCCTCATGGTGAGTCAACTCTTTCTTGTCTGCAAGACATGGTGAGTTGAATACCATTTGTTGTGTAGGTGTAAACACCAACACTGTACCTGCAAGGTGTTGCTCAAAACCAACTTATTAGCACACAAAATATACAAATTTTTTATTTTTTTTTTTTTATTTTTTTTTTTTTTATTTTTTTTTGAACTAAAAGAAATCAGAAACAAACCAAAAGAAAAAGAAAGAAAATAAGAAAAGAAAGAAAGATATACAACAACAACAAGAATAAGCCTGATCAAGAAGATGAACCTTTAGCTGCAAGTTGATCTTTGATGAATTTGACCAACTGTTCAGCTGTGGTTAAATCATTGCCAATAGTATGCTTGGGAACTCTGACCTTCTGTGTGAGCATTCTCTTCATAAGTCCCTCAGATAAAGGATAAGTGACATCCACAAACATAGACAGAATCTTGCCAGAGATGAGCTCCACTACATGAACATTGGAAGAAGGATATAGCCTCCAAGAAAATACTCTCCAGGATGATTGATTATCCCACACCAATTTAGCCTTTTCACCCTCCAATGAATTCATTAAAACTTGTAAATCTCCCCAAAGCATTAGGCCTATCCCAGTAGGAGTATGAGTTTGATAGTGATTATCCACTATCTTATAAAGATTCTCCAAATCTTTCCTTTCAACCCTATTCAACAGCTCCCTCAGAAAGGTAAAGAATTTGACTGTCCCATCAAGAGAAAACCAAACATTGACTTCACCTTCAGGAGTAGACCTAATCTCCCAGTGAGCAATATGACCCTAAGAATGAATGGAATCACCTTCTGAATCACTATCTGTGTCAACCCTAACCAAATCTTGATCATCCATTTCAGAAATATCCCTAGAAGAAGGGTGATGAGAGTGACTCTTCTGCCTTGGCCTTAGACCATATTGCAGGATAGGAATTGAGGAAGATGGTGCAGCAGAAACAGAGACATGAGCAGCAGGAATACCATCAGACATAGAACCTTGTTGTGGTACCTCAGATGCATCTACATCAGGAATTGGTGAAATGAATGTGGTATCCTGAGAACCTTCAGTAGGAAGAAAGGAAGATGCACCAGACAATGTCTCTCCAGACTTCATTCTCTTTGCAACATCAGACTCTAAAGAGGAAGACTCTCTTTTCTTGCTGTGTTGAACATCTGTCTGGACTGAAGAATTTATCCTTGCATAGGTATCAAGGAACAACTTGTGGATTGCAGCATCAGTCCAACCTTTGAAGTCACTGAGCTTGTAGTTATCTTCATTCTTCAGATATACCTTCATAAAATTGACATTATCTTTGTTTGAAGGCATCTTAAATCCTAACTTTTGTCTTTCACTGATCCTATGCATCAAGTCATTCCAAGTGGATGCTCTATGAGTCTTTAAGATAAATGCCTTGAGCTGATCTGATCTTTCATCCGAATCCAACTCTGAATCTTGAAGAATCATAAACCCATGAGCTCTAATAATCATATCAGTAGCCAACAAGTATTCGACTTGCTCACTGAACTCTTCTGAAGTAGGATCTTCTGATCTTGTGTTATTCATAATCCCAGCTATATTCCTCTCATCTACAGACATTTTCCTTGCAAGCTCCTCATCTTGAGCAATCTGAGCTAGTCTAGCTTGTGCATCAGCAATTTCCTGTGCGTGGATCTGTCTAGCAATCTCATCATCATGTTGAGATGCTTCAGAAGGAATGGTGTCACTACCAGCAGCAATGAATGAACTACCAGCAGTATTACCAGGAACCTTAGACTCAGAAGAAACACTACCAACTTCAGTAGGAACACCAGAGACATCAACAGCAATGGTCCTTGTTCTAGTGAAGGCCTGAAGTTGAGTAGTGATAGTGTGCTCAGAAAAGGTAGGCACTTCAGTATGTGCACTATCAAGAGAAACAGAAGCCAGCACATTAAGCCCATCAAATGACATATCATCCTGATCTTCCTCAGACTCAGAAAGTACAACCCTTCTTTTCTTCTGAGGATGTTGAGCTTCCAAAGAGCTGATTCTATCATTGAGTTCTTGGATAGTTCTACTGAAAGTTTCCTTAGAATCCCTGAGCTCCTTTTCCAAATTCTCCACCTTCTCACTAAAACTCCTTTTAGTCTCTGTAAGCTCTGATTCCAATGCTGCAATCTTCTGCATAGACCTGTCAAGTAACTGGGACAAAGAGGTGAGATCAGCAGCATCCTCAGCTCCACCAGCAGGAATACCTGAGGTGTTAGGAGCTTCATTGGATCTAGGTGGAGAAACATGAAATTCTCCCCCTGCATTGGTGTCATCACTAAAAGGCTGCCTAGTAGGACTAGGAGATGAAAGCCTTGACACAGAAGGCATATCCATTGAGGGTGTAGGTAGGACAACAGGTGAAACATCTGTGGTGGTCTGGACAGTGGGTTCATCAGGGACATTAGTCTCAGGTCTAGGTGTGGCTGGTCTAGGTGATGGTGGTAATGGGTCATCAGCAGCAACAGATGCAGATGCATCAGGAGCAACTGAAGTCCCTTCATCAGCAGCATTGGATGCACTAGCATCAGCTGCATTGGGTAATGGTGGGACACTGACATTATCAGCAGGATCTGGGTTGTCAGCAGGATTGGCATTTTGTAACATGGCAGGTAATAAAGGCAAATGTTGGCCTGTAAAATTCATCTTCATCAGAGCAAACATTTTGGGAGTCAACCGATTCACTATCTTAGGGGATGGGTTAAGGGTCTGAATACCTAAGATAATTTGAAGAAATCTAGGGTACATTAAAAATCTGTTTTTATCACCAGAGATATTTTCAACCATCCCATCAAAAATATATTTGCCCCAATTAAATATTCTACCCTGAGATAGACAAATAAGACCAGACGCAATGGGACTTGGACATTGGTCCCAACCACCTGTCTTAACACTCATACACTGGAGTAAAGTATGAACCAGAAATCTCCATTGAGGAGACAACTTACTTTTAAAGAATGTACAACTACCAGTGACAGGATAACCTATAGCAGCCATAACATCATTGATTTCTTGTCTGGAAAGATCATATTCCCCATGTTCCTCAGGAAATCGGAGCTGTACACGAATCAACTCCTCCGTAATGATGACTTCGTGCTCATCAATGGTGGCAACGATGTCGTCCTCCCTTCCCACAATGTGTCTGACCTTAGCTGTTGCCCAAAACTGCTTAATCAACGAATCATACACCTTTACTGGACAATAAGTGAGTGCATAGCGAATGGATGACCCACGAAGAAACGCTAGCACCTCATCATAACCAACACTTCTTGAAGATGACTCTAAGTATGCAACCTTGTTATGATCATCCTTGTAACGAAGTGTTGTCATTGTGTTGGATGAATGATCTAGGGTTCGAAATGAGAAAATTAGGGTTTGATAGGATTTTGAGAAATTGAAATGAGAGAAGTGCAATTTTAGGTTGGGTTGCCAAATATATCACTTTAAATTGCTGCACTTCTGCGCACGTAACATTGACCAATTGACTTAAAGAGGTTTGACCAATCGGCAGCAATGAGGTGGTTTGACCAAAGTCAACCTTCCGAATCCAGTCATTAGGAATAAACCTCCAGAATTAAAACACAACACCAACCAACAATAAATTTGCATTAATCACCTTCTCATTATAAAGGCCCTTTTTCTCAAATCAAATACCTTCATTATCACAATAACTTCATCAAACCAAAAATCTTCAAAATCATGAGTTCATCTAAAATTCCAATTATCGAAATCTCATCAGATTCTTCCTCCTCCAGTGACTCAGGGTGGAAAAATTACTTTCCCAAAACTGCATCATCTTCTCAAAACAAAGGTAAGGCCAAGGTTGAGGAAGATTCATATTCATCTGATCCTCTTCCATCTACTCCTTCGTCATTTGAGTACTCTAGCTCTGATGATGAAGGAACATCAGAGCTGAAGTCCTTGACTTATTGTCAGGGTGAATGGGAGACATATCCTCCCAATTTTCCCATCACGGATAAGCTAAGGGAAGAGATGAAGGCAACTGTGGCTCTACTAACTGAAGAGATGGAAAGGACAACTGCAACCTTCTATAAAGTGCCGATACCAAAAGGTAATGCAGATCTTAGAGAAGACTCCAACCGTGAAAAACCTAACCCTCGAAGTCGAAACAATCGACAACGTGAAAGCCAAGATCCAAGACAAAGAAAGAATCCCATCACACCAACTCCTCAGCGAAGCCGGCCAACCCCACAATCAAGCCACCCTGCTCCACAGCCAAGTCAACCATCTGCAAGGTTACGGCCCAGAACATATCAGAGGCAAACTACCTTAACCTCTTCAACTCCAGCCCCTGAACCAAGACAGCCACTCCCAGTGGTGTTGGCACTTCCAGTCCCCCATGTGTATGAAGAAATTAGTCGTCAAAGGGGTAGGAGGTTCATGCCTGATTATATGGGTAAGGGAAAAGGGAAGATGGAATAGGTGGTAGGGTTTAGGTCGAGTGATGTTTGTAGGTTGGTATGATGTATGAATGATGTTGATAGGTAGCTTTTGGGATTTGAAACTGAATGTACTCATCTTAATCATGATGAATGGAAATTATGTCTTAAGTTTTAATTCCAAGCATTGAAAGATTGAAAGCTGCAAAACAAAGTTAGCTAACAAAAGACACTAAAAACCTGCATAACAGAATTAGAGAAACACAAAACATAAACATAAATGAATGAAAAACAAGACAAAATTACAAGCATTAGCCTCCCCTTAGGCTAATGCCTCCCCTCAAAACCAGCAAACAAGAATACAACAACATGATCAGCCAAACTGGACAATTACCAAGGATACCATGGAGAGTAAGCCATTCCTCCTCCAAAGATTGGATTATAATAAACAGGCCTGAAATCCCTCTGAAAATTTGAAGAGATACCAGCAGGAATGGTTCCCTGAATATCAGCAGGAACAGAGGTGTCTGCAGGAACAGGTCTATCAGCAGGAAAGGGAGCTCCAAAAGGGTTTATTCCTGCTGCTTGTGGGACATATGGAGGAATTTGTTTAACATTTTTCCACAACGACCTGGTTTGTTGTTCCCCACCATTCATCTTCAATCTCTTCTCATGATAGTCACAATCTTTAATGAGATGATATTGACTACCACACACAAAACAAGTCTTCTTCCTAAGAGCCTTGATTTTACCAGAACTTTTCTTATTACAGACACAATTATTACTACTGGAACTAGAGACAACGATGTTTTTGACAGAGTTAAGAGAGCTGTTGTCAGGGGAAGCTATTTTAGAAATAGATTTATCATTAGTAGTTCCAGAAGTGATGTCATGAGACCTGGGTGAAGTTGACTTCTCATTTGAATCACATGAGGTATAACCTGTGGACTTAGATTCATAGGACTTGTTGCTTTTGGAACAGGAAACAAAGTCATCAGACTCACACTTAGAATCAGTTAAGTCATTTGACTTTTTCCCATAAGTCATGTGTGATTCATCTGAGTCAAGATCAAGGGCTGTGTGGATAGGGACAGGCTTGAAAACACCTCTTATAGGTGGAGGAACTGCATTCATACCTCCTTCCTTAACGAACTTAACTGGATTTTGATAATCAACTTCCTTAGGGGTAGGGTCAAATATTCTAGGGTGATAATCCCCAACATCAAATCCCAACCCTTTCTTACGCCAACCTGACTGATTACCATAATTAACAAGATATTTTTCAGATTGTTGCCATGAATTTATCCTAGCCACCTCACTATCCAGTTTAGCCTGTAATTCCTGATTTTCTAATTTCATCTTAGCATATTCTCTTTCAGAATGTTTTAGACAGTTAATGGAGTTCTCTAAGTCTCTTTCCAGAACCCTAATCTTTTGTTCATATGCTAGCTGATTAGCTTCATGCCAAGCCTTTTGTTTTTCCAAAGTTTTAAGAGCCTTTTTATATGCTTGAATATCTACAAACAGTTTATTATATTCAGGCTCCATTTCATCAAATTCTCTCCTAAGGTTCAAGTACAATTCATGACAACCATTTTGACAATGTTGTACCTGATGAGAGGTTCCCACAAAACCAAATTCTTCCACTTTATCCTTTGCAATATGAACCATGTTATGAGTTTGGTTGAGACTTTCAGCATCAGCAGGTTCTGTCCATTTTCTCCTTGAGTTAAACGAAAGCAGGGTTCTGACTTTCATGGTCCACCTTTCGAATTTATCTGCTGATCCAGACATAGTGTAATGGTTTAGAGAGATAGTTTTTGAGAACTTTTGCTTTATGATCAGAGATCCTCACGAGGCTTTGATACCACTTGTTGAATCTAACACGCCTGCTAGATCTTTGAGCCTATGTGGATCGGTAGGATGCCTATGTAATCACAAGCACACTACAAGAGAATCTCTGAATATGAATGAGAAAAGAAAAGAACTAAGACAATGATCCTCTATGGATCGTATAATGAACTAAAAGATGATTTTATTGAAGATTGTTAAGTTACAAAGATGTCCAAAACTCATAGACGGGGTGTTCCTTTTATAATGACAAGGAACCCTAACCCTAACCCATCCTACAAGAAAACGTGTAAAGAGATAAACATGATCTCTTCTAAAAATAAACTTACTAAACATACGGATAACTAACAATAATATCCGCAGCAACAAACACTATCAGCAGAAACAAAATATAACTATCAGCAGCAATGAGCTTCGGTAGGAACCAACACTATCGGCAGGAACCAACTTTCACTATCGGCAGCAACAAGAAATATCTTATTTCCAAAATTCCCAACACAAGTACATATGTGCTTCCCTCAACTTATGCAATCTCATGCCACTGTACCACTGACACGATGAATAAACAACCTCCTTGTCGACTGTATGTAATATCAACATGTAATAACAATAAAAATCACCATCGTCCAAATAAAAATCACCGTCCCATGATTGGTTTATAAAAGTCCCATGATAACCTTGTAAACACATGCATATATTCCTGTTCATGGAATATATCTTCCATCGTGCAACAATTATAAATACCAGCCATGCATGTCCACTGTCCCATGTGCATGTACAATAATGAAAGAATAATCAAGCCCCGTCCTTGAATATTAAAAGGCAACGACCCATTAGGAATAAGCTTAGCATGTAGTCACAATCACTACTACAAAAAAGCTTATATAGATCGGTGGAAAACCCACATATAGATCGGTTTTGAACCGCTCTATATAAAGGTGATCTTTATGAGGGAGTCACATATAGATCGGTTGAGAACCGATCTATATGAACCACATATAGATCGGTTGATACCAGATAACCGATCTATATGACACCACATATAGATCGGTTGATACCAAATAACCGATCTATATGACACCACATATAGATCGGTTAATACCCAATAACCGATCTATTAAGTCCATTTTCAAAAAAAAAAAATAAAATGGATATCCCGTTTGCTTTGTCCATATATCCATAAGCTTGTTTCACTTCGATGCCAGATTCTTCAACAAGAAAGCAAAAATACAATAACCATGGAACACTACCCCGAGCTTACAGATGACACATAAAAGCTCTCTAAAATCATCCATTAACAAGGTAATCACAAATCACAACTAGCAGTACCTTACCAGCAGTACTATTTGCGGGTACCCAACTCGTTTGATAGTTCAATTATAGCAAACCATAAAATCATCCATTAACAAGGTAATCACAAATCACACAAATATCAATCAGAATATAAACATTACCCCGATGTTGTTGTTCTCCCACAGTTTATGAACTCCATAGTCCACCACCTGGATGTTCATTTTGACCATCGGGTTGGGAAATCAAGATAGGTCAATATTAATCCACACACTCTACATTATACAAGCTATTGTACTAGTATCCTATGTGATGATAAAAGTCAGATAGGTTTCTAACATAGGGATTGGGTTAGTCGATGAAGTGTTGTGGATGAGTTGACTGCAATTCTCATCAGACAAGTAGTGGTGGATTTGGATCAGTTGTTCAGTACTCAACATAAAACACACACGCATATGCACACAAAAAAGAGTGTAAGTATAAAAAGATGGGAAGAAAAGAACAGAACATACTGCTCAATATATGAGCATAGAACGAAACATGAACTTACATAGAACGACCAGGCTTATGAACCGAAAGCACCGTTATGCGACCAAACAAGAAATTCACCAAAGCTATACCCCACGGAAACCAGTTTGCTAGCTTCCAATGATCTTTCCTGTAAACTACCATACATGGATGTTCCGGGCCTGAAAATAATTGACACTGTAAAGTTATAGGAATTATAACCAAGATCATTAATATATGACCAAGAATATACTAAGTAACCCACTAACCGTTAATCGCAGAGATTTCCCTTGCAATGTCAAGACCTGTTTTCCCGAACCCCACAACTGTGACTTTTTTCCCTTTCACAAACTCTGCTGCTGCATTGTGATCCATGCTGCTGCATAGATAAATATGTCATATGTGAATATTTGTGGTCCAAACAAAAAAACAGATATTACTTATCAGTACGTATATATAGTATATACCTGAATGGTGGCAGTTTTGGTGTTTTCGACGGTCAAATTCCGCTTGCCTTCTGGTGGAAATGCTTCTCCTGTGCCGTTCAATGATAATCTTATTGTTAAGAATAAGATACCACATTTTTGGCCTGTTTGACCCGTGCAACCCATTTTCATTCTAGCTAAGTTTCAAGTTTACCCATTTATATGTAAAGTATAATCCAAAATGACCCGTGTAGTGTGAACCAATAAGTGGGTCAAAATTACCTTTCTTTTTTTCTCTTTTCCTTTTTTGATTTATATAGATTTTAAACAAGTGCTATACTAAAAAATGACCCGTGTAGTGTGAACCAATAAGCTGAAACGCTTACCTCTTTCAGTCGGTCATAAAACGCGCTAAAAACATTAGTTCCCGTAGCAGTTTGTCCACCAAGAGCAGCAATCTCTTCCAGCAGTTGCACCCGCACAAATTACTGAAGATATCATACTCTGCGCATTTTGTCCTGCTGCAAATTTGAAGCCACCAAAAGAGCAAAAGAAGGATGTTTAGACGTGCATTCTGATATACTAGTACTAATTATGTTATTCATTAATATGGAGTTTTAAGTACTACCTCGGTTAAGAGTGATGGATGTAACCGTCAACCCTCCAATCAATAAAGCTGATGCCATTACATATAACTAGTAATATGGTACCTCGAATTCAAACACCGCAACCACCAAGGCCATCATGTAAACCAGTGCAGTTGCAAAAGTAGAACCGCCAAGGCCATCATGTAAACCAACAGCAACCGCAAGAGCAGTGACTGTTGCAGAATGTGATGAAGGCATGCCACCCGACCCAATAAGTTGCTTAAGATCCCAACGGTGTTCCTTATACCTGCATATCTACCAAATACATATACAGATTGAGGCTTACCTGTCTAGCAAGAATGTAACAAAGCTGCTTCTTCCCCACAATAGCAGAACAAGAAGTTAAAATGTGCTTAACATGCTGCCAAAACAAGTAAACAGAGTGTCATCATCTTGTAAGAAAGTTATTGCAGTTTACACTAAGTTTGCACCCAAATGTTGGTTACTTAGTCCTTTTCTTACACCCTATAAACAGCAAAGAAAGATAAACCACGTGTAGTCTCTAATACATTCATCTGTATCTCTCTACTGTCGATCAAGCAATGGGACAAACATTTTCTCGCTATGGATGAACCCTCTTATTCTTTTTATAAGGTCGTAATTAAGATAGTGATCATTAAAAATTAAAAACAAAGAAGCATAGAATGATTACCTAACATACTCATGACCCTAGGAACCGATATCACCTTTAGAACCCAACATTCGGTACTTCAAACTCTCCTGAAATATGCAAAATATGAAAGACATCAATAGCAATATACAATACATCAATATCAAGCAAAAACAATCACCATCTACCCAAAAACAACTGGTCAAAATTTAACTACATGCTGGTAATTCCGCTACAGCCCTATGTATATAAGAAAGCAGTGTAAGTAAGCATTGCCAAACAACACCACAAACACTTTTAATAAGCAATCGCATACAACCTATATCTGGTGTTTCAGGTAAGACGAAACATGTGGACATAGATGGTGTTTCAGGTAAAACGAAACAGTTTTAATAAGTGATCCGTTGACCTTCGTTTCTCTGGTTCCAAGTTGAAGTTCTTTTTAGAACTTAAGAAACCTGTGGACATAGATGGTTCTGATTCCTGTTATTAACATATAAAAGTACATTCCATTATCACATTTGATCCAAAATAATCTGTGCTGAAGAGTAAAACAACAAGCAATAACTAAACAAGTCAGGGTATATAACCTTGTGGGAATTATCCGATATGCTCAGGTAATAAAGGCGATTAATATGAACATTTCTTCTAGTATTATCTGTAGACATCAAATCTACACGTACTTCTGCACTACGCTCAGAATTATCTGTAGAATTATCCGCAACGGTCAGGCCACAATGGGAATTATCCGCTACGCTTAGAAACTAAGCATCACAAGTGTATACATGTATATATGCTTGGACTACAAACCATGGGTGCAACAGCAGCTGCAAGTTTCTTTGATGGTGCTACTTTAACCTGCTTGATCACAATCATGGTCACAATGCAACTCAGGCAAAAGACAAACTGAACTGCTGTTAAAAAAACCAAATATCGAGTAAAAAATTACCACATCTCTTCCTCGGAATTACAGTCATCATCAGAACTGTCTGGTTTCTTTCCGTTTTTAGTAGCAGCTGGTGCTGGCTTCTTTGCACCACGCTTGGCCCCCTCCTATATATTAACATAAATAAGTAAACAACTAAAATAGACAAACAAAAACCTTTCCAAAATAGAAATGACAAAATATTACCTCATCAGAACTTTCATCTAAATAAGATTCAGAACTTGGATCTTTCTTTATAGCAGCAACTACACCATTTTTAGCAGCAACTATTGGCTTCCTCGGTGCCTCCTATACAAAACACAGACACACAGTCAATTCCAATTACAACCTTTATTACCAAATCCAATATTAATCGCATAAACAATTATTCATTTTTCACTCGCAAAAAAGTTAACTAATAATCACACAGAGCCATATTCAACTACACAACCTATATTACTAAGTCAGAAATTAATCGCATATGCAATTTTTTTAATACCCAAACATCAGAACAATTGATATTCACCAACTGGTAACTTTTTCAGATGGGGAAGTTTGACCCTCATAAAATATTAACTGATGTGCATGAATCAATTAGAACAACGGCATACCTATCACCCGCTTCACTATTGTTGGTGAAATCAAGATTCCATTGAGTAACCCTTTGCATAGCAGCATACCCTCCAGTGGCGAAAGCCCTCAAAAGATTAAGAGTGGCTGCAGATTGGCAGTATGCTCTGATCAATCTTTGAGGGTCAGGTGTTCTTGACTTTTCATCAAATGCATCACCATTTATGTTATCCCCTCTGTAGCTCGGTAGCTTCACACCATTCTTCTCCTGGAAGAAGAAGAAAACAAGTGTAAAATGGCACAAAAATATGGCATCAACATGGCATCAACAACACAATGGTGCAAGTCGGTAACTAGTTAGCCCTAACATGGCATCAACAACACAACAATCGACAAACATAAACATCAATTAAAATCACTCAAATTCGAACAAGCCTTTTCGAGTGTTGATTGAAATAATGTAATTAATTCATGAAGGATACGCAAATGAATGATGATATACCTGACAGTGGATCTGAGAATGGCTGTGAAATTTTGAGAAAGCGGCTAGGGTTTGTTTTAGGTGAGAGTAAATGAATTTGGGGAAAATTTGAGAGTTGTGTGAAAAAGGGTGAAATTTTTGTTAAGCGGCAAAGGTATCCCGCTAAAATTTTGTGAAAAGTTTTGATAAAATTTTGAGTACATAAATCGTTTATTCATTAGTACCAATCTATTTAGTTTTATTTTATATTACACACATGTTTCCAGCTACATCCCACCATCCTTATATAGATCGGTTGTTTGTTTTAAACCGATCTATGAAATTTCAAAAATAAATAGATCGGTTATTATCCAAAAAACCGATCTATTTATGATATATAGATCGGTGTTTAACATAACCGATCTATATGATGCGATCTATATGCCCTTTTATGTAGTAGTGTATGCACGTAGAGTGAAAAGAATATATAAGCGGTTCACCAATCAGTACCATGTATAAGCTCACCATCCAGTACATACTAACAGCCAAAATTCTTTTGTGGTGTTTGTCGATCAGTACTTTTCTTCAATGGAGAAAACCCTCGAACCATAACCTTTCGAACAGTAAAAACTCCTCTCAACACAAGCAGTACAAAGTTAGGTCTCATAAAACAAGCGAACAAGGGCAGTACAAACCGAGTTCTCGAACAGTACTAACTTGAGTTGGCATATGTAGCTTAGCAGTACAAACAAACAGCAGTACTAACTTCGAAGATCCAGCAGTACAAACGTCGTTCAACTCAGCAGTACAAATGTAATATCGAGTAGCAGTACTAACCAACGACGATAGCAGTACTAATGACAAACGGGAACAATACTAATATCCACGAGCAGTATTAAAAACAACCTTCTTGTTTCACCCCTTAGGACAGCCGTACGAATAAGATAAAGCAGTACATAACCGAAGCTAGCAGTACAAACTCGAATGAGTAAACCTCGCCAACAGTATGCATAACAACCTGGATGCACAGCAACATTAAAGCAACCAATTTAGGGTTTTCAAAACCCTAATATTCAAAATCATTCGATGACCAGGAACCATATGTGAACATCATCGAACAGTACCAGCTAAAAGTTACGAGCAGTACAAAGATGCAATGACCAGTACATGTAACTCTCGTGTGCACTTTACTTCAACACCCTGAAAAGCAACCAATCTAGGGTTTATGAAACCTTAAAATTCAGAATTAGGGTTGCTTCAATCTAATAAAAGAACCAGTGAAAACCTTGATAAAATCCAATCCAAGGCTGCTTTCGAACACGTATAATCAACACCAAACAACAAATAAACCAACTTCCATGATGAATGAATAAGAGTAGAACCAAAATCATGAAGTTGATTCAAGAAAACCCTAAAAATTTGAAATTCATAAACACCTCTGCAGCAGTTTTCAAAAATATATACCTGACGATCTAGAGCTCAGATCGAAGATCCCTCCAGTGAAATTCTACCTTAGTATATGAAAAATCTCGAGTAAAAATTTTAGCACGATCCAACGGTTAACGAAGGAGTTATCGCCCTTTGAAAACAGCCCTGCAGTGAGTTATGAAAATTGACCCAGTTACGAATTTTTCTTTTTTCTTCGATCGACAAACCAAACCTTGTTTAATCCCATGATCATGAGCCTCTTGGCTCTTATACCAATTGTGAAGATCGTTTAGCTCGAGATTGGTTAGATCTCATCTATAGGGATTAAACAATAATAATGAATAACAACGATACGCAGCGGAATAACAAAACTATCATAATTATTGCTACAAGGTTTCTTCGTCATCATCTCTAAAAACTAATTACAAACAAAAACAGCCCCAATGCTACGTGATCAAGTGTAGCACGGTTACCTACTCTAACAGGGATCAAAGATCCTTAAGGCTTAACCAAACACTCTAACCTAGCTAGGCGTCTACATAAAGACTTAACACGCCTAGACATACACACCTTTCCTGGATGTTACATCTTGACTCACTCCTGTGTATAAACTAACGCCCCATATCCTCTTTATATATTAGAGGATTAGGGTTACAAAGGATATATTCTAATAATATAAAAGATCTTCTGTATTTTGTAAACTTTCATCCTTTGTCTTCTTAAGCCCTTCATCTTTCATACTTGTTTCATTCTTCACTTGTGGTTTTGTACTTATCAACTCAAATTATAATTCCCAATAGTATGCAGCCAGTGCTAAGATTAAACGAACTATCTCAATGTGTACAACTGGTGAAAATACTTTGTCGAAGTCTATTCCTTGTTCCTGCACATATCCTTTTGCTACTAGCCTTGCTTTGTATTTGATGATTTCTCCTTTCGCATCCCTCTTGGTCTTAAAAACCCATTTGAGTCCTATTGCCTTATGATCTGTATGCAAAGTAGTAAGAGTCCATGTGTTATTCTTGTTAATTGAATCCAGTTCTGTTTCCATGGCCTCAACCCATTTCTTATATGTTGATGCTTCCCTGTAGTTACGTAGTTCCTCTTCCGTAAGTAGCAGACTTTCAGTTTCAACTACCGGTGCATATGAATATACTTCATTCAAATCTTTGAAACCTCGTACTGGTGTATCATCAAATCTTTCTTCTGAGTTCCTTAATGAACTAATAGTAGCATGTTCCTCCTCTGAGTGTGGGTTGTAAATATATGTAGGTAGGGTAACTGAAGAGTTTGGAGCAGTAGTTGGTTCCTGATCCTGATAAGCATTTCCTTCCGAGTTGACTGATGTAGAATTTCCATCGTCGATTCCTCCTACCACAAAGCTTGTCCTATCGGAGTCTTGTGTACTTGTTTCCTCTCTGCTGTTATCCCATTTCCATGGTTTTGTTTCCATAAACTTCACATCCCTGCTCACATGTTTCTTCTTCTTTTCTGGATCATATAACCTATATGCTTTTGATCCTTCCTCTACACCTAAGTGAATCATGGGTATACTTCTATCATCCAGCTTCTGTAAATGAGGTATTGTTACCTTGGCATAAGCTGTGCACCCAAATATCCTTAGTTTTTCCAGATTAGGTTTTCTGTTGTAGAGTGCCTCATATGGAGTCTTATCCACCAGGGCTCTTGTAGGAACCCTGTTTCGTATGTAGACGGCGTGTCTGACTGCTTCCGCCCAAAAGTTTAGTGGCAACTTCATTGCCTTCATCATACTTCTAGTTGTAGATAACACTGTTCTATTTCTTCTTTCAACAACTCCGTTTTGTTGTGGTGAGTAAGGTGCTGTTAACTGTCGTGCTATTCCATTTTCCTTGCAGTACTTGGTGAATTCATTAGATGTGAACTCACCTCCTCTGTCTGTTCTCAGCATCCTTAATTTTGTCCTCATTTCCATTTCAACCTGTTGTTTGAATTCCTTGAAAGTGTTAAATGCCTGATCTTTCGATGTCAGAAAGTAGGCCCACATAAAGCGTGTACAGTCGTCCACTAACAAGAAAATGTATTGCTTTTTGGAGTGTGTGGCTGGGGTTATAGGGCCACAGAGGTCTCCATATACTAAATCCAAAGGTTTCTTCGATCTGAACTTGGCTTGACTTGGGAATGGAGTCCTACTGTGTTTTCCTAATAAGTATGCATCACAAATCTGTCCTACGTGATTTATCCTTGGTATTCCTTCCACTAGATTCTTTCTTGTCATTTTGTTGATGTCTTCAAAGTTTAGATGACCTAATCTAGCGTGCCACAACCATGCTTGGCTATCTACATTTGCTAGGAGACATATGGGTGTTCCTATCTTCAGTTTGATGCTGTAAAGTCTGTTCTTTGATCTTTCATTCTTTATCAGCAGCTTCTTGTAATTGTCATGTAAAGTTAGTTGTTTTCCTTCCATGATTACTTTATACCCGATCTCCGTGAGTTGTCCTAGACTCAGTATGTTGCTCTTGAGGTTTGGAATGTAGTATACTTCTGATATAATCTTTTGTTCGTGATTCCTACATTCTAATAAAACAGAGCCTTTTCCTTTTATTTCTACATACGATCCAAATATGCTAAGGATATTTGGATATTTGGAAAAACTAAGGATATTTGGGTGCACAGCTTATGCCAAGGTAACAATACCTCACTAAGGATATTTGGGTGCACAGCTTATGAGATTGAAAGTAATTCCTTTTAAAGAATCGTTTTCAGAGAGAAGTGTCCTTCCTTTGTCGATCCGATAAAAGTGTTGTAACACCCAAATGGTAGATTGTGTATTTCTTTCAAGAAATATAATTCCAAATAGAAGCCCAAAAGTCGTAATTCGTTGTCGGCCCAAAGATAAATAGTCCGGTCAGTTTTGATGAAGCCCAAACCGTGTGCTCCTCTTCCTTTTGTGTCGTTCCTTAGAACTGCTCCCACAAAGTAAAATAAAACCCATATATGATTTTTTTTTCTTTTCCTCATGTGTCGTTCGTGAACTGCTCCCACAAGAAGTTTTCTTGATTAAATCCCAAAATTGATGGGTTTTTCCTTTTGTTTCGTCTTCAACAGCCATTCCCAACAAAAGTGTTCTTCCCCAAATCAATTAAAAAACGAAGCCCTAATATTCGTAGGTGTTGATTTGGTTTCAATGGATTCCTTCAATCGGTTTATTCCTCTTTCAGGAGTGGGATTGAAGTGGTTTCTTTCGGATTGTAATTCAAGTAAGTTTTCTTCTTCCTGTTACCGTAATTCCACCCTCGTAGATTTTCTGGTTGGCGTAATGATTCTTCCGGTCACAGTGTTTGGAATAAGAGAGCCTAATTGCTATGGTACCAATTCTTGTCACTTAGTCGTTTGATTTCCAAAGATATAGAAAAGTTACTGAATATAATCGTGTATATTAATAGATTAAATATCTGTTACATGACCATTCCTATTTATAGATACATAAAGTAACCATCGTGACTGTTCACGAATAGTCACAGCTATTCCTTCCAGTAAATACCTGTAACCGCTATTCGGTTATTAACTTTATATCGCAGTGAAGTGGACACCGAGCGTGACAATCATCTTCGTTTTTGCATTGTTATTTTATGGAGCAGCTTTAAATCATGAGACTGAATATGCTTAACTACAAGCTCACTAGGGGGAAACCACGACAAGCTTTTTATTCTTTGATGTAACAGTGCTCTAGTTTAACTATTTGATGTAATTAAACATGTAGATGATGAAGAGTAAAAAGATATTTGTAAAAAATGACATAAAATATAACTGAAGTGACCATATTGTAAGTTTTGGTAAATAAAAACTGAGATTAGAGAATGTTTAATGAGAAGTCGGCTATCATTATTCCTTACGTTTACAAAAGCAAAAAACAGTCTCAGAATTATTAAGAGAGATTTTGAAGACAGGCTTTCGATTCAAGGTAATTTACTTTTTATATAATTCTAATTATGTAACTATTTAATAATAATAATAATGTAATTTACTTTTTATGTAATTCTAATTATGTAACTATTTAATAATAATAAGAGATAATAATAATGTATGTTATGCATCTTTTGTGAATCAATGCTAACTGAAATTATGTAACTTTGGTTGCTACGTATATAGATTATGGATTTGGTTTCTTATGTTCTGTGTTTATCTAGCTTCTAAATTTAATGTAGATAATTTGCATTAGAGATTTCAAGACTAAAAAAAAGTTGCTTTGGAGATGGAGAGAAGGACTGGAAGCAGGATCCGCA
Organism: Artemisia tridentata subsp. tridentata; assembly: GCA_021014915.2. Lineage (NCBI taxonomy): Eukaryota > Viridiplantae > Streptophyta > Magnoliopsida > Asterales > Asteraceae > Artemisia > Artemisia tridentata. The sequence goes on from CP139503.1 coordinate 371,647,681, forward strand.
CCCCACATTTAGAAGATGTTCCGGAGTTGATCCTGTTAGAGTATGTGGAAATATATTAACTCGTGTATGACTAGAATCGAACCCGGGACCGAGAGATTGCACACTTTACGTATGAATGACTAACGTAAATAATTAATATATATAATTGTTATATATTTAATTATTTGGACACGAAATGATAACTAACGGACGTTAAGTAATTAACGGAATTGACTAACGACCGTTAGGGAATAAAGGAAGGACTGTTAGTGAAATTAGAAGCTCAAGATGGTTCTAGAAACCCATTCAATGGGCTTGGCCGATCGGATTGGGGGTTGTATAACCCTAATCCATCTAAGTCTTGAGCATGAAGCTAATTCCACTATAAATATAAACTCATGGGTCATTAGTTTTTTACCTTGTGCATTGTAACTATAACCCTAACTTTTTCTCTCATTCTTTTCTTATAAAATCCGGTCGACCACTTCCTTAAGGAGAGGGGGGGGGGGGGGATCGATTGCCTTTTAATTAAACAAACTAGTTTTGGTTTAATTCGTGTCTTTACACTAGCATCTAACGTTAATTGGTTATAGTACGTGTGTACAAGAGCTCGGTAATAACTTACTTTAGTTATTACATCTTGGATTGTGAAACAAAACGGTAAGGGGTTTCACGTTAATCCTTTTATTTGATCAAGAGAAGAAAAGAGAAGTTTGATCCTTGTTTTGCTAGGATCAAGGTATGTAACCATTTATTATTCGGTAATCTTTATACATGTTAAATATATGATCCTTGCTTCCGCTATGCTCTTTGATGTGTGTTATTTATTTATATGAATGTCATGTTATTTAAATTCCAACAGTGGCATCACGAGCCGTTTAACATGTAATTGTAATTACCGAAACGCATAAAAAATCAAATCTTGATTTGGATTATACATGTTTAGTCGATTATTTAGGGTTTATTAGAACAATAAATATCGAATCATAATTTAGGGGGGGGGGGGGGTTCGACCCTCTTTTAATAAAAAGTTAGTTTTGTAACCCTAAATTAGGAACATGTATGTGTTTATGTGTTTATATGAATAAGGGTTACGTTCCTGAATTAATCCATGATACTTCATGCAAGGTAATCATGGATTAGGGTTTGTTTTATGTGCTACATGTTTTAGATAAATCTAAAATTAGGGAAGACCTAATTAATTTAATTAATGAATCAGTTATGTGCAACGTGGTATATAATTATTAAGGCTTACACGACCAACTTGTTGGTGTCTGTGGTCCATTGGGTACAATGCGCTCGAAAACCAATGGGAGTCTTAGTAATTATATACATAATAATACACATAGAGATTATTTATTTTTTGTTAAATTACTTGTCTTTTTTGTTTAAATTGTTGTTGAATTGTAAGCAAAAAGAGGGTAATTTTTGGTATAAAAAATAAATGGACCTAATAACTATGAAACCTTGATGTGGTAAATTATTTATTGCCAAGTCTTATGTGCCGACAGTGGTTCGCTTCGCACGGTAATTTGCTCCCAGGCGAGACTAGCAATTTTATAATTTACAACATAATTTTATAAGACTTAGAATCATAAACTTTTAATTTGATTGATGATTTTTGCACCAATAGTTGAACGGCGGACCCAATGTTGACAAACTATAAGGTGGGTATAAGGTTGGTTTCGCATTAAATTGTGGCCTTAAAGATACTCTATTCTGTCTCTCCGCTTGCTTGTGCGTCAAATCGGACTTACCAAGTACCACTATTATATGTGCAAAATCACCTTAAGGGTGAATTGACCTCAATTCCACGCGCCACTTTTGTGGTAATTATCCGAATAACTTGAGTCTTTTGACTCATGCAGCAGTAGGATATAATGGGCGATAATTGTAGGTAATTCTTTGATTGGTGAACCCAATACCTCAAATTAAAACTTTGTTTATTTAACTCTTAGTGAATTGGTAACTAAAAATTGTTTTGAAAACTTATGATACGAAGATGTGTGCATGCTTCTTCGTACATATTTTGATTGTCACATCAAAATAAATAACCTAAAAATTTAAGTCCATGCTATCTAATTAAAAGAGACACTTGGAGTTAATATCTAGCGTAAGTGAGACCTTGACATAGATATCAATGACAAGGTAAATTACATACTTTCATTACTAGCAGATCAACTGATGTAATGAAACTATGTTAATTTGCAAGTTTCTAAATTAGACGACTTAATTATGTTATAAGTAAGACCTTGAGACTTAAAGCATGAGATGGGAAGAAACATGCTTACATTGCAAATTGATTGGCAAATGTAATTCCCCTAAATATCTATGAGTCGGAAATTGTTTTGCCGATTATTGTACGACAAGTTACCATCTTTTGTACTTCACTACTAGCAGATCAACTGATGTAGTGGAACTATTCGTATGATCTTCACTTTCTAAAAATTTGGGGTTTTCCTGAATGTTGTGGATATCCGAAAGTAATTCCATTTAAAGAATCGTTTTCAGATAGAAGCGTCCTTCCTTTGTCGATCCGATAAAAGTGTTGTTACACCCAAATGGTAGATTGTGTATTTCTTTCAAGAAATATAATTCCAAATAGAAGCCCAAAAGTCGTAATTCGTTGTCGGCCCAAAGATAAATAGTCCGGTTAGTTTTGATGAAGCCCAAACCGTGTGCTCCTCTTCCTTTTGTGTCGTTCTTTAGAACTGTTCCCACAAAGTAAAATAAAACCCATATATGATTTTTTTTTCTTTTCCTCCTGTGTCGTTCGTGAACTGCTCCCACAAGAAGTTTTCTTGATTAAATCCCAAAATTGATGGGTTTTTCCTTTTGTGTCGTCTTCAACAGCCGTTCCCAACTAAAGTGTTCTTCCCCAAATCAATTAAAAAACAAAGCCCTAATATTCGCAGGTGTTGATTTGGTTTCAATGGATTCCTTCAATCGGTTTATTCCTCTTTCAGGAGTGGGATTGAAGTGGTTTCTTTCGGATTGTAATTCAAGTAAGTTTTCTTCTTCCTGTTACCGTAATTCCACCCTCGTAGATTTTCTGGTTGGCGTAATGATTCTTCCGGTCACAGTGTTTGGAATAAGAGAGCCTAATTGCTATGGTACCAATTCTTGTCACTTAGTCGTTTGATTTCCAAAGATATAGAAAAGTTACTAAATATAATCGTGTATATTAATAGATAAAATATCTGTTACATGACCATTCCTATTTATAGATACATAAAGTAACCATCATGACTGTTCACGAATAGTCACAACTATTCCTTTCAGTAAATACCTGTAACCGCTATTCGGTTATTAACTTTATATCTAACGTATTCGGCCCTTAGGCTTTACGCTTATTTCATAACATACTAAATACATATTATAAACCGAGCAATGAATCGGGGTTAGGTCCACAGGATTGCCAATGTCACAAGGACCTATATACGACGAAGACGATGACAACACGGTCTATAGCAGAGTTCTTGCTTCATGAGATCTCCGTCGATGCTTTGCCAACTTCTAATACCACCATCGTCTTCCACCATCATTGCTTCAAGTATGTTACACACCCTCTAGTTTATTTTATCAGTATACTCTAGCATGCATATATGTGATCAGCACACACTTTATTCTGCATGCTATAGTTTGAGTCTAGTTGTTCATACTTATAAACGTGTAAACGATATCTAGATTTATAAGTATGAAAAATATTAAAATTGGAGTACGATTTTTCACACTTATAGTTCTAGAAACAATGTCTGCGTTTATAAAGGTAAAAAAAATGAGATAAATTCCGTCCACTTAAGAAAATGTAGTGATACTGATATATGACTGTGTTACACTTTATGTTGGATAATTTGGTCAATATAGGTTTGAATGACAATTGATGGTCATTAAAGATACTAATGGGAATTAAGGAAAAGGTTAATGTTTGGTCAAATAAAAACGACCGAATTAACTTTGTTATCATGAGCCATTAGTAGGATTAATAAGGTCAATTAATCCGACCGTTATCCTTCATCTCCTTTCCTATATATATTGAGATATCCTCGCATATCAAATACACTGACGAAGAAAAACAACTCACTCATCTCCTTAGTTTACCGTTCATCTTGACTTTGTTTGTATCCGTTCGTAATAGAGGGAAGGCACGTTTTTGGTTCGCCTTGATAACCCGTTTGTGCTGACGGGGTTATCTGTTGTTGTTGTATCCTGGGAGATAGACGTTCACGATTCTCAAGCACCGTGGAGAGGACGAATCTGTCTTAAGGAAACTGTGAGCATCACAGGCCTCAACATTTTCCTTGTTTGTGTTTTTAAGTCTCGACAATTAAATTGTTTACGGTATTATTTCTACACTTTTATATTTTTCATGTTGTTATTATTTTGTCTCTAGTAGCAATACACTTAATATTACTAACAATCTTAAGACAGATTCGAATTGCTATTAGTGACTAAAATAATAATAATGATAATAATAGATAAACCAACGATTTGAAAACATTTTAATATTGTTTTGTTGAGGTTGGTTGTCATGGAAGAAATTAATATAAGGCTTATCATTATTTGGAAATACTTTGATGACAATTGTTGTTGTAGAAAACTTAAACTGATTTGTTTCTTAAGTCAGATTACCAAATAATTTCTTTTAATTGTATTGTTCATGGTAATAGCTATCATTAAATTACATATGAGTAATTACGTGTTGAATGTTTGAACGGACTTGCTATTTGGATGGTTATAAAATTATGATATTCTCTCATTCATAATTGAATATAGTATACATATTACCACATTCCAGTTTCATCGTCCACTTTGCATCACGTTGTTATATATTATTGCATAATTAAGATTCAATTTGGGGTACGTAAGTACGTTCATGTTGTACCACTGTATCCTTTTGGTATAGAATATGCTTTGTTACATTGTTGGATAAACAATTTTTGATTGCATATAACTGACTTATGAATAATTGTATCGTAAACACACAAAAGAAAAAGAAAAAAAAAGGGACGTATATATTCAAATCTGCGAGTTCATGTTTATTGGTTTCAAATATTATATGAGAATCATATTTGGTAGATTAAATAATCACGATACTGTTGTTACGGAAGGACCAAAGGAGTATAGATATAAGTGGATACATACTTATGTGTTTTCTTGATTTGTGTTAAAGAAATTAGCATTTAATTTCCTTGCTCTGAAATGTTATTGTAATATTATGACACTATGATGGACAACACTGACTGCTCATAATTTTCTTGTTGAGATGGTTTAATTTTATGAAAATCAGTAGTGTTTTTGTGTTTAAATATTTTCAGAGATAAATTGCAAAGTGGTTGTTATTTATGCTTTGGTAATAAAGTGTGTCTAAAATATTACTTTAATATAGAACAATCGAATGTTCTAAGCATTGGTCGACACAATTTGTGATACTGGTTTGTGTAACTGGTATTGGTTTCATGATCGGATGTTGATGTTAAACTCATTCTTGCGGAATGCAAATTAAAACACTTGATGTCACAATTGCGTATTCGTGGTAAAATGCATTGTTTGCATTGTAAATGAATACATTTTGAGCCCAACCTTTTACGTTGCGTAGCTAAGACACTAAACTTGATTAAAAAATGTTGTTTTATCGCAATTATTATTTTGGTCAGTCGATACATTTAAAAAAAAAAAAAAAAAAAAAAAAAAAAAAAAAAAAAAAAAAAAGCGTTGTAGTGTTTGACCATCAATGAAAAGTGGATGTTTCTAAAGACAATGTTGTTAATGGTGAATTATTACTTCATTGACTTGATTGATACATGTTGTGGTGTATTTAGTATCAAGAAAACGACAGCAAAATTATGGGGAACCTTTGATGCCAACATTGTGAATGGCTCAATGCCATGGTATAGGTGATAATGTGGTTGACCCTATCACAATTCACAATAATTTATTGGCTTAACACTTGTGTTAGTAATCATATTTGAGTGATGAATATTCATTCACATGACTTGGTTTAAGACCATAAAAAAAAAAAGGATCTTTATGAGTAATGATAAACAAGTTGCTCGGTTTTGTACCGAATATTGGAAAATTTGGATGTTTCAAATATTCTGTTGTGAATATTGTTGCAAATAATCAAACTACTTGTTATTCTAGAAAGATGAGCAATTGTTAATATTTGTTCGAACTCATATTGCTAATAATCTAACGGTTTGTCATTATGAAATAAATGACTAAATGTCGAACATAACCGTCTACGACATTATGAAAGAAAGAACACCTATATAGATGACAACAAATTACGTTGGTTTGTGTAACTAACTTGAATGGAGTGATTGTCATCCAATGTGAGCTATTGTCCATTCGCTAAGTTAGACATATTTTGATTGTGTAAAATGATTACACATTGATTTTATGTGATTATAATCACATAATAAATGATAAGAGATTAAATGTGATTATATATATAATCACAAGTGAATTGGAATGACATGTTATAAGTGTAGGACTTACACATATAACTTATTGGATCCTCCTAAACATGTGTGGTTTAAGGTGGTGATTTGTCTAAAAGAAGAATGTTAGTAGATGAAGCTATGAGTAATCAGAATGATGCATCTTCTGTCATACGCTTGATTCCTTGGTCTATAGCATGCTAGATTTGGAATCTGTTAATTATGATACGAAAAATAATTAACATAAGACATTCAAAAAGTGTGCATACACTAGTATGAAACTTGTGAAGTGACAAATTACTAATGATCTTGATGTCATATCCATGTGACAAAAATCTTAAAACAAGATTAATACATTGAAAGAGAGAACCTTTCTACAAAAATTCTTGAGATAAATTCCATGTGGGGGACTCCGGCCTAGCTAGAGTTCAAAAGGACATCAACAAACATGAAGTTCTTGCCTAGTTGGAATACTCAAGAATTACCTGGAGCATGATATATTTAGAGTTGAACAAAACTCAAATTTGTACAAACATATTATGTCGATACGACAACTACTCTCCGCATGGGTTATCCCTATTTGACAATGTGAAGTCATAGAATAACATTGCGGATCCGCTTGTGAAATGCTAAATGTGAGTGTTAGTTAGCAAGTCGTGAAGAGGAATGTGACTAAAGCCCTTGAAAAGTTTATATGAAGGAAAATTTAACCCAGCTGACTGGAGATCCCAAGATCTGGGTTCAATAGGACAACCTACTTGTATAAACCGAGGTCACTGTGGGGGGAGTAATAAGCTCCATGTTCATTTAAGGGAGTTAGTAAACTTCCTAGTCCATTCCTATAACAGTGACAATATGAGGTTAAGCATATAACTTTTAATAATTAATGGAGAATCGCCTATGTGAGAGAGAAGTGAGGTCGCTTCGAAGGGAATTGTGGGGGCGCAATTATTAATAGCTCTCGCAGAACCATGCTAATGTTCATGACCATAACGAACATAACTATGAGAACCAAAATGTGTCAAGGAGATATTTGTGTGAATATATATTGTCGTCTCCACAAACAGCGGACAGTTCAAAGACATCGAGTTCTACTGGCTGCTAGGAGTCTAAGTATATTTCACGAGGGAAGGTTCAAAGGGTAACACCTACCTATCCTATGCAAATATCAACTGCAAAACTCTATTACAACAATGAGTCGTTGAAATTTGTTTTCCCTTTATCAATTTCATTCATGTGGGGGATTGTTGGATAATTTGGTCAATATAGGTTTGAATGACAATTGATGGTCATTAAAGATACTAATGGGAATTAAGGAAAAGGTTAATGTTTGGTCAAATAAAAACGACCGAATTAACTTTGTTATCATGAGCCATTAGTAGGATTAATAAGGTCAATTAATCCGACCGTTATCCTTCATCTCCTTTCCTATATATATTGAGATATCCTCGCATATCAAATACACCGAAAAAGAAACACAACTCACTCCTCTCCTTAGTTTACCGTTCATCTAGACTTTGTTTGTATCCTCTGTTTGTATCCGTTCGTAATAGAGGGAAGGTACGTTTTTTGTTCGCCTTGATAACCCGTTTGTGCTGACGGGGTTATCTGTTGTTGTTGTATCCTGGGAGATAGACGTTCACGATTCTCAAGCACCGTGAAGAGGACTGATCTGTCTTAATGAAACTGTGAGCATCACAAGCCTCAACATTTTCCTTGTTTGTGTTTTTGAGTCTCGACAATCAAATTGTTTACGGTATTATTTCTACACTTTTATATTTTTATTATTCGGTATTCTTTATACGTGTTAAATATATGATCCTTGCTTCCGCTATTCTCTTTGATGTGTGTTATTTATTTATATGAATGTCATGTTATTTAAATTTCAACAGTGGCATCACAAGCCATTTAACATGTAATTGTAATTACCGAAACGCATAAAAAATCAAATCTTGATTTGGATTATACATGTTTAGTCGATTATTTAAGGTTTATTAGAACAATAAATATCGAATCATAATTTAGGGGGGGGGGGGGGGGTTTCGACCCTCTTTTAATAAAAAGTTAGTTTTGTAACCCTAAATTAGGAACATGTGTGTGTTTATGTGTTTATATGAATAAGGGTTACGTTCCTAAATTAATCAATGATGCTTCATGCAAGGTAATGATGGATTAGGGTTTGTTTTATGTGCTACATGTTTTAGGTAAATCTAAAATTAAGGAAGACCTAATTAATTTAATTAATGAATCAATTATGTGCAACGTGGTATATAATTATTAAGGCTTACATGACCAACTTGTTGGTGTCTGTGGTCCATTGGGTATAATGCGCTCGAAAACCAATGGGAGTCTCAGTAATTATATACATAATAATACACATAGAGATTATTAATAGAATTTATCAAAAGGTTTGCATGTGGCTATATGATTTAATGGTTAAGATTATATGCGTTATTAAGTGTTTATATATTTTTTGTTAAATTACTCTTCTTTTTTGTTTAAATTGTTGTTGAATTGTAAGAAAAAAGAGGGTAATTTTTGGTATAAAAAATAAATGGACCTAATAACTGTGAAACCTTGATGTGGTAAATTATTTATTGCCAAGTCTTATGTGCCGACAGTGGTTCGCTTCGCATGGTAATTTGCTCCCAGGCGAGACTAAGAATTTTATAATTTACAACATAATTTTATAAGACTTAGAATCAAAAACTTTTAATTTGATTGATGATTTTTGCACCAATAGTTGAACGGAGGACCCAATGTTGACAAACTATAAGGTGGGTATAAGGTTGGTTTCGCATTAAATTGTGGCCTTAAAGATACTCTATTATGTCTCTCCGCTTGCTTGTGCGTCAAATTGGACTTACCAAGTACCACTATTATATGTGCAAAATCACCTTAAGGGTGAATTGACCTCAATTCCACGCGCCACTTTTGTGGTAATTATCCGAATAACTTGAGTCTTTTGACTCATGCAGCAGTAGGATATAATGGGCGATAATTGTAGGTAATTCTTTGATTGGTGAACCCAATACCTCAAATTAAAACTTTGTTGATTTAACTCTTAGTGAATTGGTAACTAAAAATTGTTTTGAAAACTTATGATACGAAGATGTGTGCATGCTTCTTCGTACATATTTTGATTGTCACATCAAAATAAATAACCTAAAAATTTAAGTCCATGCTATCTAATTATAAGAGACACTTGGAGTTAATATCTAGCGTAAGTGAGAACTTGACATAGATATCAATGACAAGGTAAATCACATACTTTCATTACTAGCAGATCAACTGATGTAATGAAACTATGTTAATTTGCAAGTTTCTAAATTATACGACTTAATTAAGTTATAAGTAAGACCTTGAGACTTAAAGCATGAGATAGGAAGAAACATGCTTACATTGCAAATTGTTTGGCAAATGTAATTCCCATAAATATCTAGGAGTCGAAAATTGTTTTGCCGATTATTGTACGACAAGTTACCATCTTTTGTACTTTCACTACTAGCTGATCAACTGATGTAGTGGAACTATGGAAAGTTGGATCCTAGTTTTTCAAGAAAATTAAATGGTTATATATATATTTCCTGGGTAATTTTGTTTTCTTGAAAATTGTATTATCGAAAATACTAATATTTGAACTTTTTCTATAGAAATGGCTCAACCCAAAACAGCTGCACTGAGTTCCGCTTTCGAAGCTCTCTTTGAGAGGGAAAAACTGACTGGCCCTAATTTCAATGATTGGCATCGATCACTGAGGATTGTCCTGTATGTGACCAAGAAGCTAGATTATTTGACTAAGCCTTGCCCTACGCAGCCTGCTGACACTGAAACTGATGAAGTCAAAGCAGCCTGGAAAAAGGAGTATGATGCGCATAATGAAGTAGCATGCTTAATACTCGGGAGTATGATTCCCAAGTTGCAAAAGCAATTTGAGAATTATTTTCCTAAAGATATGCTAGATGAACTCCAGAAAACCTATGAAACACCTCCAGCTGTCGAACTGTATGATTTGATCGATCAATTCCATAGCTGTAGGCAAAAGGACGGTCAACCCGTTCGTGATCATGTGTTGGAGATGAAAAGTTACATTGATCGTCTCCAACAAATGAACTATGCCTTAGCCGAGAATGTTAATGTGAACTTAATCAATAGGTCCTTGAACAAGGACTTTAAGGGTTTTGTTCAAAATTACAACATGCATTGCTCGGGGAAGACAATAACGAAATTGCTCGCAACGCTTGTAGATTATGAAAAGGGTTTACCTGGCAAGGACAAGGCTCCTACTCCCCAAGTACTACCAATACAAAGGGGTAGGGTTTAGAAGCCAAAACCGCAAAGGAATAAGGGGAAAGGTAAAGCTAACAAGGGTAAAGAAGTTACGACCTATCGGCCTGAACCTAAGAAGGCCCCACAGAAGAACAAGCCAAATCTGATGGTCCTAATTAAAAGCGTAACACAAGATCTACTCACTACAATAACTACGTTAACAACTAATAACAACTTAAGTAATACGAGAGACTAGAGAGTGAGAGAAATGAGATGAAGAGAATATGAGTAGGATGATTTCATTCACACGATATACTAGCAAAGCTTCCGCACAAAATGAATAAAACCAACAAGAAATGAGACACCCTAAGCCTTCTATTTATAGGCAACTAATTAGGGCACCACTTACATGAAAGCTTCTAGAAGTAATTTACAAGGCCACATGGTCCATGGGCTACTAATGGACCATGGATTTAAAACTAACGTATAACCCATTTTAGAGAAACATATTTAATGAAATGGCCAAGTCTTTAATTCTTGTGAAATGCGTTCCCAACAATCTCCCCCTAAGACTTGGTCATCTTGGTTGCTCGACGTCATCTTTGCTTCTTTGGCTTTTGACGTCTTCATAATCTTTGTTCTTCGTTCTTGATGTGACATGATATGGTAACTTCTTGATCTGCTTCTCTCCAATAGTGTCTTTACGTCTTTTCCACCATGCTCATATGTCTTTTGACTTTTGTTCTTCATATATCACGTAGTTCTCTCTTCATAAGTTTTGCTATTCCTTAGTCTTTGTGAGAACTTTGCTTCAGGATATGAGCATGATGGAAAGATGGTGAAACTCCAGGTATTCATGATTCGCTGCAAGTAAACAGTTAGCAATAAATCATCCGGCACTTATAGATTTAGACTTCGAGATCGTCAACAGCATAGTGTGAAGACTTTCTCTAATCCTAACCCAGGCCGTTCTGAATCAGATACCCCCGAAAGGGCTTACACGGACACACCGAAGTGCACCCACGATTCAGTGAGTCGCTGGAGATCACCCCACGACTGTAGACCGTTTTGGAACAAACACTACGCGTAACCCACAAGGAGTTACCGAAGTGACCTGCTGTCAGGGCTGTTTGATGTTGACCCTGGCAGGATTTCTATTCAATCACTGAGAATCACATATGTGGTTTCTCTCAAGAATGTTCTTGGCAGATTGCTAGGATCTGCGTAGGACTCTTCTTAATTTTACAACTGGTGTCCATAATGTAGAACAAAGTGTAATGCTAAGTGTTCCTATGAGATCTTTTGTTGTATCTCTTGGCTCTAGACTCAATTAAGTGCTTGTATTTGGTCATCGGAGGCATGGAGCAAATTGCCTTCTTTTCAATATCAACACATCTCGTAGTGAGAGGTCGATAGATGATGTATGGTTCTCCGTGTGAAGTGAAACAAGTGTCTTTTGAGAGACACCTGAGTAGCTAGAATGTTTAGTGCAGTGCGTCACTGGGTCCATGACAACTTTTATCTTCAATACTGGTGATGCCCAACCAACCAGTAGATTATGTATTGAACCCGGTGTTTGCCCTAAGGTTGAACAAATGGAGGGCTATTTCTTTTCACCTTTTTCTTTACTTTCTTTTTCATTCTTCAACCCCTTCTTTCTCCTTTCATTTCATTTCTCCTTTTTCAATCATACCTAGGACTTTCTAGTACTAAACTATTGGTATTGTCCTTAGGTAGATCCCTCCAGCTCTGGCGGATCATAGGATGGTTTTCCCTAACCTTAGTCATCTTATAACTCCATGACTATCCTATTGATGCCATAAACCAAACCTTTTGAAAATCTCTCAAAGTGCTTATGATTGTAAAAACATATTTTGTTAACACTTTGAGAGTTTTGTGATTTTCAGAAAGACTCCCCCTTAACATGTGCTCATAAGTGGTTAATATAAATTTGCACATGTTGGGTAGAGCTAGCACTTTTTGAATTGATTGATTTTCAATGAACATGATCGTCGCGAGACACGTTTACATCACTAGTAGAACTAGCTTGAAATTATTACCCGTCCAGATCACATTCAAGGAAAATCACTCGAAATCGGTACATTTTACTCAGACACATCATTTGCGAGACACGTTTACATCACCAGATAAATTGGCTTGAAATTATTACCCGTCTAGGACATGTCTTTTCAACTACTGACTTTTGATGTCGTCAATTCGAGGGTTAATTCTTGAGTCGAGCTCATGTGAGATTTCAACATAGCTTTACCATATTTTAATCATATCGTTATTCTCCCCCTCAAAAATAGCATACTTATGTTGTTTTTGTTAAACTTTTGATTAAAATATGCTCTTTTTGAGGTTTACGGGAAGAATTTCAAGAACTTTTGTATTTGAACAAAGATTATGTTTCAAATACTCCCCTTTGATGAGGGAATACTTTTCCTTATGAGCAGAATTTTGAAAAAACTTCGAAAAAATTCTGGTTTAATTCTACTCATAAGTAAGAAGCTTTCGCTCCTTTGATCAGGATTGAGGCAATGAAGCGTACCTCAGGGTCCTTTCTTTGCAAGTACGGGTTGTGCACTGTTATGTGTGCACAAGCCATAGTTTAACAATCATATTAGCAAGAATAATGAATTATAAGAATGAACCAAACTCTTACATCATCCTCCTGTTCCAAATGACGTGTATACTGGAGCCGGTCTTTGGAAAGTTCTGACTGGGAAGGATGGACGTCCTCCAACATAACTTTCAAACCTCCTCATCTAGTCTCTTCGGAACAACCTTCGCTCAACCTTATTCATAAATTTTCGGATCTGTATTAACTGATCAGTCGTCCATCTTTTTTACCTTACAACAGGTTTTACCTCTCGAGGGATCTCAAGAGGCTTACAACCCCACCAGGCAGTGTACCTGACCGATGTAGTATAGTGTAGTGGTAAGTACGGGGGATTGATCGTTCTCCACAGGGAATAGTGTTCGTTAGGTATGAAAAGCTACTCTAATAGGTCTAAGGGTTGAGGAAGATTCTTTTTTATGTTTTTATATTTTATGGAAAGCAAGTAAAATCTCGGGTTTGAAGGAGTGGGCGGAATTAGTTGCTAGTCAACTAACCCAAATAACTACAAATGCAAATAAAATAAAATAACAAAAATGAAAATGTTGGTGAGAAACTTATGTGTAGAGAAATGTGTTTACTTAGATTTCCTTACTCCCTAACTATCTTTTACCGGTTGATTAGTGTGTATTAGTCGCGTGGATGACGGGTGTATTCCTTAATACCAATTGTGGGGTGGCGTACGTACTTCCCCAACTCTACAAGCTCCTACTTCACTCCTATGTCGAGCCGGCTAGGAAGCTCCTAACATGGGATCACTAGAATTCGCTTGTGCATTAAATACAACCATAAAAACCTTTAGTACGCATTTGGTTCATGTTTCTTAAGACGTTCAAGCAAGTTACCGAATAGGAAGTTAGCCAGTTTTCTTAAGCCTAACATAGATAAACAATCATCCAATACAACTAATAACACACTAATAACCAATAATTAATAGCTAGGTTTCATTAGATCTAAGCAAACACAAGATAAATCTAGCCTAACATGTTAGACAAAAGACAAGAACAAGATAAAATCAAACAACACATAGACATATTGAATGATTAATTGATAACTTATCTTTCAATGTAACATGGAAGATCTCAAGGCAAAAAGCCTTGAAAAAGATGCTAAAATCGTCCTAGGGTTTTCTCCCAAAAATTCCACACTAAGCTCTCCACTAATGACAAAAAATTAAAAAACTATATATAGATTTTTACATCTGACGGCGTCACCTTATGGAGTGTGACGCCGTCACCTCGCCGCTTCTAGGGTTCCCGGATGACCTTCTTGACGCCGTCCCTCTTTAGCTCTCCAAAATCCGTTCTGGCTTATCAAGGCTTGACGCCGTCGAACCTTGAACGTGACGCCGTCCCTCTTTGATTTAAGCCGTGACGCCCTTGATCAAGTTAAAGCGTGACGCCGTCAGAATTCACATGCTATTTTCACTGGCTTATCATGAGTAAATTTCACGTCCACTTTTTCTTGCCAAGGCATGACGCCGTCTGGGGTTAATTGTGACGCCGTCATAGGTAACTTTTAGCCGATTTTTGAGACTTTGTCGTTTTCTTCACTTTTATGCTCCAAAAACGTCCAAAATGCCTCCTTTTCCAGATTTCTCCTCAAAAGTACCTAAAATGACAAAAGGAACGATTTAGGGCGATATTTGATCAAATAAATACGATTTAGGGCTTAAATGACCCCTTAAAAGCGGTACACTTTTCGCTTCATCAAATACCCTTACACTTGAGATTTGCTTGTCCTCAAGCAAATGCGCTTTTATTCTAATCAAAATACAAGTTAGGGGTCATTTAATGCAAACATAAAAGTAATTACAACAAATATTCGTTCCACTTCAATCATAATAAGCACGGAGATTACAAACTAGCACCTCACAAGTAGTGTTTAGATACTCACATCTCTCAAGTGTCATCAAAATAAATCTCATAAATGAAAACGGATAATATCTCTCACTACCTGTCATAGCAAATAGATTACCATAGGCTTGGGAAAGGATCGAAAACCTCCTCCACTAGGCGTAAGCACCAAAGATAAACTATCAAAGAGGGCTTTTAAATGGGTTATAACGTTAGGTGTAGGGAAAAGGAAAACACGGTTTTGTTGGATACGGGATATTTTACTGGTGGCGAGTTAAAGATCTTGATCAATTACATGTACTATACACTGTTGCTAAGCCAAGACTCGACTCGATTTAAGCAAATGAAAGAAAATAACAAAATAAAAAATACATAAACATAAAATGAAACGGGATGGTAGTCCGTATGTTTTTTCTATTTTTTCATTTTCTCATTTTTTTTTTCTTGATTTTTCGATTTTTTTTTTTTTTTTTTTTTTTTTTTTTTTTTTTTTTTTTGCATACACTTTTGCCCTACCATCCAAAATAATACATCATAGGGGCGTTGCATTCCCCTTACACTTGAATTTTTACATAACTTTACAAATAACTATTCTAATGACTCGAATTAAGATAATTGAAAAACTTGGAGTACTTTTTAAACTATTTAGCACATATGGGGGTAATAAATGATGTTCTTCCCCATTACTCCATTACACTAGTACTTTACCCATGAGTCCCAATCGTCCCAAAACAATATGTACAAGGATATGACTCGACTTAGCAACCATGTAATCAATTAGATAATTAACTTGGGTTTAAACAAATGTTGTAACAATAATGCACTAAAAATGAGTGCATACAAGGTAGGCTAAGGCGATTTGGGTGTACATTTAAGTGGGGTGTAACAAATTCTTCCTTTAAGTAAAATGCTTAAAGGTCGAAACGAAAAGATAGGCTCTGAGGGGTGTACTAGGGGTATCGTGTACTAAAAATGAGTACAACGCAAAGGGTGTGGGAGAATTACTTGACCAATGTAGCCAATGTAATTATAACAAAAACACAGGTGTAAAACAATGGGTTAATCCTAATGCCTCTTATCATGTAGTAAATCTAACTACACGAATGTAGTCTCACTTGTGGCCTTGGAATGGTCCTAACGCAAGTTCTAGAATCTAAGTGCTACCGGTACACACATCATAGCATAAATGCTTTTCCTACCAATTCTAGGGGTGAACCTCACATATTTGGGGGTGGAAAATTTTTTTAGTGGTACGGTTTTTGTGCTAGTCATATAACTCCTATCCGTGAGACGCTCATTAAGATCAAAGTTTCACTCCTAAATGTTGTAAAAAATTTTAAATTTGGCACTAAAATTGCCCTAACAGGTATTTATCTCAGTTTTATTACACATCTACTATTAAACAAACAAAAATCAAGCGTAATAGTATTCTCTAAAATCGTACTTTTACCCTCCCCTTACACTTAAGATGAACATTGTCCCCAATGTTCAAATAACAAGATGTAAAAGAAAAAAGTAAAAGAATGAAATCAAATACTCCCCTGATTCGCTCGGTGGATAATGAAATAACACGGTTAAATCTTCTTCCAAAGTAATGTTGAAGCTCCATGACTAATGCATCGCCAAAAGCTTGATCCAAAAACATTTCCTTGTCCAAAATAACCTGTTAAACCTGAGAAAACAAACACGAAAACCTGCATAACATCGGCGGGATAAAATCTATATATAAGGATATAATGCTTGTGGAATGATAACTTTGCAGATTCCTGGAGATTATAAGTTGGAGATTTTAAAAAAAACTTTTTTAAAAACAAAACTTTCAAAAATTTCTGAAAATTAAATCTGACGCCGTCAGGTTATAAACCCTGACGCCGTCAGAAATGACCTGACAAAAATTTTCATTTTAAGTTTCCGGAAAATTTCTGGAAAAACCTTTACCTTACTTCCTGGAAATACTGCAAAACATCATTATGACTCGATACAAGCATTTGACTCAAACACACACTAATATGTATGTTAATTTATTATTATTACGATTCATGTTAATTTGTGTTCTAATAAACCGATTTAGATTTCCCTTACACTTAACTTTTGCAAAATACCTTTATATGTAGTTAAGACGAAGTTAAAAACAAAATAAAGCGTTTTCACAATTTTAGTTTTTTAACATGAATCAATAAGAATAAAAATTAAACACACATACGGAAACAAATAAAAACAAACAAACAAACAAATAAACACACAAAGCAAATAAACAAAATAAAGCTTGGGTTGCCTCCCAAGAAGCGCTTTTCTTTATTAACGAGTCTTGTAGCTAGACTCAAAGTCACGTACATTACGTGACTCCATCATCGGTCACGGTTCCTAGGCCATTTTCATTCCCGGTTTTATATTCCGGTCCTAATTTCAAACAATCCTTGTAGAAACCGAATATTCTTTCCCTAACATAGTCTGCTCCTTTATTTCTATCCTCATCATTCCTATAGTAGACCGCTTGCTTGAGCTCCTTCTCAACATTTGACAAGTGTTGGAATTGTTCTATCTTATATGGCATTTGGTAGTTTACTTCATCGGTCTCATCCTTAAATCTAACTATCCCTAAGGAAGGTTCATAAGTCATTCTAGAGACCTCAACAAATGGTTTTCCAAAAACCACTTGAGTTAAGGACGCATCGACTATTGGGCGGATGTCTTCTACAATTACAAAGTCGGTGACATAGGCGAAGTTTCCTTCATAAACCGGTAATCCCTTAACTCTTCCCGTGAAGTTACTTATCCAACCCTTGTCAGGGAGCATCCTATACCCAAGTTGATTTTTCATTATCAAGTTGTAGTGGGCTCTAGTCATGATGTTTATGGGTGATCTAAGGTCGATGTAGGCTTTCCACACATGCAAATGTCCGATGTTGCATGGTATGTTGAGATTAGAAGGGTCGCCTATTTCAATGATTGGTCTACCTAGGAAGTATGGTGTCTCGGGGTCATCGAATAAGTTTGTATGATATGCGCGCTCTTCCTTAGTGGGTAGCCTATTGAAGTAGTCCTCATCATTATCTACTTCCTCTACTTCATTTTTCTTAACTTCCTTATCAACCTCGACTTTCTTAACCTCATCCTTAGGTTCCATTTCTATCCTACCCTCATTCTTGTCACTTTCTTCCATGCTCCTATCGATTGGTTTAATAGTGACAACGTTGACGAAGTGGACATGTTTGGATGAAGAAGGGTCTTTGACTTGGGGTCCGCTATTTGTGTTCCTAGCGTCCTTATGTGGAGGTGATAGCATTTGGTTATTGAGGGCTTTCAACAAGTTGTCAATTTTATTAGTCATCTCAGTTTGTTGCTGATTGAATTCGGATTCGAATCTAGCTATCCGAGCTTCTTGAGATGCCATAAATTGGGACATCAATCCTTCAAAGTTATTGGTACTACCATTGCCGGAAGGATTGTTGTTGAAAGTACGGTTCGAGTTGGAACCGCTTGATTGGAAACGATTAGGTGGGTTGGAAGAATTGGGTTGTTGTGCGTTTTGGTTTTGTTTCCACCTAAGGTTCGGGTGATTTTTCCATGAGGGGTTGTATGTATCACCGTAATGGTTTGGCTCGGGTTTGAAAGTGTACCACTTGTCTCCCGCTCCATCGGTACGCGAGGATGCGTAGTCCACAAAAGCTTGTTCGGGGAGTTCCATGCAATCACGAGTGTCGTGGGGACCACTACATAATTCACATGAAGAAGTGATTTTGTTCACTTGGCTTGGAGGTTTAGGAGCCTCGTAGGATTTCATGAGAAACTTGACCTGGTCTTCAAGTTCTATGATCCTACGGTCGGAAGTGCTTGAATTGTTCGAAGGCAAAGATATTGCCTTGACCGTTTTATTCAAATCACGGGGATCACTCCAACTTTCGTTGTCATAAAGAGCAAGATCCTCTAGGAGAGCCCATGATTGTTCCGCACTTAGATCACGTAGCTTACCACCGGCCGATTGGTCAATGGTTTGCCTCGTGGAGAGATTGATATGGTCATAGAAGATTTGGACTTGGAGCCAAAGTTCTATGCCATGGTGAGGGACCTTTTGGAGTAAGTCCTTGAATCGAGTCCATGCCTCGTAGAGAGTTTCACCTTGACGTTGTTGGAACATCAAGATATCATTCCTTAGCTTGGTAGTTCTTCCCGGTGGGAAAAACTGAGCAAGGAAACGAGCGGTGAGATCATCCCAAGAGGTGATGGATCCTGCGGGTTGACGTTCTAGCCACTGACTAGCTTGGTCCCGCAGAGAGAATTGGAAGAGACGCAATCGGGTCGTCTCTCGAGTGGCAACATCAAGGTCTATAGAATCAACGATTTTGAGAAAGTCCTTGAGATGTTGATTAGGATCTTCGGAACGAAGTCCATGGAATGCGCATCCGCTTTGCACCAACCGGATGGTGTCGGATCGCATGGGTGTGACATTGGCTCCTAGAATGAGCTCAATGGTGTTTCGATAGCCATGGTGGCTAGGAAGGGAATACTCTCCTAAAGTACGGGCTCTAGGAGGTGGTGGTGGTTGTTGTGGTGGTGGGTTGTTGGGATTAAGGATATTACCATCTTTCATGATGTCGGATGGTATGGTTACGAACAAAGACACGAAGAAAATAGATAGACTAAAGAAAACCTAGAAAAATAAAATAAAAATCTCACTAGAAAGGAATCTAGTGAGTAGACCTATAAAATAAAAATTCAACCTAAACAATAACTATTCCCCGGCAGCGGCGCCAAAAACTTGATGCGTGGTTTTGTAACCTTACAACAGGTTTTACCTCTCGAGGGATCTCAAGAGGCTTACAACCCCACCAGGCAGTGTACCTGACCGATGTAGTATAGTGTAGTGGTAAGTACGGGGGATTGATCGTTCTCCACAGGGAATAGTGTTCGTTAGGTATGAAAAGCTACTCTAATAGGTCTAAGGGTTGAGGAAGATTCTTTTTTATGTTTTTATATTTTATGGAAAGCAAGTAAAATCTCGGGTTTGAAGGAGTGGGCGGAATTAGTTGCTAGTCAACTAACCCAAATAACTACAAATGCAAATAAAATAAAATAACAAAAATGAAAATGTTGGTGAGAAACTTATGTGTAGAGAAATGTGTTTACTTAGATTTCCTTACTCCCTAACTATCTTTTACCGGTTGATTAGTGTGTATTAGTCGCGTGGATGACGGGTGTATTCCTTAATACCAATTGTGGGGTGGCGTACGTACTTCCCCAACTCTACAAGCTCCTACTTCACTCCTATGTCGAGCCGGCTAGGAAGCTCCTAACATGGGATCACTAGAATTCGCTTGTGCATTAAATACAACCATAAAAACCTTTAGTACGCATTTGGTTCATGTTTCTTAAGACGTTCAAGCAAGTTACCGAATAGGAAGTTAGCCAGTTTTCTTAAGCCTAACATAGATAAACAATCATCCAATACAACTAATAACACACTAATAACCAATAATTAATAGCTAGGTTTCATTAGATCTAAGCAAACACAAGATAAATCTAGCCTAACATGTTAGACAAAAGACAAGAACAAGATAAAATCAAACAACACATAGACATATTGAATGATTAATTGATAACTTATCTTTCAATGTAACATGGAAGATCTCAAGGCAAAAAGCCTTGAAAAAGATGCTAAAATCGTCCTAGGGTTTTCTCCCAAAAATTCCACACTAAGCTCTCCACTAATGACAAAAAATTAGAAAACTATATATAGATTTTTACATCTGACGGCGTCACCTTATGGAGTGTGACGCCGTCACCTCGCCGCTTCTAGGGTTCCCGGATGACCTTCTTGACGCCGTCCCTCTTTAGCTCTCCAAAATCTGTTCTGGCTTATCAAGGCTTGACGCCGTCGAACCTTGAACGTGACGCCGTCCCTCTTTGATTTAAGCCGTGACGCCCTTGATCAAGTTAAAGCGTGACGCCGTCAGAATTCACATGCTATTTTCACTGGCTTATCATGAGTAAATTTCACGTCCACTTTTTCTTGCCAAGGCATGACGCCGTCTGGGGTTAATTGTGACGCCGTCATAGGTAACTTTTAGCCGATTTTTGAGACTTTGTCGTTTTCTTCACTTTTATGCTCCAAAAACGTCCAAAATGCCTCCTTTTCCAGATTTCTCCTCAAAAGTACCTAAAATGACAAAAGGAACGATTTAGGGCGATATTTGATCAAATAAATACGATTTAGGGCTTAAATGACCCCTTAAAAGCGGTACACTTTTCGCTTCATCACTCTTGAAGGTATATTGGGCTTCATTTTTGATATCCGAAAGATGTAGCAATGGTTTAGTCAAGTTCAACTTTTTCTGATAGCTTTCGACCCCTAGTTGAAGATCTTCTACACGTTCTTTTAGAATCTTTCTTCTAATGAAATGAAGAATAGATGTGCTGAAGGCGTATTGAAGTTCTAGTGTCACATGTTGCAGTCTCCCTTGAACTTTAATCAGATACATATCTTCAAGATCGTTAAGACTTAAGTCCGGGAAATCTACTTCAGAGAACGTGTAGAGTTTCTGGTCATGTCTTCTTACTTTGATTTCTGACAGGAACGTGTAATCATACTTCTTGTCCCCCTTCAGACTAGCCACAACAACAATCCTGAGGTCACTTCTTACTGATTCTTGAGACTTCTTGGTTAGTTTACTTTTGTACCACGTCTTCCTTTTCTCGAACCAGTGATAAATGCCCAGTTCTGCATCTTGGTCATAATGCACCTTCTCGGAAATGAAGAGATGAGTGGTTGTTTCCTCGATGGCAGGTTGTTCGTATCTTGTTGCTGGTGTCAAAGTAATTGAAGTTGCATATTTTGGTTGACAGTTGGCCCCGTGTATGAGTAGCTCAAGATCTTTGTTGAAGAAGAAACGATATGGAATGGCTGGTTTACAGTGAACTCTGATCACCGGTAGAGGCTTCGTCCAGTCTGTGATGTATGGATTGTTCTTACTATCTTTGCTACCAATCACATCTGGATCAGT
The DNA here is from genome assembly GCA_021014915.2 of Artemisia tridentata subsp. tridentata. Lineage (NCBI taxonomy): Eukaryota > Viridiplantae > Streptophyta > Magnoliopsida > Asterales > Asteraceae > Artemisia > Artemisia tridentata. The sequence continues at coordinate 371,669,849 of CP139503.1, forward strand.
CCAGCTGAAGTCGCTTGACATTGCGCGGGCAATGTTTTCTAGATGATACTCGAGTTCGGCTGCACTTGAAGAGTTGTCCTTGAGAAGATTGAAGGCATCATTTTTTATCCGACGAATTTCCCTTTTAGTCATCTTCTTTACCCGTTGAGTGCGTTTGAGTTGTTGTGTGAACTCAAATGTACTGTCTTCCATCTTGGAATCTTCGTCTGTATGTGTTTGAGCACTCGCCAACTTGTCAAACCATTCATTCCCTGGTGTGTCATCATCATCTAGCCACAAGACAACGTTCGATCTTTTAGAAGATTTCTTACTTTTTGTGGCCTTGGTCTTTGGTGGTGACTGAGGTTGATCAAATTCTTGCTGAAAATCCATTTCCTCTGTGGCAACGTGCTCAAATTGGTGCTCTGTCTCTTTAGGACTTGACTCTGAGGCCTTTTGAGGTTGAGATTTTGTTGTAGTTGATGGTCTGATAGGTTCTTTGAACTATGGACTAGATCCTTCTTCACCCTCGTGCTTCTTGGAATGGGTGTCAGGGTCTTGGTCTTCTTCATCCCGAGGACATTTTCCTTTATCGGGCGCAACTTTACAGGATTCCAGATTAGTCTTAAGTGCTTCACATAGAGCTATCTCTTCTGTTTTAGGTGATAAGATTGCTGTGAGTTTGGTGAGGAGTGCTAGTTGGATTTCTTAGGTTGTATAATGCAGAAGCTGCTTTGTTTGGGTTGCTGAGTCATGAGGAATCGATCCTGTGATGTTCTTAACCTTTTCTATGATGTTGGTGTCGACGTACTCTTCAATCTTTTCCATAAGCTCTGGCATGTATTGCTTGAAATATTTCTTTGTGTTGGCCTTAGCTTCCTTGAGCAGTCGAACCTTAACATCATCATCAAAGAATTCGTCCATTTGTTTCTTGGTTTCCTGCAACTGTTCTACTTGCTCAGACAGACCTTTGACCATATTTTGCAACTCGGTTACTTGGTCACTTGGTTTGTTGTCTTTCTTTTCCTGTGCTAGTTTTGCTGCCTTTTTCAGCTTTTTAGCAGTTGGAGATATGACTTCAACCCGTGTCACCCTAGCAATCTTCTTTGTGTTCTTGCCTTTGATGATTGTTTTAAGTGTTTCTTCAGTTGTTGCTGCTGTTTTTATTGGTGATGGTTGGGGTAGTGGTGATGGATGTGACAATAATACAGGAGGAGTTGGAGCCTTAGGTGGTGATTCAGGAGGTGTTGACGCCTTAGGTGGAGAGGCAAGAGGTGTTGGAACCTTAGGTGGTGAGGAAGGAGGTGTTGATACCTTAGGCTGTGAATCAGGCTGAGGCTCATGAGGAGTAAGTGTTAAACGAGGTGGAGTGAGTGGTGGTGTATTAATGTATTGATCAGTCTCTTTTTCCGCCTGTTCTTTCTCCTTCTGTATTCTTTCAGCTTCCTTCCTCCTTTCTTCTTCTGCCTTGTATTCAGCTTCAAGTTTATTTGCAGCTGCTGTGGTTTCCTCTCCAATAGGTTGTTCATCTTCTGATTCAGTCCAGAAATTATTAACATTTCCTTCTACATACTGCTCCTTGTTACCTTCTTCCAGCATGTCATCTGTAATTTCCTCATCTGTCAATATTTCTTTGTCCTTGCCGGGTTGATTAACCGGACTTAGTGGAGGAGGGATGTCTACAGCAAGTGACTCAGGCCTTTCGGGTTGATTAACCGAATCAGGCTGAGATGAATCTTTTGTAGTAACTCCAGACCCTCCGGGTTGATTAACCGGATCAGGATGGGTTGGAGTCACTTCTTTTACTGTTCCGGATCCTCCAGCTCCTTTTTGTTGTTCCATTTTTCTTTGTTCTTCAACTCTTAACTCTGCTCTTCTAGCTTCATCATCCTTGTATGTCTTTTTGCTTTCTTGCATTGCTTTAAAAGTGTCTAACTCTTCGTCCATGTAAACGGTTTCTTCTTCTTCGGATTCAGTTTCTTCTGAGTCAGATTCCTTTTCAGCATGAATCCCACCTTCTTCTTGTTCTGGCTTTGGAATATCAACTTTGACTCTCCTTTTGATAATGTTAGGCATAGAAGGTTTATGGATTTTCTTAGAAGCACTTGAAGCACTCCCAGTCTTACTACTCCCCTTTGATCGAGTTTTAGTTGATCCAGTCCCTTCTTCACCAAGCCTTGAGAATCCGACGCGACCTTGATTGAATGCTCTGTCATAATCTTTGTAAGCTTAAGTTTCCTTTACAGATTCTGTCAACAGAGATTCTGGCAGTCTAATCCCTTGCTTGTGTGTGCTTTCTTTGGGAAAGTAGATTGAGTTGATAGTCCTGTCCATCTTGTACAGATGCATTTCTCGATCTCCAGGACGAGGAGAAATGTCGTTGTTCTCGTCAAGCAAAATACTGATGAGCAATTTGGTGTATTGAACAAATGGAACTTTAGTGAATGCTTTTTGCATTTGAAAAGTCATGTCTTCCCAGATAAGTTCAGCATAGTCAATGTTTTCCTGATTGACTAAGCCCCAGAAAATTTGAAGATGCGACAAACTTGGATGCTCATGACCACTATCCCTTCCTGATACTGAGCGGATCATGATGTAATAGATGGTTCTCCAGGGTTGTGGAATATACTTGGCATTGGCTTTTGAAATTTTCGTTAGTGGTATATCTTGTTGAACATCGTATCCAATCTCTTTGATGAACTTAAGGACATCATCTTCGGTCGGTGTAAGCCAATATTTGTTAGCAGGTTCTGGTGGTTCGGGTAAATCCAATGCTCTACGAAGATGAATAGGAGTGACTTTGACCTTTTTTCGATCTAGCGTGCATGTGAAGTACCTCTCATCTGAGTCCAGCTCTATAGTATTCCATAACTGATGAATGTACAGTTCAGGAATGCTATCAGAACTATCCAGTAAGCTCCTGCACTGGTGTTGTTTGAGTACTTCTACAACAATTTGATAGCTTGGTTCAGGACATTTTATCTTATCAAAGTCCACCCTTACGTTGTTGTTTCCAAATTCTGCCTTGTATCCATGTAGGAGAACTTCAGTTCTTGTGAGCATTGGGAGTGTTTGTTGTTGAGGTGCAGCCATTGGAGATTTCTGAAACATCAATCAAGCACAAATATGCAGGATACATGATAGTTAGCAAATATTTAAACTTGATGTTACACATGTGATCCTTTTGTTGCTTAGATTGATTTTACATGTTTAACTATAGCAATTATCAAATTATATCAATTTTACCAATTTCTATAAAATTTGTCCAATTTCGATAGACTTGGAAGTATCTAAGGAAATTGTTCAATTTCTATAGAAATCACAATTGCGATAACATCACCTTTGCGATAACATCGCATTTGCGATAACGTCACATTTGCGATAACATCACATTTGCGATAGAATCACATTTGCGATACTATTGGAAATTTCGATAAACCCTTATACAAGCATTTTCGATAACAACTGTAGTCGTACTGTTCATCAGATTTTCGCAATTTATCAAAAAAAATTGTTATTATGTTCGCACTTTTGTTCCAATAGCATCCTATGATGTTTCTAAGTCTTGTGTTCAAGTTTTAACAAATTTTAACCACAAAATCTCAAAAATCAACCTGAACTTGTTCTTCTTAAACCCTAACAGTCAAAATCAAGGCTATGGTGTTTCTGGGTTCAATTCAAAGGCACAAATAATCAATTTAACACATAAGAACAACATTCCAATGGTTTAATTACACTACAATACAAGCAATCAGTTTTCCCCAAATTCTACGCTTAAACCCTAAAACTAGAACATGCAAGATCATTGTTTCTGGGTTCGATTAAGCACATGCAACATGTTTAGGAACATTTTCAGAGCTAATCCCACTAAATAATTGCATCATAAACACTCAGAATCAAAAACTACGATTTTGCTTAAACCCTAGATCTTAAACACACGATTTTTGAAAAAAATGAACCGTTGGATCATTAAATTATTCAAAACCATTGTTTATAATCATATATTAAACATTTAAACACTCACAAAATCAAAGAATCTTGACTAGATATGCAGATTTGATTCTAGCCGTTGATCTTAGTGGGTGTGGATATTAACTGCGGTAGTTGTGTATTGTCAGTGGAAGTGAATTCAGCATTTACGCCTTTTTCTTTTTATGCTTAATCTTTTTAACCTTTGACATTTTTTGCATTTGTACTCCCTAAACCTTGTATGTTTGCAATCAAAGTCCAAACTTCACAAATTTTAATTATTGGCCTAGCACACAACTTATGATTTTACCACCATTATTATTGAAGCAAACAACTTTGAAGAAATTATGCAAGTACAAAAATTTTAAATACTTTTTAAATTTCGATCTCCCCCTCAACACTTGTTCAGAGATAGTTATTAATGTTTTAAAAGGAACAAAGTGTTGAAGGTTTTGTACTAGCATTTTTTTTTAATTGAAAGAAATAAATGGAAAAGCTTTTTGTGTTTTTGAATATTTATTTACTAAGATAGTTTTGATGTTTGACTCATTTAATTTTGAGCAAGAAAATTGTTCAAATCATCTCGAGTCAAACATCGCATACCAATCTGGTGAACCAGTTCCACAAATCTTGCATGAGGCAAGGCTTTGGTGAACAGATCCGCCAATTGGTGTTCAGTACCCACGAAGTATAATTCAACTGTACCCATTTCCACGTGCTCTTTGATAAAGTGATACCGGAGAGCAATATGCTTCAATTTGGAATGTTGAACCGTGTTGCATGAAATAGCGATGGCACTCTTGGAGTCGTAGTACATCGGAATCTTGTTAAACAAGTATTCGTAGTCCATCAGCTGAGATCGCATCCAGATGACTTGAGCGCAGCAGGCAGACATGGCGACGTATTCTGATTCTGTAGACGACAGTGATGTACAGTCTTGCTTCTTTGACTGCCAAGAGACGAGCTTGTCACATAAAAATTGTACTCCCCCAGGCGTACTTTTTCTCGTGTCTAAACAACCTGCATGGTCAGCGTCTGAAAAAGCAACAAGTTCAAACCCAGAATCCTTCGGATACCAGATCCCCAAATGAATGGTTCCCTTTATGTATCGAAGGATCCTCTTAACAGCAGACAAATGACGTTCAGTAGGTCGTGACTGGTAACGGGAACATAGATACATGGAAAATACAACATCCGGCCGGCTAGCGGTGAGATACATGAGAGACCCAATCATACTACGATATTTCGTAGGATCAATGGGTGTGCCATGTAGATCAGCATCTAACTTTGGGGATGAGGAGGACATGGGGGTGTTATAGGTGTCACAACTATTCATACCATGCTTTTTCAATATTTCCTGAGCATATTTGGACTGACTTAATAATATACCACGGGGTGATTGATGAACTTGCAGTCCTAAGAAGAACTTGAGTTCACCCATCATGGACATCTCAAAGTTTTGTTTCATAAGTTTTGCAAAAGCATTTGAATATTTTTTATGAGTTGAACCAAAATGATATCATCTACATAAATTTGAACAATGAGAATATCCTCCCCGTGTTTTTGTATAAACAAAGTCGGGTCAACTGATCCTTTAGTAAAATGATTGGCTAGTAAAAATGCAGACAGTTTGTCGTACCATGCCCTCGGGCCTTGTTTAAGGCCGTAGAGGGCTTTCTTGAGCCTGTAGACGTGGTTTGGATGCTCTGGATTGACGAAGCCCTCTGGTTGTGAAACGTACACCTCTTCCCGGAGTTGTCCATTGAGAAATGTTGTCTTCACGTCCATCTGGTATACCGTGATGTTCTTGTGAGCAGCGTAAGCCAGGAACATTCTAACAGCCTCAAGACGTGCCACTGGTGCAAACAATTCTTCGAAGTCAATTCCTTCTTCCTGACTGAATCCTTTGGCAACCAAGCAGGACTTGTTACGAATAACTGTACCATCCGCATCTAACTTATTTTTCCAGATCCACTTCAAACCGACGACGTAAACCCCATTTGGTCTTTCTACCAGTTCCTAAACCTCCAACCTCTTGAATTGATCCAATTCCTCTTGCATAGACTCAATCCAGTTGTCGTAGGTAAGGGCTTCTTTAATGTTTTTGGGTTCGGACTAACAAATGGTGAGTGCATAAATGCATGTTTCACCGTCTGTATGGAGTCATTGTCGTGTCATGACAGGGTTTTCTGGGTTGCCAATCACATTTACAAGGGGGTGAGCCTTGTTATTGTGTTTGTGCCTTGGATAGTAGACAAATCGGTGAGGAAGCTTTCATGTCTGAGAAGGAAATAGTATAAAGACTGGTACCGCACTTTCCTTTCATTAGGTCATTTCCTTAAAGATCTTGAACAAAACATGTTTTCTCCCGAAAAGCCACTTCTAAGTCACCATCGCAGAATTGCCCGACGAAGAACAAATTATGACCAAGGCCCTCGACATAGTAGACACGGCTAATTTCGATATTCCCGTTGACATAATCACCATATCCCATGATAGCTGTGAAATGATCATTCCCGAACCTGACAGTGCCTATGAACTTCGCGACGAAGTTTACTAGAAGCTTTAGATTGCCTGTCATGTGCCGGGAACACCCGCTATCAACAATCCATAGCACAATTTGAATCACCTGCATCACAAGAAGAGGACACAGGAGAGTTGGAACCGGTGGATCCCGTTGGGTTAGTAATACAAGTTTTAACCATCTTTGGAACCCAAGTAAAACTAGGTTTATATTGTAACCAACGCTGCCACGTCCAACTAGTTTGTGCTTTCTTCCTAGTGAATGCGCTTGGTGAATGAATTGTCCTAGGAGGAACTACGGTCTTGTCAACTTTGGTCTCAGAAACTACTTTCGGCGGTTTTTCTAAAATGGACTTAGCAGCGGTTATGGGCCTATAGGAAATGCCAGTAGTACGTTTCTGTTTTCAGGACAAAAGGGTTTTAGCAATACATTTCTGATGGTTACCAGATAATACACTAGCACGACAGAACATTCAAAGATTCAGCATTCGTTACATCATTTCTAGAATTACACTTAGACAAGTTGGATTCTATACTAGACATAACGTGCGTCTTATTCAAACTACTAGCATTAACTTCTACTTCTGCATTCTTAGATAATCCACACTTAGGTTGCCAAACTCTATTCTTCTTTTGACTCTTGGTGGTCTTTGAGCTGCTAGCCTTAGATGTGTTGCCTAATCCTGTGGAAGTTGAAGTATTCACATTAGTAGTTTGTGATGATGCTTTCTTAGGTGCCTTGTCGAGTTTGTACATTCCTGGTGCAATCACATTATTTGATACAAATTTCCCTTTGTCAAGTACTCTTATTTTTTCCTTCAAATCAATGATGACGAGTTTTTGTTCTTGAATCTTTGATTCTAACTCTCTATTTAGCCGAACAGTGTCATTTCTGTTTTCACAAACTCGATCAATGTCTTTTTCATATTCAGAAATTTGTTATTTTAAAACGGCATTTTCTTTTTCAAAATTATGACTGTTTTGACAAGACACTGACTCTTTTTGACTTTGTAATTGTAACTCAAAGTTAATACTTTGAGTCTAACACTGATCCAGCTTTTTGCGAATTTTGAAAATTTCTTGTGCACATTTAGTTTCCAAATCATCATTGATTTGTTGAATTTTCTCATTTTCTTTTCTCAGATTATCAATCTCAAGTCTCATTGTCTCAATTTCAACACAGTGATCATCAACAATCAATTCATTGCATGACAAATAGATAGCATTCATAAGCACAGATGTCACATCAGAACTGAGAACATTCATCAAGAGTCGATCTGAATCTTTTTCCAAAGCTTTCTTTTGACATTTTTGTTTTGCAATTTTGTTATCTTTTGCTTTGAAAATACTCATCATTGATGCAACTTCTGACTGGAGTTCCTGTTCCCACTGTGTCGCACAAAGTCGCAGGTGTTTAACATGTGGCAATAATTGTTTTTGAAAAACTTCTCGCTTTTCTTTCTCATAAGGAGAGAGAAAAATGGAGATTTTGATTTCAGAATTTCTTTCAATTGCGTCTTCCAAAAATTGGATGTCGTCCATAAATGTTTTAAAATATTTAAGAATGCGACATTCTTTTGGCATTTGTTCATTGACACATTGATTTGGTAATGGACCATTGACTTGTGCAACAGTGGTTACTGGACCAACTTCAGATGAAGCATTTATTTCGGTTAAAGACCACGTTGGATTAGATCTATCTTGTTGAGGTATGAAAGTTTTACTAATATGAGGTGCTTTTGAATAATTGTAAGGTTTGTTATAATGTACACAACTCAACTTAGATCGACTCTCATCCTCGTGTTCCAGTTCCTCTTCAGTATTATATACAACAACACGCTGGAAAGTTTCATCAAACAAGTATTCTGCACTGTACAACTTAGGATTTTCCCTAAGTGCCTTTTGTAAAAAACGTGGTTGATCATTTCCAATTGCAAATCTGTATCCTTTTGGATTTAGTTTCACAGTTAGTTTTTGAATTGTAGTTACAGAATCACCCGTTTTATACACAACGTTTTGAAATTCTTTGAGCTTGGATTCCAACGCAACAATCTCCTCAAGATATGAGTTAACACGTTTCTTGTGGTTTGTTTTTCTTCAATAAGATCATTTTGACAGTTTGAAAACTCTGTTTTAGTTTTGGAAAGCTCAGAGTTTAATATGTCAATTTGTTTTTGAAATTCGAATTGCTCTTGTTCTTTTTGAGAAATCAAATCACTTTTAGAAACGGTTAGCTCATGAACTTGATGTTCTAACTCTTTTACCTGCACGTATGACTGTTGGAATGCAACCTCAAAGCTTTTCTCATGTTTTTCTTGATTTTCATAATTTGAAAGTTTCATTTTGTAGCACTCAAGATCCTTTGTTAACAGTGCAATTTTTGCTTTTAAGTTTCGATTTATATCGTTGCATTTATCAATTTGTGACTTTTGAGTATCTAGTTGTTTTGGGTGGTCAACAGCAGGGTCATAAGCTCTGGATCTGTATCATGCACAAAATCATTTTGTTCAATGTGATCATGATTGTCATCATCAAAAGGATTATCAAATGAAACAACGGTGTCAATTTGATCATCATCAAATGTGACAACAGTGTTTATTTGATTATCGTCTTGAGATGAAAATGATGAGTCATGTTGACCAATATTTTCTTGTGCAGATGAAGATGCAGAGGGTGATGCAATCTCATGAATAAGACATTCTGATTCAAGTACCTGAGATAAACCGTCGGTATCATAGACCGGGCCTGTCTCACTCATGTTCATCTCCTGCATGTTGGCCATTAACATGACTGCAGCATTAGCCTCCAGATCCTCCATTTCATCATCGGAGTATGCATTGGCCATAAAACTCTGCTCCTTCTCTGTCAAATTTCCACCAGCTTCGTCTTTCAGTGCCATGAGAAGAGCTTCTTTATGATATGCACTACCCATTGTTCTCGGCTTGGGGCATGCATTAGCCATGTGACCAGTCCCACCACAATTATAGCAAGTAATTGATGTGTTTGCAATTCCTCACTTTTCTGTTCCAGCAATCTGAGTCCTCCTTTGTGCATTTCCCATGTTGTTTCTACTACCCCCAGCTCCATTAAACCTCTGTCCTCCAGAATTGAACCTCTGACCACCAGAATTCCCCATGTAGTTTCCTGAACCAAATCTTCCTGAAGACCTATTCTGAATTTCAACCCTTCCATCATTGACTACTGCCTGATTTCTGATGTTTGATGAAGACCTTAAACGATTGTTAGACCTGTTAGAGAATTTGCTAAATGCGCGAGCAATCAATGCAAAACCCTCATTCAAAGAGTTAAAGGCATCATCATCATCGTTGTCAATGTTGGAGTACATATTATAATCAGTGTTGTCATATGGGATGAGTTGATTATCAGAGTATTGAGAAGGTGCTTCATATGGGACAATTTGGTTTGAAGGTTGTGGTGCAAAACCCGAATGAGGTGGTGGTGGTGAAACAAAATCTTGATTTGGTGCAAAATGAGATTGAGCCATTAAAGCAAGTGGGTTTGAAGTAGGTGCTGATGAGAATCCTCCACGTGCTGCTCGGTCCTTGTCAACTTCAGATTGGTGTTGTTTTAGGTAATCATACAATAACCCATAAGAAACGTCATTTATCTTTTTGGCTTGTCGAACAAACGTGACGTACTTTTGCCAATCTGGTCCGAGACATCCCAAAAACTTAGAGTTCACAGCAATCTTTGGTAAGGTGATGGTGTGGCGATCCAGATCATTGATAATGTTGGTGAAACGATGATAGTATGATTCTAAAGATTCCTCAGGTTCGATCATGAAGTGTGTGTATTCCATATAAAACTTTGATTCCAAGTCCTCTTGATTTAGTTCTGTGCCTTCCATAAGCAGATGTACATGCTCCCACATATCCTTGGCTGTCTTTTGGGCATCAATACTTGTTGATATAAATAATGCCTAAACACGTTATTAATATTTTTCGATATCTCCACGTTTTGATAATCACAAAATGTAAAATCATTAAACGAAAGATTATGACGTAAACAAGTATTTAGTTGTAAATATCTATTTTAACAACTTTATCACTTAAGGTATGAATAAACAAATGCTTAATGCATTATATGATCAAAGGAACATTTTCTTAATCACTAGATTTTTTATAAAATGACACAAACATTTTATATCTTTTACAAAATCATTTTTGGAAATTAAAGGAAAATGTTTAATTCATAATAAATTTATGAATTCAAATTTTCAACCAAAAATGGCAAAAATGTTCCAGAAAAACTTTTCCCACAAAAAGACAAAGCTGGGCAACGGATATAAGGGGTGGCCCCCTTAATTAACTAGGTGGCCCCCTTAATTATTAAGGGGACCGGCCCCCTATTTAAGGGGACCGCCCCGCTCCTCAGCTCCCCAGCTTTGCCTATAAATACTGGTTCATTCCTGGACTTTTTTCTCACCTTTTGCACCCCAAACCTTCTGTTCTAAATCTCTTCTTATATCTTTCTAAATCCTTTCTAAATCCTTTGATCATATATTCTTAAGCATTGGTTTCTAAGTGATCCAAGCTTCTACCATCAAAGTGCAAAAGAAGAATACTCCTTCAACAACTAGAGAAGAAGTATTGTAGTTTAATTCATATTGTTTTGTAGTTGTGTAAAGTATTTGATAAGGTGTTGTGTAGTTGTAATAAGTAGATCAAAGTGTAAGTAAGTAGTGGCATTGTAAAGAAGTAGTGTAGAAGTCGTGAAGCCGTAGTGAAGAAGTCGTGAAGTATCCGTGAAGAAGTTGTGAAGAAGTTGTGAAGCCGTCGTGAAGAAGTTGTGAATAAGTTGTGAAGAAGTTGTGTAGAAGTTGTGAGATTGGTTCTAGCTACGATTAGGACTCGACATCTAGCTTTGTGTCGTTAAATTGGTGTAAGCAAAAGTGTGTAAGGTTTCTCCGCCACAAGGGAGTTTGTTGACATAGTGAAGTGAACTCTTGAGTAGGTGACTCGAGGAGTGGAGTAGGGCAAGGAAGGTGTCCTTGTAGCCGAACCACTATAAATCTGCGTGTTGTGGTTTGATCTTTCCATCTCTATCTTTCATTTCATTTTATTTACTTTACTTGCATTGTTTCTCTACATTTACTTATTTTTGTTCATATTGTTCAAGAGTTGAATTCACATAAGATCGAATAAAAGTTTTAAAAAGTAAACAAAGGTTTTCATAATAAAATTAAAAAGATTTAAAACTATTCAACCCCCCTTCTAGTTTTCCACAATTGGTATCAAGAGCCACGTCAAACAAGATTTTTAAAATAAATTGTATTTTAAAACTTGAAACGATCTATGGAATCCGAAAAATATTTAGAAGGGCAATCTATGCAAAGACCACCACTATTTGAAAGTGATGGATTTCTTTATTGGAAAAATCGATTCGAAACTTATGTGAAATCAAAAGATCTAGATCTTTGGCATGTTATTTCTAATGGTGATTTTTTTACCTATTCAAAATAATCCAGAAACTAAAAAGGATGAAATAGTACCTTTTGAAAAACCAAATGATGATTTAAAAATAAAACTTGCTAAAAATAATGAAGCAAAAATGGTTATTTATAATGCGTTACCGCGTAAAGAATACGAAAGAATCTTTATGTGTGAAACCGCAAAAGAAATTTGGAACTCTTTACTAATAACTCACCAAGGCAATAGTCAAGTCAAAGATAATAAAATAGATCTTCTTGTTCAACAATATGAACAATTTATGATTCCGGAAGAGGAATCAATTGATAATGCTTTTTCTAGGTTTAACACTATCATCACAAGTTTAAAGGCACTTGATGAGAGTTTTTCTAGTAAGAATTTTGTTAGGAAATTTCTTAGGGCTCTTCATCCAAAATGGCGGGCTAAAGTTACGGCGATTGAAGAATCGAAGAACTTGTCAACTCTTCAACTTGACGAGTTAATCGACAACTTGAAAGTCTACGAAGCAATAATAAAGAAAGACTCCGAGATGGTCAAAGGAAAAAGAGAGCAAAGCAAGTCAATTGCATTGAAAGCTAGGAAGGAATCTAGTGAAGAAGATAGTACAACCTCCGAAAGCGATGACGAAGAATATGCCATGGCCGTAAGAGACTTCAAGAAATTCTTCAAAAGACGAGGAAGATTTGTTAGACAACCACATGACGAAAGAAAGGCATTCCAAAGAAATAAAGATGACAAAACTAGCAAGAGCGAGAGGAAGTGCTTTAAATGCGGTGATCCAAATCATCTCATCGGAAGATGTCCAATGATGACAAAGGAGCAAAATCAAAAGGCGTTCGTTGGAGGAGCATGGAGTGATAGTGATGAAGATGAGAAAGAAATCACAAAGGAAGAAAAATGTCTCATGGCAAAGACATCAAATGAGGTATTTTCCGAAACCGAATACTTTAGTGATGATAATTTATCATTAGACGAAAAAGTCCTAGATAGCGAATATAATAGGTTGTGCAAATTAGGTCAAAAAGTTATGATTAAAAATAAATCACTAAAACGGATAAATAATCAATTAGAAATCGAAATACTCGAACTAAAAACTAAACTACACAACTTAGAAAAAGGCAAAGAAGTTTTTGTAGAATGTAAAACATGTCAAGAGATTAAAAATGAAAACGAAAAATTTAAGGAAGAAATTTGCAAACTTGACAAATTCGAAAATAGTAGTAATTCACTTAAGAAAATAATAAGTGTTCAAAGAGTATCAGGAGATAAAACCGGCTTAGGATTTAACTCAACTGAGGCTTCGACTAGTGAAACTAGAAATGTAAAGTTTGAATGTGAATCTAGTAAGCAAAAATCTTTAGAGTCAAAACCTAAATACATACTTATGAAAGATAGAAAAATACCCATTGCTAGTAATGAGGAAGTAAAGATTTTCTACAAACCATCTTTAAAAACCGAAGTAGGATATTCTAAACCAAAATTAGGGTAAAAACACCTCCTCCTAGAAGACCACTTAGTCCTCACCCTCGGCCAAAAACTCCTCAACCTAGAAGAAACCAAAATAGACAAAACCTCCATAATAATAGTCACCCAATGTGGAATTATTCAAATCCACCAAGTTTCAATCCTTGGGGAATACTTCCACCATATATGCATCCTAGTCAATTGCAAACCATGTTTGGTTCAAACAACTATGGACCAATTAGACAATGGGGACCAAGTGGCTAAATTGTCAACTCATCGGGAAATTCGGTATCTCATCTATTATTGGCTTCTATAAGTCAATATAAACGCTTTGAAGTGCTTGAAGACTATTTATTGAAGACCAAAAGGTACGCCTCTCTTTCATGCTCACTAGTATATTATATGCTTAGATTAATGAACTAGCTAATTGCATGCCCCCGTTAGTCTAAAATGCTTAGTTTAGTTAATTCTTTTGGGTTTGTCAGTGTGTAATCCTTTTTATACATATATCTAAATATTTATATACATATATATACCTATATTACTATACATATGTATATACGTAAGAAGTAGTATATATATATATATATATATATATATATATATATATATATATATATATATATATATATATATATATATATATATATATATGTGTGTGTGTATCCTCCCACAACCTAGATACGTCATTTGTTGAGTATCTAGAACTAAAAGAAATTGTTCGTTCTCGAACCTTTTCTTCCCCTTGGCTCTCTTGGACTATAACGTTCAACATGAAAATCTTCTAGGTCCACTATCACAAAACTCATGGTGATGAAGAGAAGTGAGTTGAGTGGATCAACATAGAAGTAGAATTCGAACCTTCGCGCAAGAAAACTATGGATGAAACAAACTCCCATCGCCGTTAGCATTTATCTCCGTCATTACCTCATCATCTCTCGTCACCATTCAAAGTCCACATTAACACATAATATATTTACATATATATATATATATATATATATATATATATATATATATATATATATATATATATATATACACACATTCCTTCTCATTCCTCAAACTCTTTGTCGACTTGAATTCTTGATCATTTTATCCAAAATTGTCAAGATACTTTTTAATTGACAAAATGTTAATTAAACATGTCAAGTATTCCCTCCTCGTGCGCATATACTCCAACGTATTTTCGATATATGATAAATCTATCTATATATATGAATATTTTACTTTCAGAAACTTATTTCGCGACATTTCTGATTTTTGGAGGGCGGTCCCTTTAATGATTAAGGGGACCGGCTTGTTATCGAGGGCGGTCCCCTTAATGTTTAAGGGGACCGGCCATCTGATACTTCCAAAAACGTTTTCATCCTTGAATCTTTTGCCAAACACTCCATTTCTCAAACACTCCACTCCCTCTACTTGCTGTGAACGAAGAACACCACCCCAAAACCACCAAAATCAATCACAAAATCACCAATTCGGGCTTAATTCGCAAAGGGCAAACGCTTACAACACGATTAACAACATATATTGTAAGTTTTCCAACTCACATTTTGTCTAATTTCATCCAATTTTGAGTCTAATCATTATTAAGTATTTTATTCAAAATTTTCAAATTCGAATTTTATTGAAATTAAGTCTAGGATTTTCATAACCAAATGCTCCCCACAGGATTAGAATGCTTAATCAACACTAAAAACTAAGTAATCAAAAACCCTCATGTCAAAATTTTGAAAAACCATACACTCTCATTCAAATTTTTTTTCATTGTTGAATCATGCCATAAACACTTGTTAAAACTAACCACATTTTATTATCACAACTCTTTAAACCTAAAAATATATTTTTTGAATCATGAAAAATGGTTTTATTAAACATAAGAGGGTGTTTGGATTGGGTCATAAAATCGTCGAAATTAAATCGAAATAAATTTCACAACTAATTGTCAAGTTTATAAACACGCAACTAGTGATTTTGAGTCATCAAGATACATAATTCATATGTATATTGAGATATTAGGTGTTATTTTTCTAGTAAAGGGAGCATTTAGCACAACATATTAAAAGGTATTTTTGAGTCAAAATCTACGTTTTCATCTTTTCAAAAAGTTACTTAACATAAATACTCGTAAGAAATAGCTAGACATACAATCTAATATTCGTCTAGCCACATTTCAAAGTGGCTTATGATGTATAAGGGAGCGTTTGGATGTTTTTGGTTCTTTATCATAATATCTCTATAACTACTCCTTAACATCATGAAATACATTTTAAACGAGTCAAACATTAAAACCAAGGAACATTGTAAACTACTTCTTAGGATTAAATTTTTAAAGTCGAAGTATGTTTGCGTTCCACATGAGTAGCATATACGACATATGCATGTTATTTTTTTCATCATATTTTCTTGTTGTTATCTTGTTTAGGTGAAAATGCCTAAAGCCACGGTTGGTGATGTTTCCAAAACCAAATAATATATTCCAAAACTCTCCGCTACTCCCGGCATATCTCCCGCCATTGCATGTTTCTATCATCCCATTGAAAATAGAAACATTCGTGAGGGAAGAGTTGTCGATCCATCCTTTTACCAATCCGATAATATCGAACGAATGTTCACCAATGTTTTTCTCGATTGTCTTTTCAAAATAAATGAACCAATCATTCCTCGTTTCATTCTTAACTTCAATAGCCAACTTACGGTGCAAACCGATAACTATGGTTATATTCTCATCTCTTTCATTCTTAAGTTCTAAGTCCGATTCATAAGAATCTTCCCCGATAACATGATTACTATGTTCAATTTGCCTAAAGGATTCATCATGTGTTCCTTGAGATTCAAAGTCATTGATCATAAAACCTAGGTCTTTTTGCTCAATATGCTCATGTTCGGCTAAATCCTCCTCAATTGTTTCCTCAAGTTGTGATGTATACGAACCCATTAATTCATTAAACTTATGGTTCACGGTTAGGAGGCTTTCCTCAAAAATTTTCCAAAGGGTCTTATTAAAAGGAGTTGATCCTAACAATGATTGTTTAATAGAAGCCACACATGCACATAATTCATCAAACCTATCAAACTTTATACCCATCTCCTCTTGTATATATCTAAGATCACTTAAAAATTCATTGGAACAACAGGAAGCAAATCTATCCGTGTAAAGTAATTGTTCCTCTATTGTTAATGATCTAAATGGAATTTCATCCGCCATGGTGACAAATGAAAATGGTTTTACAAACAAAGGGCACAAAGAAAAAGATAGACTAAAGAAATCTAATAAAAAGAAAAATAAAAATCTCACTAGAAAGGAATCTAGTGAGTAGACCTAATAAAATAAAAATTCAACCTAAACAATAACTATTCCCCGGCAACGGCGCCAAAAACTTGATGCGTGGTTTTGCGACCTTACAACAGGTTTTACCTCTCGAGGGATCTCAAGAGGCTTGCAATCCCCACCAGGCAGTGTACCTGACCGATGTAGTATAGTGAAGTGGCAAGTACCGGGGGATTGATCGTTCTCTAGGGGAATAGTGTCGTTAGGATTGAAAAATTACTCTAATAGGTCTAAGGGTGAGGGAAGATTCTTTTTTGTATTTTTATATTTTTATAAAAGCAAGTAAAATCTCGGGTTTGAAGGAGTGGGCGGAATTAGTTGCTAGTCAACTAACCCAAATGACTACAAATGCAAATAAAATAAATAACTAAAAATGAAAAGGTTGTGAAACTTATATGGAGAGAAATGCGTTTACTTAGATTTCCTTACTCCCTAACTATCTTTTACCGGTTGATTAGTGTATATTAATTGCGTGGATGACGGGTGTATTCCTTAATACCAATCGTGGGGTGGCGTACGTACTTCCCCAACTCTACAAGCTCCTACTTCACTCCTATGTCAAGCCGGCTAAGAAGCTCCTAACATGGGATCACTAGAATTCGCTCATGCATTAAATACAACCATAAAAACCTTAGTACGCATTGGTTCATGTTTCTTAAGACGTTCAAGCAAGTTACCGTATAGGAGGTTAGCCAGTTTTCTTAAGCCTAACATCGATAAACAATCATCCAATACAATTAATAACACACTAATAACCAATAATCAATAGTTAGGTTTCATTAGATCTAAGCAAACACAAGATAAATCTAGCCTAGCATGTTAATTAAAAGACAAGAACAAGATATAATCAAACAACACATAGACATATTGAATGATTAAATGATTACTTATCTTCAATTAAACATGGGAGATCCAAGGGTATAAAACCCTTAAAAATGGCAGAAATTCGTCTTAGGGTTTCTCCTCACAAAGTTGCACACTATGACTAAAAATTGCAAAACTATATATAGAGTTTAGTGGCTGACGGCGTCACGTTGTAGGAGGTGACGCCGTCACCTCGCCGTGGCTAGGGTTCCCGGATGGTCTTCCTGACGCCGTCCCTCTTTAATCCTCCAAAATCCGCTCTGGCTTATCAAGGCTTGACGCCGTCTCTCTTTAACTTAAACCGTGATGGCCTTGATCACCTTAAAGGGTGACGCCGTCAGACTTTCCATTGTAAAACTCTCTGGCGCGTCACGTGTATTTTTCATATCCACCTCTTTTGCCAAGCCATGACGCCGTCAAGTGTACTTTTCCAGCAGCTTTGGAGACTTTGTCGTTTTCTTCACTTTTATGCTCCAAAAACGTCCAAAATGCTTCCTTTTCCAGATTTCTTCTCCAAAGTACCTAAAATGACAAAAGGAACGATTTAGGGCAATATTTGATCAAATAAATACGATTTAGGGCTTAAATGACCCCCTAAAAGCGGTACACTTTTCGCTTCATCAGTATTCACATTTTTAATACGCTGCAGGGATTTAGAGTGGGAAGGAGACTCGCCTATGGGGAGCAATTTCTGCAAGTGGGCAATGGAGCACAAGCAGTAGTTGAAGCCATCGGAATTTTTGAATTAGTTTTGCCTTCGGGCTTAGTACTGAATTTGAACAATTGTCATTATGCACCTTCTATTGTTAGAGGTGTCATTTCCTTTTCTTGTTGTTGGATCTTGGATTTCATCATACTGTTTCTAGCAATGGAATTTCTGTTTCGTTAAATAATGTTTTTTATTTTAATGCTATTGCTGTGAATGGTGTTTTTGAGATTGATTTGAATGAACATAGTGATTATAATTCGATGTATAGCATCAATAATAAGAGAGTCAAGAATGTCTTGGATTCGTCTTATCTTTGGCATTGTCGACTTGCCCACATAGGCAAGACTCGCATGCAAAAGCTACAACGTGATGGGCTTTTGCAGAATATCAATGATGAGTCATTTGATAAGTGCGAATCTTGTATATCTGGGAAGATGACTAAGAAACCTTTTAATAACCGTATTGAAAAGGCTGATGATCTACTTGGTTTAATACATACTGATGTGTGCGGAGCACTTAGACATACGTCAAAGAGAGGTGCTAGCTACTTCTGAACCTTCATGGATGATTTCAGCCGTTATGGTTATGTTTATTTACTTAAACATAAACATGAAGTGTTTGAAACATTTAAGGTTTTCAAAGCTGAAGTAGAACTGCAACTCGGAAAGAAGATTAAAGCTCTTCGATCTGACAAAGGTGGTGAATACCTTAGTCAGGAGTTTAAAGATTATCTAAGTGAGAATGGAATTGTCCAGCATCTCACATCTCCATATACTCCACATCAAAATGGTGTATCTGAGAGAAGGAATCGTACATTATTGAATATGGTACGATCTATGTTCAATCTTACTACTATGCCGTTATCCTTTTAGGATTATGCCTTGAAATCTGCGATTCGCATATTAAATATGGTTCCGACCAAGAAGGTTGATAAGACACCCTATGAGTTATGATTTGGGAAAACGCCTAACTTGTCTTATTTAAAGGTTTGGGGTTGCGAGGCGTTAGTTAAACGTGACTCAGCAGATAAACTCCAACAGAGATCTGTAAAGTGTATCTTTGTAGGATACCCAAAGGAAAAAATGGGTTACTACTTTTACTTCCCACCTGAAAACAAAGTAATTGTTGCTAGGTATGCAGATTTTCTTGAAAAAGATCTCATATCTCAAGAATTCAGTGGGAGGCTCTATGATCTGGAAGATGATCAAGAGGATACATTACCTTCTGAAAACACTAGCGAACTTCCTGTGGAACCGGATAGTCTGGGTCCTCTACCTGAAGTGATTCCCATTCGCAGATCCGTAAGGACTGTGAAAGCACCTGAACGTCTATGTCTTAACGTAGAGGTTGAGGAAACTATATTAGGGGACCTTGGAGAGCCTGCTAATTATAGAGCTGCCATGAATGATCCTGAAAAGGATAAATGGCAGATTTCTATGAATGGGGAATGCAATCCATGAGAGATAATCAAGTCTGGATTGAAGTAGACCTTCCTCCCAATGCCAAGGTAGTTGGGAGTAAGTGGCTCTTCAAGAAGAAGACTGACATGGATGGAAATGTACACACCTATAAGGCCCGTTTGGTAGCTAAAGGCTTTACCCAAACATATGGTGTTGACTATGAGGAGACCTTTTCTCCTGTAGCTGACATAAGGGCTATTAGGATTCTCATAGCCATAGCTGCACACTATGATTATTAGATTTGGCTGATGGATGTAAAAACCGCCTTCTTGAATGGTCATTTAGAAGAAGACATCTATATGGCGCACCCTGAGGGGTTTGTGAATCCAGAATTTCCAAACCGTGTATGCAAACTTCAAAGATCCATTTATGGATTGAAGCAAGCATCACGGCAATGGAATAAGAGATTTGACGAAGAAATCAAAAGGTTTGGATTTACTCAGAATCTTGATGAGCCATGTATATATCACAAAGCTAGTGGGAGTGATGTTATTTTCCTAGTTCTATATGTTGATGACATATTGATCATGGGTAAAAACATTCCAAGTTTGAATGAGGTGAAAGCCTATCTTGGGAAGTGTTTTTCCATGAAGGATCTAGGAGAAGCAGCATACATTTTGGGAATCAAGATCTATAGAGATAGATCAAGGCGGTTGATTGGTTTAAGCCAAAGTGCTTACATTGACAAGATATTGAAGAGATTCAGTATGCAAAATTCCAAAAAGGAATTTTTGCCAATGCAAGTAGAACATGGCTTAAGTAGCAAAGCTTGTGCTTCAACACCTGAAGAGGTGGCACGCATGAAGAGAGTCCCTTATGCTTCGGCTGTGGGATCTATTATGTATGCGGTGCGATGTACAAGGCCCGATGTGGCGTTTGCTCAGAACATTACTAGTCGTTATCAGCAGAATCCAGGTGAACTCCACTGGACTGCTGTGAAACATATTCTCAAGTATTTGAGATCTACGAAGGATATGTTTTTAGTGTACGAGGGAAATCCAGAAGCAGAGTTGTGTGTTACAGGTTACTGCGATGCATCCTAGAAGTGTGATAAAGATGATACGAAGTCTCAGACGGGTTATGTCTTTGTCATCAATGGAGGAGTTGTGGATTGGAAGAGCAAGAAGCAGAGTACTATAGCGATGTCTGCTACAGAAAGTGAGTATATTGCTGCGTCAGAAGCTGCAATGGAAGCAGTCTGGATTAGGAAATTCGTTTCAGGGCTTGGAGTTATGCCCTCAATCGAAAGACCTATAAAAATGTATTGTGACAATTCAGCCGCAATTACATTTGCCAATGAACCTGGAAATTCGTTTCAGGGCTTGGAGTTATGCCCTCAATCGAAAGACCTATACAAATGTATTGTGACAATTCAGCCGCAATTACATTTGCCAATGAACCTGGAATCATGAAGGGCATCAGACATTTCCCGATTCGATATCACTATGTTAGAGAACAAGTGGAGATAGGCGAGATCGAGTTACTCAAAGTTCACACAGATGACAACTTAGCAGATCCATTAACGAAGGCTCTACCCAGTGGAAAGCTTAAACAACTTTCTGAAGGCATAGGACTTCGTTTAGCTAGTAGTTTCATGCATATCTGTGATTAGTGTTTGGATAATGGGATGTTATTGAACAGTTATTATTTTAATGAAATAAAATACTCGTTATGTTTGTTTATCATTTTCTTAATAATATATCCTATATTTGCATGTTTATATCCTTGAATATATTTATATATTCTAAACTGTCCGTTGTTGGTTAATAATATGGGAATATCATTAAACTAAGACAAATCTGAGTATTGGTAGAATATACTTGAAAATATATTGATGCGTTGTTATACCAATTTCATATGATATTCAAATGGTTTGAATATAGGACTTATCCCGACTTCATGAGTTTACTTTATGGATCTTGTCATCAAGTAAATCATGTGAATATAGTTATCCTCAGACTTGAGATGCCAGATAACTGTCATGCATGTAGTGCATTTCTGTTATTCAATTTAACGCTATACGTAACTGGTAGCTATAAGGATTGTTTTCGGAAGTGTTGCGAAGTGCATGAGTTATGCTCGTAGTCAAGATAGAATTTGTTCCTTCAAATTGTTTGGAGTTTAATACTGCTGGGCCCCTCGTAGGATTAGTAAGATGTATGTGTGGCCACACCCAAGATCTCCCCTGAATAGTTCAGAAGATTTGGTAATCTTATTTAATCAGAAATAATGAGAAACATAATTATTAATAAAGAATGACTTAGATCCATATTTTTATTAATGTGGTATTAGAAACAAAAGGATGAGTATGATGATTAATCATCGAATGGTTTTTCCAGGAGACCACCACCCGAGTTGTACTAGGGGCATTGGCGTGTTGCTAGACGCTAACCAATGTCAATTACACTTTTAATAGATTTCCAAGTGGGAGCTGTTAGAGTTTGTGGAAATATATTAACTCGTGTATGACTAGAATCGAACCCAGGACTAAGGGATTGCACACTTTACGTATGAATGACTAACGTAAATAATTAATATATATAATTGTTATATATTTAATTATTTGGACACGAAATGATAACTAACGGACGTTAAGTAATTAACGGAATTGACTAACGACCGTTAGGGAATAAAGGAAGGACCATTAGTGAAATTAGAAGCTCAAGAAGGATCTAGAAACCCATTCAATGGGCTTGGCCGATCGGATTGGGGGTTGTATAACCCTAATCGATCCATGTCTTGGGCAAGAAGCTAATTCCACTATAAATACAAACTCATGGGTCATTAGTTTTTTACCTTGTGCATTGTAACTATAACCCTAAGTTTTTCTCTCCTTCTTTTCTTCAAAAATCCGGTCGACCACTTCCTTAGGGGGGGGGGATCGATTGCCTTTTAATTAAACAAACTAGTTTTGGTTTAATTCGTGTCTTTACACTAGCATCTAACGTTAGTTGGTTATAGTACGTGTGTACAAGAGCTCAGTAATAATTTACTTTAGTTATTACATCTTGGATTGTGAACCAAAACGGTAAGGGGTTTTACGTTAATCCTTTTATTTGATCAAGAGAAGAAAAGAGAAGTTTGATCCTTGTTTTGCTAGGATCAAGGTACGTTAACTTTTACTATTCGGTAATCTTTATATGTGTTAAATATATGATCCTTTCAACAGATCCATCGTATACAATCATTGTTGCCGGTAGAAGAAGCTGCACGCATGCGCATCTTGTCCAAGTCATGGCTAAACGCTTGGTCAACCATCCCTAACCTCAGATTTGCTCCTAAACCCAGTAAGCTTGTTATTGGGTTAATCTCAATCTTACCCGCTTTCTACCCATTTAGAGGGTCAAATCCGAAAGTCAAAGGTCAACATTAAAAAGTCAACTCTCAAGAATAACTGTCATTTAGCAGTTACAAAGGAAGCGACACATCTGTTGATTCTACCGAACCAACACAACACTTCATTCGCACCTTTTCACTTATTATATATAGATTAGAATCTGTAAACTTTACACATGATGACATATTATTATTTCAATTAATACGAAAGCATTTCTTTGAACGTATCGTGTATTTGGTATATTGTGACCACGTTAGACCAATAAAGATCCAACGTTGTGGCCAACAATTGGTATCAGAGAGGTTTGGAATCATCTAACCAAATCATCATATACCAAGGGGTTTAATTTTTTCCCTGAATCGAAGATCATATTCCTAGAAACAAATCGGTAAAAAAAAACATTTTTTTTTCTGCAAAATTATTACTTGAACCACAAATCAAAACCAATAATCATTTTTGTGATTCCGAAAACCATCCTTAATTCATAGTCGCCTCGTAATTAATTACCGGCAACTAAGAAAAGGCAATTTTTCAATTATTTTGCAAATTTTTTCTTTTGTTACCGAGAGTAGAAAACAACCAGGGAACAAATCATACCGATTCAGAAACAAATAACCCATTACCATCGATAACACGATAGTCATCAAAAAGGGAAATAAATTGATTCAACAAAAGGAACAAACACACCTGTTGCATCCAGAATCAAAATACCCTTTCACTTTTGAATCATCTTGATTCAATTTATACACGGAGGAACAAACCCAAAAAAGGGATTAACCGGCGTTCGAATAAACAAGAACATCGAATATCCGTGAAGAAGGAGGTTAACCAAAGCCAAATATCCGGCGGTCAACCACCAGAACCAACATAGCAGTAATCGGTCTCACCCAGAAAAGAGGCAGAGACATTTATCTCTTGCAAAGAGATAACAAAGAAAGGAAAAGAGGCGTACTATAAACGCTAGGGCATCACCGAACCAACAAAAGGGCATCGGGTTCCATTTAACCCCCCCAGGTTTCGGAATTTACAAATCCACCCTTTATTTTTTTTAAACTTTACTTATTATAGTATAGTTTATTTTATTTTTTGATAAGTTACTACATACTTAAGTATCTTATCATATTTATTTTATAATAACCTAGTGTATTTACGCTGCTTATTATAATTAGGAATAACTTTTAAGGAGTAATTAACCTTAGGTTTATTCACTTTGAATACTTATAATCTCCGAGGATAGTTTACAATTTTAACTAATCCTATAGGTTTTGATTGTCACCATTAGACACAAAACATTAGAAGCGCGCTATATTTCTTAACACACACCCCGTGTTAGAATTTTAGGAGATTACCTAGTCATTATCTTTTAGAAATGACTAAAGAAGGTGGAGATAGTGGAAAGAAGGAGGTTAGTACATCTAATACTACCCCTCAATTCCAATGCCCGATTTTGAAACCCGCGAATTACTCACTATGGGCAATTCGAATGCAAATTATTTTAGAAGCAAATGGGTTATGGGAAACAATTGAGCCAACTGAAACGACTCAACCCGGTAAAAAAAAGGAGAAAACTGCTATTGCATACCTTTACCAATCCTTACCCGAAGATCAATTACTTCAAATTACAAAGCACAAAACCCCGAAAGCAATATGGGATGCTTTGAAAACTAGACACTTAGGCGAAGAGAGAGTACAACAAGCCAGACTTCAAACACTCAGATCTGAACTAGAGTTGTTACATATGAAGGAAGATGAAACCATCGATACCTTTACAGGAAAACTCACAGCTCTTGTAAACAAAGCCGCTAGTCTAGGACACACAATAAAAGATCGGAACTTAGTTAGGAAGTTACTAAATGCTGTACCGGATAGGTATCTGCAAATAGTTGCATCCATAGAACAATATTCCGATCTAAACACTATGTCACTTGAAGAAGCAAATGGAAGACTTAAGACCTATGAAGAAAGGATTAAGTTTAAGAAAGGGAAACAGGAGAACACTCAAGAGAAATTGATGTTCACACGACATGAAGGTAGAGGAAAGCATTTTAAAGGTCGTGGTAGTGGAAGACATAAATTTCACACAATAGAAACCACGAGAATTTTAAAGGAGAAAGAAAAGAGGGAGAAAAACCTCATAACAACTTCAAGAGATCAAACTTTGATCCTAGCAATGTAACTTGTTACAAATGCAACAAGAAAGGACATCTTGCAAATAAGTGTTATGCCAAGACAAACACTAACGTGCAATCTAACCTTGTCGAGGAGGACTTAGAACCTACATTATTAATGGCAATTTTACAAGATCCACTTGTAAAAGAAGTTGAAGACCAAAACGTCTCACTACACAAAGAGGTAGAAACAAAAGAGACAAATATGGATAGTCTATGGTATTTAGACAATGGAGCTAGTAACCATATGACTGGAATAAGAGAACACTTCAAAGAATTAGATGAGAAAGTTAGTGGAAAAGTGAAATTCGGAGATGGATCACACATAGAGATCAAAGGAAAAGGATCAATTCTAATAGAATGTGATGACGAGAAACAAAGAATTATTTCACACGTCTATTACATCCCAAGCCTGAAGAGCAATTTATTGAGCGTTGGACAATTCACCGAAATTGGTCGTAAAATTGTAATGGAGGAAACAAGATACAAGGCTTTAGCGACAGTAGTTATGGAGTCAACACTCAAGAAGGCAAAGGAACTACTGGAATCATTTTCTACTATGGTGATTCCCCAATAAGCTGGAGCACACAGAAGCAAGCCACTGTAGCATTATCATCATGCGAATCTGAATTTATTGCAGTAACTGCAACAGCAACACAAGCATTATGGTTGAAAAGACTACTAAGCAGGCTTACACACTCAAATGAAGAAAAGGTAACTATTATGGTTGATAACAAATCAGCTATAGAACTAATGAAGAATCCTGTTTTTCACGGGAGAAGCAAACACATTGATACGAAGTACCACTTCATACGAGAATGCGTTGAAAGAGAAGACTTACAGGTTGAATTTATAAGAGGAGAATATCAGAAGGCTGACATACTCACAAAGGCACTACCGAAGATCAAATTTCTAACAATGAGACACCTTATTGGAGTTAAAGATCTAGGAGATGACGATTGCGATTAAGGGGGAGAATATTGTGTTAATCTCAATCTTACCCGCTTTCTACCCATTTAGAGGGTCAAATCCGAAAGTCAAAGGTCAACATTAAAAAGTCAACTCTCAAGAATAACTGCCATTTAGCAGTTACAAAGGAAGCGACACATCTGTTGATTCTACCGAACCAACACAACACTTCATTCGCACCTTTTCACTTATTATATATAGATTAGAATCTGTAAACTTTACACATGATGACATATTATTATTTCAATTAATACGAAAGCATTTCTTTGAACGTATCGTGTATTTGGTATATTGTGACCACGTTAGACCAATAAAGATCCAACGTTGTGGCCAACACTTGTAACGAAGGAACAAAAAAGAAAATACAAGAAGCTGATTGACAATACTCTACAAAGGTATCACCGAGACAACATACCAATCGAAAGTTTAAATCTTCAATGCGACATTAACCAAGACTCGGCTTTTGTGGCTGAAAATTGGATTCAGTCGGTAGCTTCCAAAAGCTATCTCAAAGAGCTTTTCCTTAAAATCAGTGTTTTGACTACTTCGTTTACATTGCCAAATGAGTTATTATCTAGTGAAAACCTCAATACAATAAGTTTAACAGCCTGGGGGACCTAATCCCTTCGAATTTGTAGCAATCATGTTATCAAGTGTGTCTCTCTACGTGTACTGCACTTAGACTATGTGATTATAAGTGATGAGGTACTTGATAAATTATTATCGGTTTGTAGCTTGCTTGAGAAGATTACGCTTTCGAATTGTGAGGGTTTGAAGAATTGTAAGGTCAAAAACCTTCCTCATCTTCGCGAATTGAAGAATATATTCAAAAGGAAAGATCGATCTTTGGGATATCAACAATGTACCAAGTCTTCGCTCGTTTGATTACTGCGGACTAGGCGGAGCTATACCATTTAATATAGTAGATTCATTACGAAGTGTGACACAATTAAATATAGCCGTTGTGATGATAGACAATGAATTTTTCAACACAATTGAATCAAAATTTCCTTTGCTCGAGAATTTAAGACTTGATATTGGGTTTTGGGTGCTCGAAAGCTTGGTTATCAGAAGTGTTTCTCTGAAATGGTTGACCCTATATCTATGGGAACACAACTACAAGAAAAAGAGCCTTTAGTGACCAAACTTCAGTGATGACATTTTATTTTGGTCACTATTTAGATGAAAATAGTGACGATATAATCTTTCGTCATTATTTTTGGTCATCGGTAGAAAGTCAGTGACGAAACTTATAAGTGGTCACTATTTAGTCACTAAATTACATGAATAGTGACGAGAAATTTCGTCATTAAGTATTAGTGACGAAATTTTGGTCACCATTTCACATATTGCTAATTCTATAAAATGATTAAGAATAAGGGCATTTAGATATGTACTTATTAAAACTTGCATATTCGTATATTAATCTAAAAATCGTAAACACTATCAAACGTTATGATAAAAAACTTGTATTGTAGAGAAATATGCAAAATTGTTACTCAAATAAAATAACACACAACATTTGTATACTTTAACTAATAAAATAACACATCTCTTTTGGACCCGACCCGATCTCATTTGGAATATATTAGATCTCACAATTTCATTATCCAAACACTCTCATCAGTCGGATCAAGCTCCAAGCTCTCATCAGTCGATTCGGATCAAGCTCCAAGCTCTCATCAGTCGGTTCGGATCAAGCTCCAAGCTCTCATCAGTCGGTTCGGATCAAACTCCAAGCTCTCATCAGTCGGTTCGGATCAAGCTCTCATCATCTTCGTTCTCAGTGGTACGCTCTCATCATTGATGCTAATAAATTTGATTGTTAGGTTTAAATTAGGGCTTGTAACTGAATTAGGTGAATGTGAATTGATTTTTTAGTGTGAAATTAGTTGTGGCACAAGTGTTTGATGAAATGCCTCAATGAAAAATTTAGGGCTAAAATTTAGGGCTTGGTTGTTTAATTGTATGTTAGGGCTTGGTTGTTTAAAATTATGATTATTTGTTTAATTGTAACTTTAAATTGATTAAGCGAACGAAATGTAACTGAAAATTAAGTGATTGAACTATGTAAAACTTCGACTGGTTGATGTGATTGTGGTATTTGAAACTTAGTTGCATGTTCGGATGATTATGAATTCTGATGAAAGGTTACAAGCATTATTCACGTAGTTGGTTTTTGAACTTCTGTTGGGTCGAACCATGGTGTTTGTCACTTTGTCATTATCAAACTTGGTATATACTATTAATGAGTCTAGTGATTAATACTGAAAGTTGATCAAATTGAGTTTACTATTAAAATTGTCTAGATTTCAAAACCTTGTAAATCATTCTACACCTGACTTTGTAAAACTAATACTACTACGATAGTTTTTGAAACAATATGCGGGTCATCTAGAATCCAGAAAGTGAGTCTTGTAGAACGATAGGAGACACAGATTGATATACTCCGAAAACATTGGATATGATGCACGTATTGTGAATTAGGAGCTGCTTGCAAGCTTTTGGACTTTTGGTGGTCGGCTGCAAATGGCACTTATAGCGGTTCCTGTTAAACTGATCTTCTGATGTTATTGTAGTTAATGATAATTTGAAATGCAAAGAGTTCAGTTTTGTTATTGTAGTTAATGATATGCTTTTGGTGCTTAAAATCACTATTTGCCTTATGGATTTAGTATTGCCTTAGACCATCTAGTTTTCTTACTAGGACTAGGATTTAGTATTTTATCTTGTTAAAGGTTGTCTGATTGCAATAATATTTTCTGCGTTCTGTTTCATACTTAGCTAGGTAGCTTATTAGACCATCTAGTTTTCTTACCGGCACTTGTAATTGTCTAGCAAACTTGTTATCTCCCACTAGGACTAGGAGCAATGATCTCACAGTCTTGGATGCATATTTTAGGGTATTTTTTATTACTAGAGCACATGGATAAGTCTTGGATGCATATTTCAGATCGGAGAAACGACCCTAGATATAAATCGGGAGTGAACGAATTTCTTAAATATGCTTATCATCACAAACACGAGTCGATAAAACTTCCCTGCCCTTGTAAAACCTGCAACAATTTTCGTGACCATAATAAATGGACAATTTATTCACATCTGATGCAAAAGGGATTCTCTGCTAGTTATGATAAGTGGACATGACATGGGGAGTCTTCTGATGATGAGTTATCATCAGAAGATGGGGAAGGGGATGAGGGTTATGATAATATGAATGACGAGGGTTATGATAATATGAGTGACGAGGGGTATGATAATATGAATGACTCTGACGATGACTTTGATGAGATGTTTGATAACATAGGTAAAAGTAAATGGGGTGATAATTGGAAAACCAAAGGTGAATCTTCATCTACCCTAGACAAAGATTTAGAAAGTCTACGTAGATTGTTAGATGACTCACATCAAGACCTTTACAAAGGATGCAAAAATTATTCAAAATTTTCATTCATCGTCGCCATTTTACATGTGAAAACCACAA
The DNA here is from genome assembly GCA_021014915.2 of Artemisia tridentata subsp. tridentata. Classification (NCBI taxonomy): domain Eukaryota; kingdom Viridiplantae; phylum Streptophyta; class Magnoliopsida; order Asterales; family Asteraceae; genus Artemisia; species Artemisia tridentata. The sequence goes on from CP139503.1 coordinate 371,699,559, forward strand.
GTGGTTGGTCTAATAAGTCATTTGATTTAATACTTGACGTATTCAGAAAAGCACTTCCAACTCCATCCTTTGTTCCAAAAAATTATTACGAAGCAAAAACGTCCATACGTGATTTGGGGTTTAGGAGAGAGAAAATTCATGCATGTGTTAATGATTGTATTCTTTATAGAAAAAAGTATAAATCATTGACACATTGTCCAAATTCTAAGTGCAATGAGCCTCGATTTGAAGGAAAATATAATAATGTACCACGAAAGGTGCTTCATTACTTCCCTTTGATACCTAGGCTTCAAATATTATTTATAGATCCACAAGTAGCTTGTGACATGAGGTGGCATAAGGAGAAAAGAGTTAATGATGATAACATAATTAGACATCCCGCAGATAGTGAGGCTTGGAAACACCTCGACAAAGTAGATCCTCCTTTCGCCATTGATCCACGCAATGTACGCTTAGGGTTGGCTACAGATGGATTTAATCCGTTTGGTAACCTAAGTAGTTCACATAGCACATGGCCTGTCTTTGTTGTCCCGTATAACCTGCCTCCGTGGAAATGTATGAAAGATCCATACATGTTTATGTCAATGTTGATTCCTGGACCCAAAACACCTGGAAATAATATTGATGTTTACCTACAACCTCTCATTGATGAATTAAATGACTTGTGGGATGGTGTCAATGCTTATGATGCACATAAAAAAGAAACATTTTTACTGCGTGGAGCCCTTTTATGGACGATAAATGATTTTCCTGCATATGGTATGCTCTCCGGGTGGAAGGTTAAGGGTTACAATGCTTGTCCCACATGCATGAATGATACTTCATCTCATTACTTGACTCACAGTAGAAAAATGTGTTACATGGGTCATCGAAGGTTTTTGCCAATTTCAAACCAGTGGCGAAAAGATACCAAAAATTTTGATGGGACGATAGAGACTAGAGAACCGATCATACCCAAGTCCGGAGATGATGTTTTACATGATGTTGATTGTTTTATCAATGGTAATCAGAGAAAGCGTAACTATTTACGCGAAAAAAATGGATGGAAGAAAAAGAGTGTGTTCTTCGAGCTTCCCTACTGGTCTAAGTTGAAACTGAGACATAACATAGATATTATGCATGTTGTTAAGAATGTGACAGAAAGTGTTATAGCCACACTATTCAACATTAGTGGCAAGACTAAAGACACGTGGAAATCTCGTAAGGATTTGATGGAGAAAGGTTTGAAGAAAAGTTTACATTTGCAGGAAGATGGTGACTCATTTATAATGCCGATGGCTTGCTACCACTTAACAAAGGATGAGAAACATAAAATATTAGATTTCTTAAAGTCACTTAAGTTTCCTGATGGTTTTGCCTCGAACATATCTAGATGCATAAAAGAGGAAGAATTCCAGTTGTCTCGTATGAAAAGTCATGACTTTTATGTCTTCATTCAACGAGTGTTGCCATTGTCAATTAGGGGTTCCTTAACAAGAGAAGTTCGACTTGTGTTATATGAACTAAGCGAGTTCATACAAATATTATGTGCACGAAACACGTACTTAGATGTTCTTGAGGAACAAGAGGCGAAGATTGTTGTCATTTTGTGTAAGCTTGAGAAGATATTTCCTGAATCGTTCTTTGACATAATGGTGCATCTTTTGCTCCATTTACCAAGTGAAGCAAAGATAGCAGGTCCACCCCAATATCGATGGATGTTCCCATTTGAAAGGTAATCATATCTTATAAATATTTGAAACACTTGCTAATTGTGATGAGACTTATTACTTATTATTATCTTTTCAGGAAAATGCGCATTCTAAAAGGATATGTTAAAAACAAAGCTCGTGCCGAAGGATGTATCGCTGAGAGATACATAGACAACGAATGTTTAACATTTTGCTCTATGTATCTAAATGATGTTGATACAATCTTCAACAAGGTTGAGCGGAATAATGAAATGGTAGAATGTGGTGGTGAAATTTCTATCTTTTCATGCAAAGGGCGTCCATTTGGTATTACTGAAGAACGTGTTATGAGTGGCCCTGAATTGGACAAGATTCATACATACATCTTAAATAATTGTCCAGAACTGAATGAACTAATAAAGTAAGTACTCTTTCATGTAATGACATTTTATTATTGGCTTTATGTATAGTAATAATGTTGCTTAATTTTCAATTTCTACAGTGAACACAAAGCTAAACTTGAGGCAGAAAACTATAGCAATGTAAATGAAATTCATGATAAACAATTCACATATTGGCTTCGACAACGTGTAAGAGTTACCTTTCTGATCTATTGCTTTAAAACTAAATATGAAAAGTTTTAACCTTGGTTAACATGTACTTTACATGTTTTCTATTTAGGTAAATGATTGTCAAGAATCCTCTGAAATTCGAGTCTTGTCACGTGGACCATTATCAATGAACCGATATAGTGGATGTATGGTGAATGGGTATAGGTTCCACACCGAAAGTCGTGAAATAGATAGGAAAACTCAAGATAGTGGCATTGTAGTGAAAGGCGAGCATGGCGAAGACATTATTGACTACTATGGGATATTACAGGAGGTATTAGAGGTGGAATACTTAGGAGAAAATAAAAGAGTCTTAGTATTCAAGTGTGATTGGTTTAAGGTCGATAATAAGAAAGGACTCCAAGTTGATAAAGAATCTGCCACTATTAGTATTAACATGTCTCGAAAATGGTTCACAGATCAGCCATATATTCTTGCATCTCAAGCCAAACAGGTTTTCTACGCACCAGACCTTAAATTAGGTAAGAATTGGTATGTGGTAGAAAGTAGCCCTCCTCGCAAATTGTTTGATGTTCCAATGCATGAAGTGTATCAGGAACACGAGGCACATTCAAGTGTAATTTCTAATTCCAATGTGGAACCATCATCACTAACAAGAGGTACCATTCCATTGGAGTTGGTGGATGCCTCAACCGTACGATCAAGTCAAAATCGTCATGTAATAGATGAATATAGTGATGATGATGAAGAAATCGACACAACAAATCTGGAATTTTCTGAAAACGAGGAATCATTACAAGAGGAATATTCTGATTCAGATTAGCTTATGTTCTTTGATGATTACAACGAAAAGTGCTCAGTTTTGTTCTTTGCTGATTGTAACTGAATTTTAGGCGGCTAGTCGTGAGCAATTTTGTGGTTATTTAAGTTAGTTAATAAGTCATATTATTTGTTCCATGGGTGCTTTTGTGATTTGAAACCCTTGTAGAGTAATTTGTTTTATCTTTTGGTCTATTACTGGATACTTATTATGAGTATGGTATGGCTGATTATAGGTGATGTGATTGTGTTCTGTTGCCTTTTAGGTCCTTCTAAGCTTTCACTTCTGGCTGTTATTCTGTCATAGGGAAAGAGACGTGAAAGTTTGATCAAGGCATTTGATGGATCGAAATAGATATCAGGGAGTGGAGAACCCGAGTCACAAAAGGCTGAAACAAATTTCTGGGAAAACGAAGGTGAGATTTGGATGACTGAATATTAAAAGTTGGGATTTTATGGGTAATTTGCAAGTTAGGACAGTTTTTTATATGTGGTAATTGGTGCTAAATGTGTGTGTATCGTTATTAACTATAGGTTGGGTGATTAGATATTTGAACTTATTGTTTATTGTGATAATCAGGGCAAGAATAATGATAGGCAGAGCTTGTAACTTAAGTAAGGTGATTAGATATTGCAAGAGGATGGGTGTGTACTCTAATCTGTTTGGGCTCAATTTCATTTTGCGTTTTTGATTAATTTATAAGATGTGTTAGGCGCCTTTGTGACTAGAGTGTTATTGTTTCAGATGGAGATGGGTGGGCCTGGAAAAGGAGTGTATAGAATGTATGATCATCAGAAGAAGCTGAGTAGCAGCAAGCCAAGCCGTAGCAAGCCAAGCAGTAGCAAGCCCAGTACCATGCCAAGTAGTTATTTACGTATGCAAGATAAAGAGATCCATGTTGAAGAACCAAGGAATTCTTTCTCTCCCCTTTCAAGTCTTGGGAAACGAGTAAGAACCAGGAACCATGACGAGGAATATCTCCAAGAACACGATCATGAAAGTGAAACAAGGAATTCTTTCTCTCCACCTCAAAGTCATGGGAGACGGGTAAGATTTAGAAACCAATACGAGGAATATCAACAAGAAAAAGATTATGAAGGTGATTCTGTACAAACTGGGACTTACATGAGTGATGATGAAGAAGAAAAGCTTAAGTTCGAAAAGCTTTAATGCAAAACGTTCCAAATCCAATTTTTATGAAAACAAAACTTTCAAAATTTTCAGAAAATTAAAACCTGACGCCGTCAGGTTGTAAATCCTGACGCCGTCAGAAATGATCTGACAAAATTCTCATGTTAAGTTTCCGGAAAAATTTTGGAAAAACCTATACCTTACTTCCTGGAATTCCTGCAAAACATCATCATCACTCATGTAAGTCCCAGTTTGTACAGAATCACCTTCATAATCTTTTTCTTGTTGATATTCCTCGTATTGGTTTCTAAATCTTACCCGTCTCCCATGACTTTGAGGTGGAGAGAATGAATTCCTTGTTTCACTTTCATGATCGTGTTCTTGGAGATATTCCTCGTCATGGTTCCTGGTTCTTACTCGTTTCCCAAGACTTGAAAGGGGAGAGAAAGAATTCCTTGGTTCTTCAACATGGATCTCTTTATCTTGCATACGTAAATAACTACTTGGCATGGTACTGGGCTTGCTACTGCTTGGCTTGCTACGGCTTGGCTTGCTGCTACTCAGCTTCTTCTGATGATCATACATTCTATACACTCCTTTTCCAGGCCCACCCATCTCCATCTGAAACAATAACACTCTAGTCACAAAGGCGCCTAACACATCTTATAAATTAATCAAAAACGCAAAATGAAATTGAGCCCAAACAGATTAGAGTACACACCCATCCTCTTGCAATATCTAATCACCTTACTTAAGTTACAAGCTCTGCCTATCATTATTCTTGCCCTGATTATCACAATAAACAATAAGTTCAAATATCTAATCACCCAACCTATAGTTAATAACGATACACACACATTTAGCACCAATTACCACATATAAAAAACTGTCCTAACTTGCAAATTACCCATAAAATCCCAACTTTTAATATTCAGTCATCCAAATCTCACCTTCGTTTTCCCAGAAATTTGTTTCAGCCTTTTGTGACTCGGGTTCTCCACTCCCTGATATCTATTTCGATCCATCAAATGCCTTGATCAAACTTTCACGTCTCTTTCCCTATGACAGAATAACAGCCAGAAGTGAAAGCTTAGAAGGACCTAAAAGGCAACAGAACACAATCACATCACCTATAATCAGCCATACCATACTCATAATAAGTATCCAGTAATAGACCAAAAGATAAAACAAATTACTCTACAAGGGTTTCAAATTACAAAAGCACCCATGGAACAAATAATATGACTTATTAACTAACTTAAATAACCACAAAATTGCTCACGACTAGCCGCCTAAAATTCAGTTACAATCAGCAAAGAACAGAACTGAGCACTTTTCGTTGTAATCATCAAAGAACATAAGCTAATCTGAATCAGAATATTCCTCTTGTAATGATTCCTCGTTTTCAGAAAATTCCAGATTTGTTGTGTCGATTTCTTCATCATCATCACTATATTCATCTGTTACATGACGATTTTGACTTGATCGTACAGTTGAGGCATCCACCAACTCCAATGGAATGGTACCTCTTGTTAGTGATGATGGTTCCACATTGGAATTAGAAATTACACTTGAATGTGCCTCGTGTTCCTGATACACTTCATGCATTGGAACATCAAACAATTTGCGAGGAGGGCTACTTTCTACCACATACCAATTCTTACCTAATTTAAGGTCTGGTGCGTAGAAAACCTGTTTGGCTTGAGATGCAAGAATATATGGCTGATCTGTGAACCATTTTCGAGACATGTTAATACTAATAGTAGCAGATTCTTTATCAACTTGGAGTCCTTTCTTATTATCGACCTTAAACCAATCACACTTGAATACTAAGACTCTTTTATTTTCTCCTAAGTATTCCACCTCTAATACCTCCTGTAATATCCCATAGTAGTCAATAATGTCTTCGCCATGCTCGCCTTTCACTACAATGCCACTATCTTGAGTTTTCCTGTCTATTTCACGACTTTCGGTGTGGAACCTATACCCATTCACCATACATCCACTATATCGGTTCATTGATAATGGTCCACGTGACAAGACTCGAATTTCAGAGGATTCTTGACAATCATTTACCTAAATAGAAAACATGTAAAGTACATGTTAACCAAGGTTAAAACTTTTCATATTTAGTTTTAAAGCAATAGATCAGAAAGGTAACTCTTACACGTTGTCGAAGCCAATATGTGAATTGTTTATCATGAATTTCATTTACATTGCTATAGTTTTCTGCCTCAAGTTTAGCTTTGTGTTCACTGTAGAAATTGAAAATTAAGCAACATTATTACTATACATAAAGCCAATAATAAAATGTCATTACATGAAAGAGTACTTACTTTATTAGTTCATTCAGTTCTGGACAATTATTTAAGATGTATGTATGAATCTTGTCCAATTCAGGGCCACTCATAACACGTTCTTCAGTAATACCAAATGGACGCCCTTTGCATGAAAAGATAGAAATTTCACCACCACATTCTACCATTTCATTATTACGCTCAACCTTGTTGAAGATTGTATCAACATCATTTAGATACATAGAGCAAAATGTTAAACATTCGTTGTCTATGTATCTCTCAGCGATACATCCTTCGGCACGAGCTTTGTTTTTAACATATCCTTTTAGAATGCGCATTTTCCTGAAAAGATAATAATAAGTAATAAGTCTCATCACAATTAGCAAGTGTTTCAAATATTTATAAGATATGATTACCTTTCAAATGGGAACATCCATCGATATTGGGGTGGACCTGCTATCTTTGCTTCACTTGGTAAATGGAGCAAAAGATGCACCATTATGTCAAAGAACGATTCAGGAAATATCTTCTCAAGCTTACACAAAATGACAACAATCTTCGCCTCTTGTTCCTCAAGAACATCTAAGTACGTGTTTCGTGCACATAATATTTGTATGAACTCGCTTAGTTCATTTAACATAAGTCGAACTTCTCTTGTTAAGGAACCCCTAATTGACAATGGCAACACTCGTTGAATGAAGACATAAAAGTCATGACTTTTCATACGAGACAACTGGAATTATTCCTCTTTTATGCATCTAGATATGTTCGAGGTAAAACCATCAGGAAACTTAAGTGACTTTAAGAAATCTAATATTTTATGTTTCTCATCCTTTGTTAAGTGGTAGCAAGCCATCGGCATTATAAATGAGTCACCATCTTCCTGCAAATGTAAACTTTTCTTCAAACCTTTCTCCATCAAATCCTTACGAGATTTCCACGTGTCTTTAGTCTTGCCACTAATGTTGAATAGTGTGGCTATAACACTTTCTGTCACATTCTTAACAACATGCATAATATCTATGTTATGTCTCAGTTTCAACTTAGACCAGTAGGGAAGCTCGAAGAACACACTCTTTTTCTTCCATCCATTTTTTTCGCGTAAATACTTACGCTTTCTCTGATTACCATTGATAAAACAATCAACATCATGTAAAACATCATCTCCGGACTTGGGTATGATCGGTTCTCTAGTCTCTATCGTCCCATCAAAATTTTTGGTATCTTTTCGCCACTGGTTTGAAATTGGCAAAAACCTTCGATGACCCATGTAACACATTTTTCTACTGTGAGTCAAGTAATGAGATGAAGTATCATTCATGCATGTGGGACAAGCATTGTAACCCTTAACCTTCCACCCGGAGAGCATACCATATGCAGGAAAATCATTTATCGTCCATAAAAGGGCTCCACGCAGTAAAAATGTTTCTTTTTTATGTGCATCATAAGCATTGACACCATCCCACAAGTCATTTAATTCATCAATGAGAGGTTGTAGGTAAACATCAATATTATTTCCAGGTGTTTTGGGTCCAGGAATCAACATTGACATAAACATGTATGGAGCTTTCATACATTTCCACGGAGGCAGGTTATACGGGACAACAAAGACAGGCCATGTGCTATGTGAACTACTTAGGTTACCAAACGGATTAAATCCATCTGTAGCCAACCCTAAGCGTACATTGCGTGGATCAATGGCGAAAGGAGGATCTACTTTGTCGAGGTGTTTCCAAGCCTCACTATCTGCGGGATGTCTAATTATGTTATCATCATTAACTCTTTTCTCCTTATGCCACCTCATGTCACAAGCTACTTGTGGATCTATAAATAATCTTTGAAGCCTAGGTATCAAAGGGAAGTAATGAAGCACCTTTCGTGGTACATTATTATATTTTCCTTCAAATCGAGGCTCATTGCACTTAGAATTTGGACAATGTGTCAATGATTTATACTTTTTTCTATAAAGAATACAATCATTAACACATGCATGAATTTTCTCTCTCCTAAACCCCAAATCACGTATGTACGTTTTTGCTTCGTAATAATTTTTTGGAACAAAGGATGGAGTTGGAAGTGCTTTTCTGAATACGTCAAGTATTAAATCAAATGACTTATTAGACCAACCACTTGTGGTTTTCACATGTAAAATGGCGACGATGAATGAAAATTTTGAATAATTTTTGCATCCTTTGTAAAGGTCTTGATGTGAGTCATCTAACAATCTACGTAGACTTTCTAAATCTTTGTCTAGGGTAGATGAAGATTCACCTTTGGTTTTCCAATTATCACCCCATTTACTTTTACCTATGTTATCAAACATCTCATCAAAGTCATCGTCAGAGTCATTCATATTATCATACCCCTCGTCACTCATATTATCATAACCCTCGTCATTCATATTATCATAACCCTCATCCCCTTCCCCATCTTCTGATGATAACTCATCATCAGAAGACTCCCCATGACATGTCCACTTATCATAACTAGCAGAGAATCCCTTTTGCATCAGATGTGAATAAATTGTCCATTTATTATGGTCACGAAAATTGTTGCAGGTTTTACAAGGGCAGGGAAGTTTTATCGACTCGTGTTTGTGATGATAAGCATATTTAAGAAATTCGTTCACTCCCGATTTATATCTAGGGTCGTTTCTCCGATCTGAAATATGCATCCAAGACTTATCCATGTGCTCTAGTATATAAAAAATACCCTGAAATATGCATCCAAGACTGTGAGATCATTGCTCCTAGTCCTAGTGGGAGATAACAAGTTTGCTAGACAATTACAAGTGCCGGTAAGAAAACTAGATGGTCTAATAAGCTACCTAGCTAAGTATGAAACAGAACGCAGAAAATATTATTGCAATCAGACAACCTTTAACAAGATAAAATACTAAATCCTAGTCCTAGTAAGAAAACTAGATGGTCTAAGGCAATACTAAATCCATAAGGCAAATAGTGATTTTAAGCACCAAAAGCATATCATTAACTACAATAACAAAACTGAACTCTTTGCATTTCAAATTATCATTAACTACAATAACATCAGAAGATCAGTTTAACAGGAACCGCTATAAGTGCCATTTGCAGCTGACCACCAAAAGTCCAAAAGCTTGCAAGCAGCTCCTAATTCACAATACGTGCATCATATCCAATGTTTTCGGAGTATATCAATCTGTGTCTCCTATCGTTCTACAAGACTCACTTTCTGGATTCCAGATGACCCGCATATTGTTTCAAAAACTATCGTAGTAGTATTAGTTTTACAAAGTCAGGTGTAGAATGATTTACAAGGTTTTGAAATCTAGACAATTTTAATAGTAAACTCAATTTGATCAACTTTCAGTATTAATCACTAGACTCATTAATAGTATATACCAAGTTTGATAATGACAAAGTGACAAACACCATGGTTCGACCCAACAGAAGTTCAAAAACCAACTACGTGAATAATGCTTGTAACCTTTCATCAGAATTCATAATCATCCGAACATGCAACTAAGTTTCAAATACCACAATCACATCAACCAGTCGAAGTTTTACATAGTTCAATCACTTAATTTTCAGTTACATTTCGTTCGCTTAATCAATTTAAAGTTACAATTAAACAAATAATCATAATTTTAAACAACCAAGCCCTAACATACAATTAAACAACCAAGCCCTAAATTTTAGCCCTAAATTTTTCATTGAGGCATTTCATCAAACACTTGTGCCACAACTAATTTCACACTAAAAAATCAATTCACATTCACCTAATTCAGTTACAAGCCCTAATTTAAACCTAACAATCAAATTTATTAGCATCAATGATGAGAGCGTACCACTGAGAACGAAGATGATGAGAGCTTGATCCGAACCGACTGATGAGAGCTTGGAGCTTGATCCGAACCGACTGATGAGAGCTTGGAGCTTGATCCGACTGATGAGAGTGTTTGGATAATGAAATAGTGAGATCTAATATATTCCAAATGAGATCGGGTCGGGTCCAAAAGAGATGTGTTATTTTATTAGTTAAAGTATACAAATGTTGTGTGTTATTTTATTTGAGTAACAATTTTGCATATTTCTCTACAATACAAGTTTTTTATCATAACGTTTGATAGTGTTTACGATTTTTAGATTAATATACGAATATGCAAGTTTTAATAAGTACATATCTAAATGCCCTTATTCTTAATCATTTTATAGAATTAGCAATATGTGAAATGGTGACCAAAATTTCGTCACTAATACTTAATGACGAAATTTCTCGTCACTATTCATGTAATTTAGTGACTAAATAGTGACCACTTATAAGTTTCGTCACTGACTTTCTACCGATGACCAAAAATAATGACGAAAGATTATATCGTCACTATTTTCATCTAAATAGTGACCAAAATAAAATGTCGTCACTGAAGTTTGGTCACTAAAGGCTCTTTTTCTTGTAGTGCTGGTTACGAACGTGGAAGAAGTAGCGCTTGTAAGTGATATCAATAAACACATATGGGAATGGGAGATGACACAATTGTTTAATGCATTATTCTTGATTTGCCGTCCTCATTACATAAAGTGCAGTAAGCTAGCAGCGTGGGAAATGATGGAAAAGAAAACGAATGAACTGGAAGATATTCAAGTGCAAGATCCTAATGGAAAGTGGGAGTCTCTAAGAACTTCTGGGAGACGGGTTCTTGACACATTGGCCGACCCGATTAAGTTCAAACTAAATTGGTTGACTCAATAGAACCTTTGGTTCATTTTTATGATGTAATATGTCAATTTTGCAACATTTTGTTTGTCTTAATTTTTTTTTCTGAACTATCTCAATAATATTTAATGAAAAAGTTGAGCTACTTCACATGCAGGGAGTCATAAAATTCTGCTTTTAGAGGAAAACTTAGGTTTCTTCAATTAATACCATACACACACATAAAGAAAACAGGTTAATTGGGTGAAACTACCCACTTTGGCCCGTTACCTGACGTACTTATTTTTCAACCTCAGTGAACAATTTATTCCATGGGTGTTTATTTTGCATGTTTAAATATGTTGTTCATGCCATGTCTTGCTATAGGTCCACTCATGTACGAGTGTCCTACACAGAATTGCTGGTTATCAACGGTCACTATTGTTGGCATAATTCTTTCGAAGACAATACTGATATATAACATTTTAGCCCATTTAAGCAAATTATTTACAAGTCATCACAAGTTATTAAGCTTGAAATGTATTATCATCAAAGATTATATCATAAAAGTTACTTTCTACATCCAGATGATCCAAAGAATCAGCAAAACTATAGCTTGATCCTTCTTGAATGTCATTCATATCTGCTTTATGAGAGCCAGAAAAGTATGGACACGTGCCCGTCGAAACTAGTGACTGGCCTGAAGTTTCAAACTCGTGAAATTGATCGAGTGATAGCCAATCAGCAAATAAAAGCTTGGGGATCTTCCTACACCCATATGCTTCTGAATATTCGAGACTTGAATCTGCTTGTTTGTCAACTTTCTTCTTCAGATAAGAATGCCAGTGGTTCTTTATCTCGTTATCTGTTCTTCCAGGCAAATGTTGTGATATCTGAGACCACCTGTGCAAATTGAGTGTAACTAAATCAATATCATATTTACTTGTTAATGGTTATGATGAAAATGGGAAAATAAATTTGTGGTGTATAATGCTTGCATACTTATTGCCTAGCATGCCATGAAGAGTCAGGATGATGTCATCCTCGTGAAAGGTGAATGTATCTCGCTTTAATCCCGGTCTTAGATAATTGATCCATCTTAGCCTGCAACTCTTCCCACTCCTCTGCAAGCCTGCAAGTCAAGGACGCATACATAATTACCAACGGACATATATGGATGTTAATATTGATCGTGTAGCACTGAAATTAACTTACCTGCATGAATGGGGACCGAACTCCAGCAGCCAAGACCATGGTTCATGATGTAGTCTCTGAGCTTTTGATCTTCATCGGGTGACCATAAGCCCCTCTTATGCTTTAGCTTTGGCTTTTCTGATGAATTAAATCTCATTGTGAAATGTGAATCAGATATACCAACCTTATGACTTTATAAGTACTATAAAGTAAAGGAAAGATTCCTTAAAAATGTAGTCTTTATTATATAATGAAGTTGGCAGACCTCTGTTCACATTTTTTATACGATAATTACAAGTGTGAATATTTCTAAGTACACGAAGAAGTAAATACCCGATTAACTGTTCCTTTCATAGAATTTCTACTGTCACCATAACACATTCAATTTAATTTCGAAGATACGAATGTATATGTGTTTATTCAACTAAAGTTCGTTTTCTTGCAAAAAAGACCAATGTACCCCTCATGTGCTAGGCACGTGAGGGAGCTTAACGGGTAAAAAATAACGACCATTAGTGATAAGGATGAACGGTATTACATAGTTTCTATTATAAGGATAAAAAAAAAAAAAAAAAAAAAAAAAAAAAAAAATCAAGGACGAGGGTAGAGATTTGGCCCAAACCACAGAGACAGACGGTGGGGCCCACTAAATATTTTAATACATACCAAAACCCTCCAAATTACTTATCAATCAACTTTCATTCCTCAATCCATTCCTCCTGCTAAAATTTACAACCAAACAAAATTTTAATTTCACATCAAACCAAAACCCATGCATACCAAACCCCCATACCAAACACACCCTAACCATATTAATGAATAATGTATCATTGGTCGATGGGCTTAATTTATCTCAAGTGTAGCCTCACATGGTTAATTAAATAAAAGAGCGCGCTAAAAGAGAATTATTTTTTATTAGAACCAATTAGGAACATTGATCAATTGGTTTACAACTTTAGGCTATGCACAGTGGTGACCTGGGTCACCAGCTGCCACATCAGCTTTCTCTCTTCAGTGACCAGACATGACCAAGTTGCCACAGTGGTGAACGACTTTTTTTTTTTTTTTTTTTTTTTTAATTTCAAACATTTTAAACAATAAACTTAAAATTCATTAAAAATAAAAACATTACATATATTATTCAATTAAACATTAAAAACATTACGTAAATTATTCAAATAACATTAAAAACATTACAAAAATTCTTTATCGTCTTCCTCATCGTCATCATCACTACCGTCTTCGTCTTCATTCTCTTGATTGACTTGATTTCTACTATTTCTCCAAATGTGTTCGATCAAATCAGATTTTAAGTGTAGATGAGTTGATGAGTCCATAAGCTCCTGAGTAACTACTAACGATTCTTCATGTGTTCTTAAGGGATCATGATCACGATGGACATCATCTTCGAACCATGTAGGACATATCGCCCGCTGCTTGTGTTGAATGATCATATTATGTAATATGATACATGTATATATAATATATTGGAGATCCTTTTTATACAGCCCTCGAGCCGGAACTTTAAGCATTTTCCACTTTTTCTTCAACACACCAAAAGCCCGTTCCACATCTTTCCTTGCTGCTTCGTGCTTCCTCTTGTACAATATTCTTTTTTCATCACCCGTGGGAGGATTTGAAATGGACTTAATAAGAACGGACCATTGTGGATATATCCCATCAGTAAGATAATATCCCCTTTTATATTGTACATCGTTAGCCTCGAATTCAAGGTCTGGCGCTCTCCCAGATTTGATATCATTGAAAACAGGGGAACGATGTAAAACGTTTACGTCGTTATTCATACCGGAGACACCAAAGAACGCATACCAAATCCATAAATCTTGGGAGGCGACCGCTTCCAATAAAATGAATGGATGTGGCCCATGATCAACCCTAGCATATTGACCTCTCAAACCATTTAAGCAATTCTCCCACTCCCCACTTGTACAATCAATGCTTTCAATCATCCCAGGAAACCCATGCTTATGCTCGTGATGAGCATATAATCTTTCAAGGTCAGTATACGTGGGCTTTCGCAAATACTCAGCACCATATAACTCCATGATAAAATTGCAAAACTTACGGAGACATTCACGGGATGTTGTTGCAGCCACTGCCAGATTCTCGTCAAGAGAATCAGGAACGATCGAGTATCCCAATTGACGAATGGCCGCAGTACACTTGACCAATGGGCTAATACTAGACATCACCTACAATCAGGAGTTTGTTGAAAATAAGGAGAATAATCGGTTACCTCTCGAACAATTTGTGCTAAAAGTTCTCGGCTCATTCGGAATCGCCGAGAGAATGTTCTTTCGTCGAACTGCGGGTTTTCGGAGAAGTATGCCGCCACTAAACGATTATGAGCACCCGAATGATCCCTACGTATGTACCTTCGTGGAACTTTTGGCTGTGATGCTTGGTAAGCGTTCCAAGCAAACTCCGCAAACTCCGTAAACTCACTCATAACTTCATCATCGTCGGAAGACGAAGAACCAAAAAATAGCTCGTAAGACATAATTAAAAGAATGTGTTTAAAGGTATTGATAGAAATGTTGTTTGAAATTGTGTGTTTAGAAGTGTGTTTGAGGTTGATATTTATAAGGTTGTAAAGTGGTAAAGTTTTTTTAAAAAAAGTTTTTTTTTTTTTTTTTTTTTTTTTTTTTTTTTTTCAACGGTTGAATTTTTGTGTGTTAGAATCGGTCAAAAAATCGACCGATTGTTGTTTTCTTCCTTGAGTAACCGATATTTGACCATCAATACACAATGGGGGTGACCGACTTTGAAGTCGGTCGACTTCCTTGAGTGACCGATAATTCCAGGTCCACTGTGGTTAGCCTTACATCAATAAACATCATGGCAAACTTAGTTACTAATGTACATTAGAACAAGGGAAAATGATGCCTACTTTATAAAGTATGAAAGTTCTCTACTTTCTTTTGTAAAAAATTAAAAATATTTACAATTAAGCCTATTCATTATATCACAAATACATGTTTTTCCCCTTCTTTTACAAAGAAAAGTAGGCAACTTTCCTACTTTATAAAGTAGGCATCTTTCCCGTTAGAATAATTAAGGAGTAAGAGTTAGTTTGATGATGTCAGATTGTCAACTGGGATTTAAATAACATATACACGTTATATCTTTATCAGTCATTATAGCGTGAATCTCAGTCGAAAGGTTTTCTTCTATTTATTTAATCAAGACTTCCAAAAAGCCATGTTTTGTCATATGTGGTAACTGATCTATGATTTCGAGTTGTGACATGAAGAAAAATAAATAAATAGGTGTGATAATAAACTTAGGGGTAATTATCAAAATGGTATGTTAATTTCAACTTTTTCAAAAAGTGATATGAAAATAATGAAGTTTCCCAAAAGAGTCATGTGCGATTGTGCGAACGTGCGACTCCATCCAATGTGTGACACGTGTCCAGTATTTTAATATTAAAGTACATTTGGTTGGTGAGTTAGGTGGGAGTTTAACTTTGAGTTTTTACTTAAATGACTAATATACCCTTCTCTCTTTATCACCACACAAATTCTATCCATCTCATTCACACACATTCAGATCTAAAACAAAGATCTAAAACAATCATATTATTCACAACAAATCCTATCCATCTCAACACACAAACAAAAATCCCAGATTCGTATTTCACTCTCAACAAAACAAATCCACTCACTATAAAAGAAAAAACTCTTCAATTAAAAAAACCAAAAGATAGATCATATGAACATCGATAGGTAAATCCATCTTCATTGGAATTTAGTGATCTATACATAATTTTTTCTTAAAAAGTTGATAATATATATATGGGCAGTAACATTCTCTCCTTTTTATAATTTAACAATGATGTATAAGATCTTATGTTATCACCTACCCTGGTGGGCCATTATTTATACATATCATCTTCAACGTTGTGGGTTTTTTGTTTATGTTTGGTCATGTTTAATTGGGCTGTTCAGAATGAAATTAGGTGGTGTTGGGTTGAAGGGTGCTTAGATTCTACCGCCTTTTTATTTGCAGGTTAAATTAATGAGATTTACATCTATTACGAGATTTTAATTTATAAATAACTTTTCACCAACATTGTATCGCATTCAACGTACCTATTTGTATTTGTTTATCAATCGGATTTGATTGTTATTTATCAATCGGATTTATTTATTGGTTGTGGTAGTTAATGGGTTTTGTTGTGGTGGTGATGAATAGAGGTAGAAGAAAAGAGATGATGTGGTAGGTGGGGTGAAAAAATGAGGAAAAAAAATATGACTCGCACATTGGCACATGACCTTTTTGGGAATGTGCGAATGTGCGACTCAGGAAAAAAAATATGACTCGCACATTCGCACATGACCTTTTTGGGAATGTGCGAATGTGCGAATATGCAAATGTGCGAATATGCAAATATGCGAATGTGCGACTCAGGGAAAAAAATATATGACTCGCACATTCGCACATGACCTTTTTGGGAATGTGCGAATCCAGTAGATGTTAATGAGCCTTTTCTGGACCGATACTTATATTGAACATTCGCACATTCCCAAAAAGGTCATGTGCGAATGTGAGAATGTGCAAATGTGCGAATGCGCGAATGGTAGGTGGGATATTTTTTTTTTGTCTTATGGATGGCATTGTTCTGTTCAATTCCATAGCTGATTATCTGGATTTGGTGCAATCTTTCTTTTACTTTGTGATTGGATCTGGTGCAATCTTTCTTTTACTTTGTGACTGGATCTGGTGCAATCTTTCTTTAAGTTAACTTAAGCTTATGACTGGATCTGGTATTTTGGACTTATTATGATGTATGGCTAATTTTACTTTAAAAACTCATGCCTAAATTCATATGTACCACAAATTAGCTGACTGAACAAGACCCAAATTTTGGACCCCAAAAATAAAAACGTTAACAGAAAGTCACGATTTCATAAAAGTTAAATAAAATACTTTAAATTGAAACCCAAGGGCCGGATTTTTTGGTGGCTGGCTGGCCGGAATTTTTGGTGGCCAGGCGGTGGTGGCGGTGGTGATGGGTGGTGGATGAGGGAGAAAGAGATATTGAAAGAGATAAGGAGTGTGAAGGAGTGGTATTTATTTATATTTAAGAGAAGAGTATATTAGTCATTTAAGCAAAAAACTCAAAGTCAAACTCCCACCAAACTCACCAACCAAATGTACTTTAATATTAAAATACTGGACACGTGTCACACATTGGATGGAGTCGCACGTTCGCACAATCGCACATGACTCTTTTGGGAAACTTCATTATTTTCATACCACTTTTTGAAAAAGTTGAAATTAACATACCATTTTGATAATTACCCCATAAACTTATTATGTACGTTTAGTTACCAGTTAGTCAGTTTTACACTATACTAAGATTAGTCCCGACACCATCAAAGATAACAACTTGTCAAAGCCGGATTCAAACTATATATTACCACTGAACACTAGTCATTGATTAGGATAAACGAGTGGGGGTACCCGCGCGTTGCTGCGGGAATGTTGTGTTTAATCTAAACTCGAAATGAGACGATTGTAAAAAAATTATTTTTGTTATTAAGGACTAAATATGCAAAAGATCGATAATCGCAAGTACTATTTTCGTAAAGTATTTATGAAAATAGTATGATTATTTATGGAAAAATTCCCTAAAGTTATCGATATTTTGCAAAGTTAGTCCTTAGGGACTAGCATTGAAATTTATAGCTAACCTGAGGGACTATTAGCGTCATTTTCCCATGAATAGTAAACAATGTTCTGCACTGTAGCAAGCACTGTTCTGTACTGTAGCGATGTTATGTTCCTTTTTAGTCCTTGAAAGTGTCGGTATGTTGCAAAGTTAGTCCTTAGGGACTAACTTTGAAATTAAAAGTTAACCTGAGGGGCTGTTTCTGCTCAATATTTGCACAGGAACAGTCCCTGAAGTTATTCGTCCGTTGCAAATTTAAGTAACCACCCGTTAAGTAACGGCCGTTTAGGACTAACTTAACAATGGATCAATAACCTCAAGGTCTAAAATGAAATTTGCGAAACTACTGTAGCCACAGTGCTTTGGCACCACTGTTCAATGCTTTTTAGTGTATATATATATATATATATATATATAGTGTAACTTTATTTTCAGAACCCTCTTAAGTGCGGGAACTGCGAGAACCCATTTTAAACCGTCAGATTGTTTGATCAATGGCTGAGATGATATGTGCCATTAGTGTCATTGAATGAAAGATTAGGAAACTTTTGTAAATGACTGAAGGGTATTATAGTCATGTAAAAATAATATTTTCAATACCCTTCAAAACCGTATCTGGGAGTTACACATGCACCTATCTTTTCTCCTTCATCTCAACCCTAGCCACTGGCCTCCATTCTCCATTTTATTTTCAGTTTTCATCTAATCATTTTCATCTTTTATCTCCTTCTTCCTCATCCCAAACCCTAGCCAGCCGCACCCTCCTTATCACCACCACTACCCGTCGCAAATCTGAGCAACCAACAACAAACCACCAGATCTTGTTGTAAACCGATTTTATTGAACATAAAGATGACGAATCTGGAAAAGGTGTTTGACAGCAGCAAGTTTTGATAAATACTGAGGTAATCATTTTATTTTGGTATTGGATTTTTTTTGTTGCTATAAACTGATTCACCTTATTGGCGACCAAGGGAATCAATTGATTATAAATTGGTCAAGGTGGCTTCTTTGGTAATTTATTGATGTCTTCGCATTCAACTTCTGAATGGGCAATAGTGGGTTGGGTAAACTTATACCTGTTCCAGAGTGGAAGAGCAAGTCTTGGTTGGTACGATCCACACAAATTAAGAGAGATAAATATTACGACTGTAGCAGTGTGTGTGGGTAGTTCTAAAGCAATTATTTTGCTGATTGATTCACGGTGCTTGTATCTGTGTTCATGCTATGTATTGCTCAATCAATTTCTCTAAGGTTCTTGATCATAATGATTAATTGATTTCTATTAAACCAAATTGTATGTTTGGTTCTTATTACAGTTCAGTAAATCAATTGATGATATTTGCAAGCAAAAAGTCCCAAATAGGAAAAGATTAACTCTAATTTGTGTGGATCATACCAACCTCGTACTATTTTTTTTAATGGATCGGTGTTTGTTTTGATTTGTCGCTTGTGGCTTTTGGTCAAATTAATTGGGATGAATGAGGAGGACAGCGGCGGCGGTTGGATTAGGATGACGTCGACAGCGGCGGCGGTTGGATTAGGATGACGTCGGCAACTGGTATATGAGTAAGTATAAAAAAACATTTATGTTTTGTGTTTGGATTATAAAACATATATGTTTTGCAAAGATACTTGTTTTTTACATTGAACATGGCTATTTTTCATGTTATTAACATACATGTTTTAAGGTGCATACATGTTTTAAAGTACGGTGCATACATGTTTTGAGGTACGGTGCATACATGTTTTAAGGAATGGTGCATACGTGTTTATTGCTGGTAAAAAATCAATTAAAATGGTGCATATGTGTTTTATAGCTGATATAAATCAATAAAAAGTGTGTGCATATGCGTTTCAAGGTTAATTATAATTAGTGAAATATATAACTTCAAATGTGTTTATGATTAAAAATATGTTTGATATATATAAGATTGTGCATATGCGTTATGATAGTTGTTAGGATTATTTTTTATTTCTTATTTTTTTTATGGTTTAATTATTTTTGTGCATGCTTGTTTCAGATTGATGAAGATGACGATATCATTGAAGACCGAGAAGTGGATGAACAAAAATATACATGAAGATAATTTGTGATTTTTGAAGATATACGATTATTGCATACGTGTTTTATGTTCTTGTAATTAAGTGGAATGTAACATTTAAGTATATGAATCTTATTTTTTTCTTTTATAATGATTTATTTTCTTTGATTTGTGTTTCAAACTTCTTAAAAAATAATGGTTAGACAAAAATATTGATTGGTTGATAAAAAAAATGTGAACAATTACATTATAGAAACACATTTAAATTTACATTATTTAAAAAGCATGCATGCACCTAATTTTTTTCAAAAAAAAAAAAGAAACAAAAATACATATGTTCTTGTAATATTCTGGATACACATTACCAAAAAAAAAAAAAAAAAAAAAAAAAAAAAAAAAAAAAAAAAAAAAAAAAAAAAAAAATTCCGAAAATTTAGGTATGTTTTGAAAGGGATTTAATAAAAATTCGAAAATAATATAAAAATTGCATTTTACTAAAATACCCTTATGATTAAATAATAATCTTTAATATTTAAAAAAATCTTATTGGTCTAGAAGAGTTCTCGCAGTTCCCGCACTTAACAGGGTTCTGAAAATAAAGCCCCTATATATATATATATATATATATATATATATATATATATATATATATATATATATATATATATATATATATATATATAAAGAGTAGGGGCTGAATACTTAGAAACTTCACTAATTTAGTAATTTATGATATGACTAATAATCGTGGATATCTGTGGTTCGGGTGGCCTTGGTTGGCTGTTAAAGATGAAGAACTTTATCTTAGAGAGAGAAAGGTAGTGAGAGGGTGGAGTGACTGGAATGCTTATCTTTATTAAAAGATGAAGAAACAAATAATACACAAGTATCATCACCCCACATGGAGAGACATGTGGGGTATTTATAGGACCCTTTACATCACTATCTTTGACAATTAAACATAAGTAGTCCCTGTGTTAGCTACTTAATACACATCTAGTCCAATTCACGTGAGTGACGACATCTTTATAAAAAAGCGTGTTGATGAAGCGAAAAGTGTACCGCTTTTAGGGGGTCATTTAAGCCCTAAATCGTATTTATTTGATCAAATATTGCCCTAAATCGTTCCTTTTGTCATTTTAGGTACTTTGGAGAAGAAATCTGGAAAAGGAAGCATTTTGGACGTTTTTTGAGCATAAAAGTGAAGAAAACGACAAAGTCTCCAAAGCTGCTGGAAAAGTACACTTGACAGCGTCAAGGATTGCTCCTGACGGCGTCATGGCTTGGCAAAAGAGGTGGATATGACAAAATACACGTGACGCGCCAGAGAGTCTTACAATGGAAAGTCTGACGGCGTCACCCTTTAGGTGATCAAGGCCATCACGTTTTGAGTTAAAGAGGGACGGCGTCAAGCACTATTCTGACGGCGTCAACCCTTGATAGGCCAGAGCGGATTTTGGAGGATTAAAAAGGGACGGCGTCAGGAAGACCATCCGGGAACCTTAGCCACGGCGAGGTGACGGCGTCACCTCCTACAACGTGACGCCGTCAGCCACTAAACTCTATATATAGTTTTGCAATTTTTATTCATAGTGTGCAACTTTGTGAGGAGAAACCATAAGATGAATTTTCTGCCATTTTTAAGGGTTTTATACCCTTGGATCTCCCATGTTTAATTGAAGATAAGTAATCACTTAATCAATCAATATGTCTATGTGTTGTTTGATTATATCTTGTTCTTGTCTTTTAATTAACATGCTAGGCTAGATTTATCTTGTGTTTGCTTAGATCTAATGAAATCTAACTATTGATTACTGGTTATTAATGTGTTATTAATTGTATTGGATGATTGTTTATCGATGTTAGGCTTAAGAAAACTGGCTAACCTCCTATACGGTAACTTGCTTGAACGTCTTAAGAAACATGAACCAATGCGTACTAAGGTTATTATGGTTGTATTTAATGCATGAGCGAATTCTAGTGATCCCATGTTAGGAGCTTCTTAGCCGGCTCGACATAGGAGTGAAGTAGGAGCTTGTAGAGTTGGGGAAGTACGTACGCCACCCCACGATTGGTATTAAGGAATACACCCGTCATCCACGCAATTAATACACACTAATCAACCGGTAAAAGATAGTTAGGGAGTAAGGAAATCTAAGTAAACACATTTCTCCCCATATAAGTTCCACGACCTTTTCATTTTCAGTTATTTTATTTTATTTGCATTGGTAGTTATTTGGGTTAGTTGACTAGCAACTAATTCCGCCCACTCCTTCAAACCCGAGATTTTACTTGCTTTCATAAAAATATAAAAATACAAAAAGAATCTTCCCTCACCCTTAGACCTATTAGAGTAGTTTTTCAATCCTAACGACACTATTCCCCTAGAGAACGATCAATCCCCCGGTACTTGCCACTTCACTATACTACATCGGTCAGGTACACTGCCTGGTGGGGATTGCAAGCCTCTTGAGATCCCTCAAGAGGTAAAACCTGTTGTAAGGTCGCAAAACCACGCATCAAGTTTTTGGCGCCGCTGCCGGGGAATAGTTATTGTTTAGGTTGAATTTTTATTTTATTAGGTCTACTCACTAGATTCCTTTCTAGTGAGATTTTTATTTTATTTTTCTAGGTTTTCTTTAGTCTATCTTTTTTTCTTCGTTTCTTTGTTCGTAACCATTATCATCCGACATCATGGAAGGTGGTAATATCCTTGATCCCAACAACCCACCACCACAACAACACCCACCTCCTAGAGGCCGTACCTTAGGAGACTACTCCCGTCCTAGCCACCATGGCTATCGAAACACCATTGAGCTCACTCAAGGAGCCAATGTCACACCCTTGCGATCCGACACCATCCGGTTGGTGCAAAGCGGATGCGCATTCCATGGACTTCGTTCCGAAGATCCTAATCAACATCTCAAGGACTTTCTCAAAATTGTTGATTCTATAGACCTTGATGTTGCCACTCGAGAGACGACTCGACTGCGTCTCTTTCAATTCTCTCTGCGGGACCAAGCTAGTCAATGGCTAGAGCGCCTACCCGCAGGATCCATCACCTCTTGGGATGATCTCACCACTCTTTTCCTTGCTCAGTTTTTCCCCCCAGGAAGAACTACCAAGCTAAGGAATGATATCTTGATGTTCCAACAACGTCAAGGCGAAACCCTCTACGAGGCATGGACTCGATTCAAGGACTTACTCCAAAAAGTCCCTCACCATGGCATAGAACTTTGGCTCCAAGTCCAAATCTTCTATGACCATATCAATCTCTCCACGAGGCAAACCATTGACCAATCGGCCGGTGGTAAGCTACGTGATCTAAGTGCGGAACAATCATGGGCTCTCCTAGAAGATCTTGCTCTTTATGACAACGAAAGTTGGAGTGATCCCCGTGATTTGAATAAAACGGTCAAGGCAATATCTTTGCCTTCGAACAATTCAAGCACTTCCGACCGTAGGATCATAGAACTTGAAGACCAAGTCAAGTTTCTTATGAAATCCTACGAGGCTCCTAAACCTTTAAGCCAAGTGAACAAAATAACTTCTTCATGTGAATTATGTAGTGGTCCCCACGACACTCGTGATTGCATGGAACTCCCCGAACAAGCTTTTGCGGACTACGCATCCTCGCGTACCGACGGAGCGGGAGACAAGTGGTACACTTTCAAACCCGAGCCAAACCCCTACGGTGATTCATACAACCCCTCATGGAAAAATCACCCAAACCTTAGGTGGAAACAAAACCAAAACGCACAACAAACCAATTCTTCCAACCCACCTAATCGTTTCCGATCAAGCGGTTCCAACTCGAACCGTACTTTCAACAACAATCCTTCCAGCAATGGTAGTACCAATAACTTTGAAGGATTGATGTCCCAATTTATGGCATCTCAAGAAGCTCGTTTGGCCAAGTTTGAATCCGAATTCAATCAACAACAAACGGAGATGACCAATAAAATTGACAACTTATTGAAAGCCCTCAATAACTAAGTGCTATCACCTCCACATAAGGACGCCAGGAACACAAATAGCGGACCCCAAGTAAAAGACCCTTCTTCATCCAAACATGTCCACTTCGTCAACATTGTCACTATTAAACCAATTGATGGGAATGAGGATAATAGTGAACCTGAGGATGAGGTTAAGAAAGTCGAGGTTGATAAGGAAGTTAGGAAAAGTGAGATTGAAGAAGTAGATGATGATGAGGACTACTTCAATAGGCTACCCACTAAGGAAGAGCGCGCATATCATACAAACTTATTCGATGACCCCGAGACACCATACTTCCTAGGTAGACCAATTATAAAAATAGGCGACCCTTCTAATCTCAACATACCATGCAACATCGGACATTTGCATGTGTGGAAAGCTTACATCGACCTTAGATCGCCCATAAACATCATGACTAGAGCCCACTACAACTTGATAATGAAAAATCAACTTGGGTATAGGATGTTCCCTGATAAGAGTTGGATGAGTAACTTCACGGGAAGAGTTAAGGGATTACCGGTTTATGTAGGAAACTTCACCTATGTCACCGACTTTGTAATTGTAGAAGATATCCGCCCAATAGTCGATGCATGCTTAACTCAAGTAGTTTTTGGAAAACCATTTGTTGAGGTCTCTAGAATGACTTATGAACCTTCTTTAGGGATAGTTAGATTTAAGGATGAGACCGATGAGGTAAACTAACAAATGCCATATAAGATAGAGCAATTCCAACACTTGTCAAATGTTGAGAAGGAGCTTAAGCAAGCGGTCTACTATAGGAATGATGAGGATAGAAATAAAGGAGTAGACTATGTTATGGAAAGGATATCCGATTTCTACAAGGATTGTTTGAAATTAGGACCGGAATATAAAACCGGAAATGAGAATGGCCTAGGAACCGTGACCAATGATGGAGTCACGTAATGTACGTGACTTTGAGTCTAGCTACAAGACTCGTTAATAAAGAAAAGCGCTTCTTGGGAGGCAACCCAAGCTTTATTTGCTTTGTGTGTTTTATTTATTTGTTTGTTTGATTTAATTTTTTCCGTATGTATGTTTAATTTTTATTATTATTGATTCATGTTCAAAACTAAATTGTGAAAATGCTTTATCTTGTTTTTAAACTTCGTCTTAACTACATATAAAGGTATTTTGCAAAAGTTAAGTGTAAGGGAAATCCAAATCGGTTTACAAGAACAAATGAACATGAATCATAACAATATTAAATTAACATACATATTAGTAATAGTTTGAGTCAAATGCTTGTATCGAGTCATAATGATGTTTTGCAGGATTTCCAGGAAGTAAGGTATAGGTTTTTCCAGAAATTTTCCGGAAACTTAACATGAGAATTCTGTCAGATCATTTCTGACGGGGTCAGGAATTACAACCTGACGGTGTCAGGTTTTAATTTTCTGAAATTTTTGAAAGTTTTGTTTTCATAAAAAGTTTTTATTAAATCTCTAACTTATAAACTCCAGGAATCTGCAAAATAATCATTCCACAAGCATTATATCCTTATATAGATTTATCCCGCCGATGTTATGCAGGTTTTTGTGTTTGTTTTCTCAGGTTTAACAGGTTATTTTGGACAAGGAGATGTATGTGGAATCAAGCTTTTGGCGATGCTTTAGTCTTGGAGGTTCTACATTCTCTTAGAAGAAGATCTAACCATGTTACCTCTTTATCCACCAAACGAATCAGGGGAGTATTTGATTTCATTCTTTTACCTTATTTACTTTTACATCTTGTTATTTAAACATTGGGGATACTGTTCATCTTAAGTGTAAGGGGGGTAAAGTGCGATACTTTAGAGAATACAATTACGCTTGATTTTTTGTTTGTTTGATGGTAGATGTGTAATAAAACTGAGAGAAATACCTGTTAAGGCAATTTTAGTGCCAAATTTAACTTTTTTTACAACATTTAGGAGTGAAACTTTGGTCTTAATGAGCGTCTCATGGATAGGAGTTATATGACTAGCACAAAAAACCGTACCACTAAAAAAAAAAAAAAAATTTCCACCCCCAAATATGTGAGGTTCGCCCCTAGAATTGGTAGGAAAAGCATTTATGCTATGATGTGTGTACCGGTAGCACTTAGATTCTAGAACTTGCGTTAGGACCATTCCGAGGCCACAAGTGAGACTACATTCGTGTAGTTAGATTTACTACATGATAAGAGGCATTAGGATTAACCCATTGTTTTACACCTGTGTTTTGTTTATAATTACATTGGCTACATTGGTCAAGTAATTCCCCCACACCCTTTGCGTTGTACTCATTTTTAGTACACGATACCCCTAGTACACCCCTCAGAGCCTATCTTTTCGTTTCTAACTTTAAGCATTTTACTTAAAGTAAGAATTTGTTTACACTCCACTTAAATGTACACCCAAATCGCCTTAGCCTACCTTGTATGCACTCATTTTTAGTGCATTATTGTGACAACATTTGTTTAAACCCCAAGTTAATTATCTAATTGATTACATGGTTGCTAAGTCGAGTCATATCCTTGTACATATTGTTTTGGGACGATTGGGACTCATGGGTAAATTACTAGTGTGATGGAGTAATGGGGAAGAACAACATTATTACCCCATATGTGCTAAATATTTTAAAAGTACTCCAAGTGTTTCGATTATCTTAATTCGAGTCATTAGAATAGTTATTTGTAAAGTTATGTAAAAGTTCAAGTGTAAGGGGAATGCAACGCCCCTATGATGTATTATTTTGGATGGTAGGGCAAGAGTGTATGAAAAAAAAAAATCAAGAAAAATACAAAAAAATGAGAAAAAGAAAAGTAGAAAAAACATACGGACTACCATCCCGTTTCATTTTATGTTTATTTTATGTTTTTGTTATTTCTTTCATTAGCTTAAGTCGAGTCTAGTCTTGGTTTAGCAACGCCATATTGTACATGTAATTAATCAAGATCTTTAACTCGCCACCAGTAAAATATCCCTTATCCAACAAATCCGTGTTTATCATATCCCTACACCTCACGTTATAACCCATGTAAAATCCCTCTTTGATAGTTTATCTTAGGTGCTTACGCCTAGTGGAGAAGGTTTTCGATCCTTTCTCAAGCCTATGGTAATCTATTTGCTATGACAGGTAGTGAGAGATATTATCCGTTTTCATTTATGAGATTTATTTTGATGACACCTGAGAGATGTGAGTATCTAAACACTACTTGTGAGGTGCTAGTTTGTAATCTCCGTGCTTATTATGATTAAAGTGGAACGACTATTTGTTGTAATTACTTTTATATTAGCTTTAAATGACCCATAACTTGTATTTTGATTAGAATAAAAGCGCATTTGCTTGAGGACAAGCAAATCTCAAGTGTAAGGGTATTTGATGAAGCGAAAAGTGTACCGCTTTTAAGGGGTCATTTAAGCCCTAAATCGTATTTATTTGATCAAATATTGCCCTAAATCGTTCCTTTTGTCATTTTAGGTACTTTGGAGAAGAAATCTGGAAAAGGAAGCATTTTGGACGTTTTTGGAGTATAAAAGTGAAGAAAAAGACAAAGTCTCCAAAGCTGCTGGAAAAGTACACTTGACGGCGTCAAGGATTGCTCCTGACGGCGTCATGGCTTGGCAAAAGAGGTGGATATGACAAAATACACGTGACGCGCCAGAGAGTCTTACAATGGAAAGTCTGACGGCGTCACCCTTTAAGGTGATCAAGGCCATCACGTTTTGAGTTAAAGAGGGACGGCGTCAAGCACTATTCTGACGGCGTCAACCCTTGATAGGCCAGAGCGGATTTTGGAGGATTAAAAAGGGACGGCGTCAGGAAGACCATCCGGGAACCCTAGCCACGGCGAGGTGACGGCGTCACCTCCTACAACGTGACGCCGTCAGCCACTAAACTCTATATATAGTTTTGCAATTTTTATTCATAGTGTGCAACTTTGTGAGGAGAAACCCTAAGACGAATTTTCTGCCATTTTTAAGGGTTTTATACCCTTGGATCTCCCATGTTTAATTGAAGATAAGTAATCACTTAATCAATCAATATGTCTATGTGTTGTTTGATTATATCTTGTTCTTGTCTTTTAATTAACATGCTAGGCTAGATTTATCTTGTGTTTGCTTAGATCTAATGAAACCTAACTATTGATTACTGGTTATTAATGTGTTATTAATTGTATTGGATGATTGTTTATCGATGTTAGGCTTAAGAAAACTGGCTAACCTCCTATACGGTAACTTGCTTGAACGTCTTAAGAAACATGAACCAATGCGTACTAAGGTTATTATGGTTGTATTTAATGCATGAGCGAATTCTAGTGATCCCATGTTAGGAGCTTCTTAGTCGGCTCGACATAGGAGTGAAGTAGGAGCTTGTAGAGTTGGGGAAGTACGTACGCCACCCCACGATTGGTATTAAGGAATACACCCGTCATCCACGCAATTAATACACACTAATCAACCGGTAAAAGATAGTTAGGGAGTAAGGAAGTCTAAGTAAACACATTTCTCCCCATATTAGTTCCACGACCTTTTCATTTTCTGTTATTTTATTTTATTTGCATTTGTAGTTATTTGGGTTAGTTGACTAGCAACTAATTCCGCCCACTCCTTCAAACCCGAGATTTTACTTGCTTTCATAAAAATATAAAAATACAAAAAGAATATTCCCTCACCCTTAGACCTATTAGAGTAGTTTTTCAATCCTAACGACATTATTCCCCTAGAGAACGATCAATCCCCCGGTACTTGCCACTTCACTATACTACATCGGTCAGGTACACTGCCTGGTGGGGATTGCAAGCCTCTTGAGATCCCTCAAGAGGTAAAACCTGTTGTAAGGTCGCAAAACCACGCATCACGTGTCTAACAATTTATATCAACAACTTAATGAAGAAGGATCAAGCAATCTGAAAATCTTAATTTTGAGATCTATGATCCTCTGGATATTTGAATATCTATGATCCTATAAGAGCACATGGTACGCATGGCTAGTAGCTTGCGCCATGGCCACCAGCCAACCATTGCAGACGGCGCATGGTACCGTCGCTGGCGCCATGGCCACCAGCCCACACCATCGCTATTTTTTTTATTTTTTATTATTTATTTATTTATTTATTTTTCTGTGAATAATAGTAACATTGGGAAGAATGGAGGAAGAAGGAGCCGTTTGGCAACGGTTATGTAACCGTTTGGCATGCATTAAACAAAAAAAAAATATAATAATAATAATAAAAAAAAAAAAAAAAAAAAATTACCCCTAAAAATCCTATAAAAACCTCCTTATTCTACCATTTTTCAAATACACTTTCAATTCAATTTATACTTCAATAATACTCAACTTTCTTTCAATTATGGATCCAATTCAAAAAAAATATATATATATATATATGGACGACGACACCACATTTTCTGGAGCCGTGGGTAACGGCCAGAATGTGGTGCCGTGTGATTTTTTGTGCTATAGAGATTTTTGCTGACGTGACAGACATTTTTGAGCCATGACTCATGGGTACCCAATGATCCTATAAACGCTGTTCGTTTTCATACCAACATAATTTATAATCCTTTAGATACCTGCAAATCCTAATCTATATTTATGACTCATAATGTACATAAATTTATGACAACAAACGTGAGTCGATGTCATGCGTTAAACACTCTAGACTCTACGATAGAAAATTTACTGAGCAAAGGTCGAAATTTCTTGAAACGAGGAGGAGCTCAATCACGTAAAAAGTGTATAAAAGACCCTATCTTTTCAACCGAAATTGTGCACGAACGTTTTCACATGCAACCCAAGGCACACGGATATGGATTCGTAAGTACATTTATGTGCTTGATCGTGTAAACTAAATAATTCCCTTTATTAATTTGGTAACTAAATATTCCCTACATATATATAAAATCATCAAGGTTGAAATCTCCATCATTGAAGCTGAAAATTTCATCAATTGTCATGTGGCTTTGAAACATATCTCCATTATTCGAACCACTGATTAGACAGTTTTGAGAATCTTTGCTCTCTTGAGTTGATACTTCGTGATAATCATGCATATGGGATACCTCGTAACTTGACTCATGGCTAAAAGGCTGATCACGCGACTTTCCTATATCTTTTCGTAACTCATCTAGGTTAATCCAATCAGCAAATAGAATTTTCGGTAAAGTGGTAATTTGGGAAGCTGGTGGGACCAATTGGTTCATGTCAGCAGACAAACTGTTGATGAAGCTGGATGCATTTATGCACGATGAAGATGGTTCCGTACTTCTCATGTTTGTGCTTATGTAATCAGTTTTAGGATTAGTTTGAAAATGTTGCAGTTTTTCTATCCTCTTCTTGAGGTGAGAATTCCAGTAGTTCTTTATCTCGTTATCAGTCCGTCCAGGCAAATGTTGTGCTATCTGAGACCACCTGGCAGACGAATATAATTATAAGTTTCAAAATATAAGAATGAATTAGCACGCTTATAGTTGCATGCGACCAAATACAACTAGTTATAAAACCATTCACATACATACGTACAACCTAAGTAGCAGCGGTTCCTACGTACTTCCTACTACATTTTCTACCATAAAGTGAGATTATAAATCAATTAGTTACCCGTTTTTCTTTCATTTTCAAAACAAAACAAACCGTAGATATACACATATATATATATTTGGTGTTCCTGATCTGAACTTTAGTAATACATTGAAAACAAAACAGTCTGCAGGTTTATTTCATAATAGGAATTTATGGCAAAGTCCCATGACATACAATTAAACATCTATATTTGAATAGATAAATGTTTTCTCACAAAAACAAATTTCTAAAGATGTATAGACAACTAAAGTCACTAGCTTAGAACAACGTTTTATTCCCCTATAATATTAAGTTGGACATGAATAGACCTATAAAAAAGCTTGCTTGACCTTTTCTTTGCATAAGGTCCACGAGGGTTTACTTATGCTGGTAGCTGTCATATTTTTATTTTTAAATGTTGTCTTATTCAAGTCCACCATAGTGACGATTGAAAGAATTGAAAAGAATCCAATGGAGATGTCAGTAATACGAATGCAAGGGTAATTACTTGTTGCCTAGCAATCGATGAAGGCTCGAAATGGTTTCGTCTTCTTGCAAGAAAAATTCACCTCGCTTCAATCCTGGCCTCAGATAATTAATCCACCTCAATCTGCAACTCTTTCCGTTCCTTTGCAAGCCTAATATGATGGCCATAAATTGTATAAAATACACGAGCAATAATGAAAGAATGTCGATATGCCATGCATCAAAATTATAATCAACAATGGTGTTCCAAAATGGAATGTAACGAAAGATCATACTAAAAGACCACACATATATTCTGGCAAATGGCAACAACTAGCTAAACGAGGATTTTATTTATGGTAAATTGCTCTTGTTTTGATAACGTTAACTCGTGTGTTCAATCCATGAATGGAGTTACGTACCTGCATTGATGGGGACGGAACTCCAGCAACTATGACCGTAGTTCATGACATAATCTTTTAGCTTTTGGTCCTCATCTGGTGACCATAGCCCTTTCTTGTGCTTTGGACATGGCTTTTCTGATGCCTTGCACCTCATTTTTAAGGTAAACCTTTGAGTAACCTTAAAAGTAAAGAGTATGAATTTTATGGGTGTGATATCTAATTAGTAGGGGTAAGGAATAGGAAATTAGGATATTGATCAGTTAATGTACAAGGGACTCTAGATGCATGGCAGCTTGGTATTTAAAGAAAACATTGGCTTCTGATCAAATGAATGTTACTAAGTTTTTATATTGAATAAACACCCATGAGGTCAATGATAAAAGAAAGCAACCCCAGTCCGAACATAACGAGATTATTAGTAAAAAAAAGATTAATTTGTCGAAGATTAGTTAACCATACTCAATACTCAATACCTAATAAAGACTTAGATAACGAAAGTAGTGTCAGTCTTTAGATTAATTAACCTAAAATTTTCAAGGTCAATTTTTCGACGGCCAATACTAGACGTTTTGTTCCCATTTGGTTAGTTATTGATGCGGAAGAAAAAGTGAAAACATAAAATGAGTGTTTGAATAGTTATTTTGTTGAAGGGAAACAAGTGTTTGACATCTAGGTGTAACGTGCATGCTGATAACTCCTTGGATAGATGTTTGTTTTTACTAGTATTTATGATCTACCTAGATGCCAATTTATTGTTGTCCAGTGACTTTTGCTTAGGGTTAAATTTGGATTTAATTTTTCTAGTTTAATTAGGAGTTTTAGGGAATAAAGATAACTTTCTTCTCAATCTATTTTTTTCTTATAAAATGGAGGGCTTATTATCATTGTAATTGACCTTTTTATTGTAATTGACCTTTTGATCTTTAATAAACTTGTAAGTTTCAAGAGTTTTCTCTTGTTAGCGTTTTATTCTCTTAAGGTTTCATCCTCGTCGCTTTGAACGATAACCCCATTGGATTAAGGTTTTATCAAAAGTCGCTTCCGCGTCATGCATCAATTGGCATCAGAGCTTGTCAGTATCTTGATGGTGAATAGTGTAGAAGATTTAAAAACTCATACCGTTGGTAGGGTATGGTTTGTATAACACATGAATCATGATTTTATCAAAATCATGACCAAATTCAACTATCAATCAAAGACTATGTGTCGTGTTGCTAGGTGGAGGTAACAACCACGAAAATCACGAGCGTGGTAGTCTGAGAGGTCGAAGAATTCGTTAATCCATATGATATTTTGATGACAACCGTAGATGCATCCATTCCCCGATCAACAATAGGTTGGTTGAAGAATGGGAGGAGAAAAAGATGGAGGATCAGCTACCTTCAATTAAGTTGTCTTATTCAAAGGACTTAATCGATAATTCAATATGTTATTTAGTTATTGATGGTTGTTAGTTTCAATAATCTGGTTTTGAGAAAATGGGTAAATTTCCTAAAATTACCAATGGAGATTTGTCTAATTGAAGGTTACCAAGTTTGTGGGGTTTTAGTGTCCATCGAGAAAATTTATATAGCGGAAGTACTTTGTGTTGTGGATGATCTTGATGTGTGCCATATTTTGTTTGGGAAACCTTGGTGACTTGAGGTTAAGGTCATGTATAATATTCCAAAAAATCTCTACCCTTTTTCATGAGTAGGAAAAATAATTGATATAGCTCCACCCGAAGGAAATCACAATTACCAAAGGTCGAGGTACAGATTGAAGAAAAGACATTGGAGATCGAGGTTGATCAAGAACATTTTAAAGCCAAATATCAAGAACCTCAAGTTTGTGACACATTCAATGGAAAATAAGAACAACTATAAAAAGTGGTATGAAAGACTTGTTGAAAAGGAAAATGTTACAGTTTAGCCTCTAGGTTCGCCTTAACTCTTAAACCCTAATAACGTCGATTGTTCATCTCATTTTATTGATTCTATTGGTTGGGTAACTAATCTTAGGGTTTGTTACACACCGAATTAATCATTGGTTGCTATTGGGTTTTCATTCGTTTTTCTAGGGTTAGGGTCCTAAAAGGTTTGTTGTCTTCTAATCACTGAGATATACTCGTGTGCTTAATTAGTTTATATTTAGGGAAAATGCCTGAAGTAGACCAGTTTCCTTTTGACTCATCACTTTCTAGATCATTTTTTTGGGTGAGCCGAAACTAGACCGCGGGTAACTCTTGTCTATTGACTAAAATACCCTTCTGTACGAAACCTTATTACAAAATCCATAACCCATAATTCGGTGACATTTATCTCAGTTACATATCATCACCATCACTAATATGATCACCATCACTAATATCATCACCAAGAGTTCATAACTCTCGACACATACAAAAACCATTACCAGTAACAAAAAATCCAACACACAAAAACCAACACAATTATTCAAAACACACACCAACAGACACTCATTCACACCCACTCAAAATCTTCACATCGATCTAAACACAACCGGTCAACAAAACCCATCACAAGAATTAACCACCATCATCTTCCCACAACCAAAACCCTGCTCGATCTATACAAAAATAACCCACACATAACTTCATCTAAACAAAAACTCACATCAACCGATTCATAACTCTCAATCTACACAACTAACAGATCCAAACACCACAATGATATCCACCGCCGACCAGCTCTTCCGGCGACAACAACGGAGGTTATCAGCACCATTGGCATCGACAACGGTTTTGAGTTTCAGGTAAGAAACCATTGGCGGCGACAACGGTGGTGGGTTTCAAGTAAGAATAAGGAGGCGGCTAATTGATCCGGATTTGTGGTTTGGGATTATAATTGTTAAGAGGATTAGGTTAGCTATGAAGTGAAATAGTGATGCTTTTCAGAAGTGTACGGGTCGTTTGATGATTTACTCACGGTGGTGGTGATCGATCTGGGTTTTGTTGTGTATCTTTTATTTTTATTTTTTGTTGATTTGCAGAAATGGCTATATCTGGCAATAAAAGGGTGGTGGTGATCGATCTAATTTGTAATAACATTTGGTGGGATTGTGATGTTGTTGTAGAGAGAGATCGGTGGTGTATGCTTCGAATTAGGGTTTGTGAACGGTGGAGGAGTAACCGTGAGTGTGCCATTGTTATGTTGCTGCTGATTCAGTTGGGGACAGAAAAATAGTGGTGGTTCTGGTTTTTGAAATGGGGGAGATGGGATTTTGTAATAACATTTAATGTAGATGGGTAATTTAGTCATTTCAAATTTATTAGTTTGGACACTTTTCGATTGTTGTTGACACGTGTCGATTCGTGGTTCCGACAGTACAAGTTGCCAATGCAACCATTCTATTTTTTTCTCACCCAAAAAAATGATCTAGAAAGTGATGAGTCAAATAGCAACTGGTCTACTTTGGAAATTTTCCCTTATATTTATTTCTTCATTACGTGTTTATAAGTATGTTTCTGCGTTTCAAGTCTTAACCTAATTATGTTGTTTAGCTGATTGTGCTTGTGTTGGGTTTTGTTCTAGTGGTTGATTATTGGATTGTGATGTATTGGGTTGTGAGAGTTGCATGGTTTGATCATGAAACATGGTTTTCTTGTTTCGGGAGGTAGGGTTAGAAATCATAGGAAAAAGGATACTGATGGGAGTAGTTTGGATCCCTCTAATGGAGTCGATATCCTATTAATGGTTCGAATGTTTCTCGTCCAGTAGACGAATTATTGGGGAACTCTGTTAAGGGAGAGAAAGAGGTTGATGATGGGAGCTTGGCTGATCATACTGATAGTAGGGAGACGAATAAAGAGACCTATGATACTGATCAGAGTCAGTTTCCAAGCTTGTCAAATGCTTTTGGTAGTCCATGTCCATCATCGTTAGCTAAAAAACTTCATGTTATTGAAAGGCAAATGGTTGAGGGTAAAATTGTTTTAATGGGTGAGGATGGGAAGCCCTTAAAACCTACTCAAAGTACGCATGTAGCTCCTTTATCTCAAGAACATGTTTCGCGTGTGGATTAGCAATAGGTAAAAACTATGTTTCATGACGGGTGTGAAGGTAATATTCACCATGCGACTAGATTACCGTGTATGAGTTTTGAGGAGGCCATGAAAGGTGCAACATTCAAGATTGTTTCTCGATCTTTTGCTAAGATTGTTAATGCCGAAACGTCTGGAAGTAAGGCCAATTTTCTTCTTCTTGACGCACTTAATGACACTAACTTATTGATCCCTAGATCTTCAGTCGAAGAGGTTAAGAATATATGTGCTAATACATTGTACAGATATTTCATTGGCAAGATGGTGGCGTTTTCGGTAGTTCAACACTTTGCTAGAACTATGTGGGCTAAGTATGGTCTCCAACGTATCACGATCAACTCACAAGGTTTCTTTTTCTTTAAATTTTCAACGCAAGAGAAAATGGAGGTTGTACTCCTAAACGTCCATTGGATGATTCGTATAGGTCTAATAATTTTCAAAACTTAGTCAACTATTGTGTGCTTGGCAAACGATGATTTAAGAAGGATTCCAGTTTGGGTAAAACTACATGATTTCCCTATGACCGCGTACACATGTAATGAGTTAAGTATAACAACATCGAAACTAGGCACGCCCATGCTTTTAAATTTATATATGAAAACTATGTGTGAGGAATTGTGGGGTATAAATAGCTATGTTCGTGCGCTTATCAAGTTAAATCTTGAAATTGATTTTAAATGTCATTTGGTGGCTACTGCCCTTTGTTAGATGCAAACGGTTTTGAATAACCATTCAATTTGAGTACAAGTGGACCCACCGAGATGTGATTCATGTAAGATATTTGGTCATATGGATAGTCAATGCTCGAAGAATGTTAATGTTTCAAAACCTAATGTGGCATCGAATAAAAAACCAAAGAGAAGGGTTTACGGATGTGAGACGTAAAGGATCAAACAATAGGAAATTTGGAGGTGTAAATGTTAACAAGAAATTTGTTTATGAGCCTAAACAAGCAACATCAAAGGTGGGTTCTACTCCTAAGGATTAATCAAAGTAGGTGTCAACTTCTATACAACCAAATATGGATGCAAACTTGGTGAAAACCGGAAACGCCTTTGATATTCTTACTGAATTGGACGATGGCCAAAAGGATAATATGGAGCTGGATCAGAATGTGATAACGTGCCTAATAATGTTACTTCTGTGGTTGAGGGCAAGTGACCAATGAACAACCAACTTCTAATTTGGCTTCCAAGTCAAAAGATGTTAAACATTCTCCTAATTTGGCCATGAATCCTAACGTTGTTAAACCTGTGTCTACGAGTTCATCCTTGCATGTTAGTGATGACAGTGAAAGTGTTGTGGAGGATGTTTTTGATGAAACTAGGAGCTTTATGGCTTCCAAATAGTCAAAAAATGGTGGTGGCTATGGGACCAATAGCTTGTATAAAAAGTGGAAGAAAACATTGGATGGTGATTATGATCCATACGACGATGATTAGTACAATGCAAAGGGTCTATCCAAAGAACAAGAGGTTTTCTGTGACACTTTGGACATAAAGCTTCGTGGTCGTAAGAAATAGTAGGATATGTTTGGTGTCAATTTGAGTCAAATGTAATATAGTAGTAGTTGTTTCTTCGTTTTAGAAGTAGTTGTGCTTTGTTAGGTTAGCTTTAGCGCCTATGTAACGGACTGAGATGTGAGATTTCATCACATTCTTTGTACTTAAACGTTTTTTTGGAGTAATACATTCACCGGATGTAACAACCTTTTACTCAAAAAAGAAGTTTGTGAAGTTATAATTAATAACTTCCTGGATCGTTTTAAGCTTCTAGGGATTACAATAATAACAAATGAACATGGTACGCAACGGAATGAACTAAAACATTATTATTATTGATACAAGGTTTATTCGTCATCATCTCTAACAACTACTTACAAACAAACAGCCTCAATACTACGTGATCAAGTGTAGTACGGTTACCTAATCTAACAGGGATCAAAGATCCTTGAGGCTTAAGCACAAACCTAACCTAGGCGTCCATTAGTGGACTTGACGCCTAGTTACACACACACACACACACACACACACTATTTTGGTGTTACATCTTTAACACACCTTGTCAAATACACGACTCTAACCCTCTTTATATAATAGAGGATTAGGGTTTACAAAGGAAAATCTACTAATAAAATAAAAGATCTTTTGTATTTGTAGAGTTTCATCCTTTGTCTTCTTAAGTCCTTCATCTTTCACATGTTTTGTCTTATCAACTCAATTATAATTCCCAACAAAGTTTGTGAGCAAATTGATCACAAAGATAACAACAAATGAAGTTGTTTTGAAGACTTGTGAAGAAAAGTTGTTGAAACTCAAGATCATTGTTAGCAATCACTTTATGTTAATTATGAAGTGATGGTCATTTGGCATTTAGATGTAATGTGTCATGTCTAATATGTATCTAGCAATGTGGGCTTGTAGCATTAGAGTTACTAGTGTGTTTAGTTTAAGTGTAATGTAATTATCAAGCCCACTCCATGTTTTTGTTAAAAGCCCACCAAGGCCCACTTGGTTGGCTGTGAAACACATATCAACGCCACACACACACTCTTGCTAAGTGTGCCTCATTATTTACCTAAGAAAAAGAGTGTGTGTGTGTGTAAAAGCTTAACCCTTAGTCTTTGTATTATTTTCACATATTGAATATAATGATTCGACTACAAATATCCACCATATCTCTTGTTCTTAATTTACATGTTAGTGAGTGTCATCATCGAGCCTATGTTTGTATGATAAAGAAGTGATTCGTGATGTTACAAGTGGTATACATGAGCCAATCTTCAAGGTAGAAGGTTTGTGTGTTCGGTTTGCTTCTACAAGAAAACCAACTGTTGCGTTTTTTGCTTCTTAAAAACGTGACAAAGTGTTTTTTTTTTTTTTTTTGGAATCGAATAGCAAAAATCATTTGCAAGGTTGTGTTTGTTAAAATATTCATGATTTGGCTTCTCTTTAAGTGAGTATTTCTCATTTGTGTGTTGAAAAAACTAGGAAAATACTGCACTTTATTGGTGTTCTTAGTTTGTAGATCGAAAGTATTTTAAGAAAGAAATAGTTGATGTGTTTAATATAATATCTTGGATATTATTGGTTCAAGTGGTGAAAGTTGTCAGGAATTATAGCAACTTGGTGAAAAGTGGTCAGTGATATCTTTGAAGATAAGGCTATCACGTGGGAAGGTACTCAAAAGTCAACAAAAGTGGGAAAAAGCTGAAGTTTCTCGCAATTGACATCTTTCTCGCAATTACTACTTCTCTCAGAATTACTGCTGCTTCTCGCAATTACTACTGCTCTCGCAATTGGGTCAATATCGCAATTCAGTTGTCTCGCAATTCCACTGCTTTCGCAATTGGGGTCTCGCATTTGATACTTCTATCGCAATTGGGGTCTCGCAATTCAGAATCTGTCTCGCAATTCAGCCTCTTTCGCAATTGAGGTGCTGTTCTCGCAATTGGTGGTGTTCTATCGAAATTGGTCTCGCAATTCAACTTTAGTCTCGCAATTGATGCAATTTTCAGAGTTGGCAACTTCAGTCCTTGTACTTTCAGCTGCCTTAAGAGATCTTTCGACTTCAAAGTTACATAACTTTTAAGGATTTGATTCGAACGTAATTTCGTCAACTCGAAAGTGAACTCGGTATTTTTACTCTTGTATAAGAGTGTAAAATACTTCGACAAACGGTTATCTACTTTCTTGTATAAGATTGTTAGATGTTATATAAATTACAAATTTATATAAATAAGATATATTTCTATCTAAATTGATATTTTGCCTTAATTTGGTCAAATTGAAATTTCTATAGAAAGTGTCGTGTTTATCTAAATTGTAATTTACATATCCTTTTGTCGAAACTGTAAACTTTTGACTTTGTCCTAATTATACTTGAATCAAGTTTCGTAACGTTATTTAATTTGTTACAACATCAACGATCATCAACAACAAACCAAAGCATCACATCATCAACCAAGTTCTAGTTCAACCTTCAACAACAACAACTTCTATTTTGTTGAAACGATCCTCAATCCACTTTATCATACAATACTGTAAAGATGACTACACAACAAGACATTCATGCCGCAGGTTCAGAAAACCGACCTCCAATGTTAGAAAAGGGTGGTTATCTTCCATGGACGAGTCGTATGAAAAGATACATGAAAACCAAGCCTCAAGGACAAGGTAGACTCCTGATCAAATCCTTAGAGGAAGGTCCATTCAAGCCTCGTCAGATTCAAGTCACAGCTGGGAATCCTGATGCAACACCTCCAATTGAACCAACCTTCCGGACTCAAACGGAAGAGGAATACACATTGGCAGAGTGGAAGTAAATTGAAGCAGATGACATGGCAATGCATTTAATTCAACTCGGGTTGCCACAAGAAATATTTTATGCCGTAGATAGTTGTGAAACTGCCTATGAAATGTGGGATCGAGTTAGACGGCTTTGCTATGGTACATAAATTGGCAAACAAGACATGGAAAACAAGCTTCTGACAGAATGGGAGAAGTTCACATCCACACCAGCTGAACAGATTGAATCTTACTACACACGGTTTTGTACTCTAATGAATGAGTTGATCAGACACAATTTGGCACCTAAACCAATTGTTCAGAACATCAAGTTCATCAACAACCTTCCAGAAGAATGGGGACGATATGTTACTATTGTCAACCAAACTAAGAATCTTCACGAGGTGAACTACGATCAACTCTATGACTTTCTCAAACAAAACCAAGCAGAGGCAAATGAAGTCAGAAAAGAGAAACAAGCAAAACAACAAGATCCTCTTGCACTCATAGTCCATTCACCTACACCTGCAACAGTAAATGCACAACCTTCATCATCATCTTCATCCCAACAATTCATGCAACAACAATACAACTCTCAAACACCGTTCTACCCACAACAACAACATGTAATCCCACAACAACAATACCCACAACACCCAGATCAAGACGATCAGGATGAGTCATCTGATGCTTTGACTCAAGATTTTGCTTACCTATCAAAAGCATTCCAAGGACGCTACTCCACACCCACCAACAACAATCAACGAATCTCATCGAACACTCGCAACAAGCAAATTGCACAGCCGAGTTTCAACATGGGACAACAAGGACAGATGGTTGGGGGATATGGGAATCAGCAGGGATATGCTCCAAGATTTCAGATGGGTAATCAGAATGCAGGGCAGTATGTTGGTAATCAGATGGGTCAGTATGCAGGGAATCAGATGGGTACAGCTGTTGGTAATCAAAGGGTTCAGAATGCTGGGAATCAATTTGGGAATGTTGCTGCTCAGGGAGTTGGGAACAGGAATCAAGGTAATGTGATGAATTGCTTCAACTGTCAGGGTATTGGTCATATGGCTAGGAACTGTCCAGACAAGCCGAATAAAAGGGATCCAGCGTATTTGCAGAAAGCATTAATGTTGGCAAACAAGGAAACGGCTGGGCTTCAGTTGAGTGCAGAAGAGAATGACTTCATGGTTATTATGGATAATTCTGAAGATCTTGAAGACATCGATGCAAACTGCATTTTTATGGCTAATCTTCAGGAGGCAAAGTACGACACAGACTCAGAAGCACCTCCTGCTTTTGACACTAATGCGGTTTTTGAGGTACAACCATATGCTACATGTCACATTAATGAAATGTTTGATATGTCATCTCAAAATGAACAGCATCCTGAGACTCCTAATCTCATTTACGATACATATATGGATGAACCAAGTTGTAGTAATACTAATTTGGTAACTCCAGATATGGATCCTAATGAAGAATTCGAGTCACAGCATACTGATAATGATGAGGAAACACGTGCTATGTTTGAATCATTATTGCAAAATTGTAGTATGGAAATAGAAAAGGTCAAAAAGATTAATCGCGATGTTAAGGCCGCGAATGTAATCTTGACCACTGAGCTTGAGAGTTATAAGGAAAATGCAAAAGCTTTTGATTTTCACAACAAACGTCAGTCAGATCTTGAGGTTAGCTTAAGAGATTCTGAGTTAAGAGAGAAACATTTACAAATAAAATTTGACACTCTCGATGTTAATTTGAATTTGCAAATCAAATCTCTTAACAAAGAAATTTCTAAACTAACCAACCAGCTTTCAAAACAAAAATCAACTTATTCCAATCTTGAAAAAGAAAAGAAGGAGTTGAATGAAAGGTTTTCAAAACGTGAAAAATATCTTCAAAAAGAGATCACTGACAAAAAGGAAACCGTTGCAAAGTTGGAAGATTTACTTGTAAAAACGGGACATTCTGCACAAACAGTTAACTTGTTAATAAACGATCCAAACCCGATTTTACATACATTAAAAAAGGTGGCTATCGGTTATGAAAACCCTTATATTCTCAAGAAAGCTAAAAAAGAACAGAATGTGCTTTTTAATGGTAATTTAATAAATGCTATCCATGACCCTCCTTCAGGTTATGATTCTAGTGAGACGATTAAGCTTTCTGAAGAGAGTAGAAAGAAAATGCGACAATTGAACAGAGAAATAAAACCCATTGACTATAATGAAGTTAACAAACTTGCTGGGGTTCATCTTGTTCAAAAGGAGTCACCTCTGTTTTTTCAAAAACCAGTGGTTTTCACAAGACAAAAAGCTGTTTCAAAACATCTGCCTAACATCGAACAAATGGCATCTAAAAACACTTATGATTCAAGTGCAGCTAGACTATATTTGGTTGATCTTAAACAGAGAATTGAAACACTTCAAAGTATTGTGGCATCCAAAACAAACAATCAAAAAATGGAATGGTTTTCAAGTTTTCAAAATGACATGACAAAGATGTTCGAAAATGAAATCAATCCACATATTGCTGCAATCTATGCGGTTATTCAAAATGTGGAACACAATCTTTTGCAAGAGTCAGCAGAATTCGTTAAGGACCACAAATCCTTAGTGAATGAAGCCAATGAATACTTGGAACACATAAAAGTTTTGGAAAAACAAAATGACTCTCTCTCCTTCGAAGCTCTATCGACCGATATTATGTCTATTATTTTCCAAACATATTCTGTTGAGGATGATGAACGACTTCGAGCTGAGACTTCTGAGATTGTTTCAAAATATGAAAAGGCACTTTTTAAGATTGAAAAGCAAAATGTTACATATTTTAAACAACTTGATACGAAAAAGGAAGAATGCAAGTATGACAAACTGTCGTATGAGCGTTCTCACAAACAGTTGAAAGAACAAATTGATCTTTTAAAGTCTCAGCTTGAAAGTCAAAAAGGGAAGGGTGAGGAAACAAAGGGTATTGCACCATCAACCCCCTTGCCTAATGAGAAACAAAAGGAGAAAGCTGTTGTCAAGAACACTAATGTTATAGCACCTTGCCTTTATAGGATTAGTCCCACTACTGCGTCTGCCTCTACATCTAAAACATATAGGGCGATAGACAAAAGTAAGAAAGATACTCCAAATGAGTCTAGGAATGCTACCACCACATCTAAAGACAACAACAAAAATTCTAATGAGTGTGCCTTACCTTCTACAGGAATAGAAAGCAACTCTAGGAGCAAAAGACAGTCTAGGAGCAATAACAAGAAACCTAGTGTCTCGCCTGTTTCTGAGAGTGCGTGCAAGAAAGTAGAAGAACACCCTAGGAATTTACCGCTTCCCAAGAAGAAACATTTGTCATCTAGTTGTAATGTTAAGACTGCTGTTTCTAATGCATGTAATGATTCTGATT
The DNA here is from genome assembly GCA_021014915.2 of Artemisia tridentata subsp. tridentata. Classification (NCBI taxonomy): domain Eukaryota; kingdom Viridiplantae; phylum Streptophyta; class Magnoliopsida; order Asterales; family Asteraceae; genus Artemisia; species Artemisia tridentata. Next base: position 371,742,815 of record CP139503.1, read on the forward strand.
GTTTAATGCAAAAGAAATCTTTGTCTAAAAATGCTTGTGATGATAATGTTTCTGATTATGTGAAAAAGAATGATATGCCTTAACAGAAAAGGATTCCTTCAGTAACTAGGGCTAAATCTAGATATATTCGAAGACTTATTGCAAAAGCTAGGACAACCACTAGCAGCTTGTTACCTAAGGATCATACTAAGTTTTGTGAATGGAAACCAACGGGTAGAAAGTTTCCACCTAAGAATGGCAAAATAGAAATAGTTCCCACTGCTTCTAAGGAAACCATCTCTAAGTGTGATTTACCTGTTACATCTAACCCCTTGGAACCAAATGTTAAACGGTTTCCATATACAAAATCCTCTGTTCTTTGTAGGCCATTGAAATTTGTCTTTGGATCGTCGACTCGGGTTGCTCCAAGCACATGACCGGGAATCTGAAGCTGCTGATTAATTTTGTGTGGCAGTTCATGGGGACTGTACGTTTTGGGAATGATCATGTTGCAGCTATTCTGGGTTATGGAGATCTTCGGTTTGGAAACTACTTAATCACTCGGGTTTACTATGTCGAAGGGTTGGGACACAATCTGTTCTCTGTCAGACAGTTTTGTGATGCAGATTTAGAGGTTGCTTTTAGGAGAAACACTTGCTTTGTCAGGAATTTGGTGGGGAATGATCTCTTAATTGGGAATCGTGGCACCAATCTCTATGCAATTGACATAAACCAAATGGCCTCTTCATCTCCGATTTGTCTCATGACCAGGGCAGGTGAAACAAAATCCTGGTTATGGCATAGACATTTGTCCCATCTGAACTTTGACACGATCAACAAGCTTGCCAAAGACAAAATCTTCTCCAGTCTTCCTAAATTTAAATACACCAAAGAACACCTATGTCCATCATGTGAGCAAGGAAAGAGCAAAAGAGCAACATATAAACCTAAACCCGTACCTAGTTCGGTTGACAGGTTGCATTTGTTGCACATGGACTTATGTGGCCCGATGAGAGTTCAAAGCATAAATGGGAAGAAGTATATTCTTGTAATTGTTGACGACTATTCAAGATATACATGGGTAAAGTTTTTGAGATCAAAAGATGAAGCAACAAGCACCATCATCACCTTTCTGAAGCGGATTCAAGTTCTACTTCAAGATCCAGTTAGGATAGTAAGAACGGATAATGGCACGGAATTTGTCAATCAGGAGTTAAGAACATTCTTTGAAGAAACTGGTATTACTCACCAGACATCAGCTGTTAGAACTCCACAGCAGAATGGGGTAGTTGAAAGAAGGAATCGAACCCTTGTAGAAGCTGCTCGCACTATGCTGATCTATTCCAGTGCACCGTTATTCTTATGGGCTGATGCTGTTTCTACTGCTTGTTTTACTCAAAACCGATCCCTAATCCATCCAAGATTCAATAAAACCCCATACGAACTTGTCAACAACCGAAAACCGGATATTTCTTATCTTCATGTATTTGGCGCTTTATGCTATCCAACAAATGACAGGGAAGATCTGGGAAAGTTGAAGGCTAAGGGTGATATTGGAGACGATGAATGTGAAGTTTGATGAAATTTCACAAATGGCTTCTGAGAGACTCGCTCTAGAACCCGCGCTTAACCCGATGACTTCCGGACATATCAGTTCGGGACTCGCACCTCAAGGAGCTCAATCAATTCATGACGAACAACCCACAACTCAAGAACTGGATAATTTCTTCGAGTTCATGTACGATGAATACTATGGTGGCGCTTCGAAAAATGCATCTAACCAACATTCCGCTGCACCCACTCAACATCAACAACCACCACCACCTCCACCAAATCCAGATGCATCCACAACATTCGAAGCTGGCGCACCAACTCCCTCAACATCAACATCATCTACATTTACTCCAGCAACTCCATTCATTGAAATTGTTCTACCCAGAATTGATGAGCAAGAACAAAATAATGTTGTGTTAGACGATGAAGTCTTTGAAAACCCGTTTGGAACGGAATCTAGTGAATCATCTTCCAGATTACATGAACCGACTAACACACATTTGTTCAGTCCAAGGTACCCTTCAACTCTATAGTGGACAAAAGACCATCCGATTGAACAGGTTATTGGTGAACCCTCAAGACCAATTCAGACGAGAAAACAACTTCATACCGATTGCGACATGTGCATCTATGTCTGCTCAGTCAGTCTCATAGAACCTAAGAACATTCGGGAAGCAATGGCAGATAATGCCTGGATTGAAGCGATGCAAGAAGAACTTCTTCAATTTCAAATCCATGACACCTGGGATTTAGTTCCAAGACCAATTGACAAACTAGTCATTGATCTTAAGTGGTTATGGAAAAACAAAAAGGATGAAGAAATGACTGTAATTCGCAACAAAGCTCGTCTGGTGGCAAAGGGATACAGACAAGAAGAAGGGATAGATTTTGAAGAGACATTCGCACCAGTTGCAAGGCTTGAAGCAGTCAGGATTTTCTTAGCTTATGCTGCTCACAAGAACATCACAGTTTATCAGATGGACATCAAGACAGCTTTCTTGAATGGAACTCTGAAGGAAGAAGTGTACGTGAGTCAACCAGATGGTTTCGTTGACAAAGATCATCCGGAATACGTCTACAAGCTAAAGAAAGCAATTTATGGTTTGAAACAAGCCCCACGGGCGTGGTATGACGAGTTATCATCTTTCTTGTTGTCAAATAATTTCACCAAAGGAACAATTGATCCAACCTTGTTTACAAGAAAATACAAAAATGATATTTTGATTGTTCAGATTTATGTGGACGACATAATATTTGGGTCCACTAATCCGACACATTCAAAATATTTTGAAAATCTCATGAAAAGCAAATTCAAAATGTCCATGATGGGTGAATTAAAATTCTTTTTAGGCTTACAAATTCATCAATCCCCACGTGGTATTTTTCTTAATCAGGCTAAATACACAATTGAGATTTTGAAAAAACATGGAATGGACAATTGTGACTCTGTTGGTACTCCAATGGTCACTTTACCAAAAATTGGCGCTGACCTATATGGGAAACCCATGGATCCGAAGAAATATCGGAGCCTGATTGGTTCTCTCATGTACCTAACTGCAAGCCGACCAGATATTCATTTTGTTGTTTGCTTACTTGCACGGTTTCAGGCAAGGCCTACCAAACTTCACCTCCAAGAGGTTAAACGGATCTTTCAATACCTTCGAAGAACCATTAACATGGGTCTTTGGTATCCGAAGGATTCGGAGTTTACACTAATTGCCTTTTCAGATGCCGATCATGCTGGATGCCAAGTTACTGCGAAAAGTACATCAGGCGGAGCGCAATTTCTGGGAGAAAAGCTAGTAGGCTGGTCCTCAAGGAAACAAGACTGCACTGCTTTATCAACAGCAGAGGCCGAGTATGTGTCTCTATCTGCGTGTTGTGCCCAAGTTCTATGGATGAGGACACAGCTCACAGATTATGGTTTCTCTTTCAACCGCATACCTTTGTATTGCGATTCAAAAAGTGCCATAGCCATCTCGTGCAACCCAGTGCAACACTCAAAGACCAAGCATACTAGAGTCCGCTATCACTTCATAAAAGAGCACGTTGAAAAGGGTACTGTTGAATTGTTTTTCGTAAAGACTGAATACGAGCTCACCGATCTATTTACTAAGGCCCTCTCAAAAGAGCGGTTTGAAAATTTAGTTCGTCGAATTGGAATGCAAAGCCTAACTCCCAAAGAGTTAGAAAGTCTTCTCGAATCTTATTGATTGATATCAAAAAGCTTCGCATGTAAATATTTTTGTAAATATATACCTGTTAAAATCTATACTGTAAATACAGAAAATTTCAAAAAGCCATAAAAAAATATAAAACATCAAAAACAAAAAATATTCTTTTCACGACATGTCTCTCGTCTAATCAATATTCTGTACGTACTTAGAAATGTCATTCAACAATGATACGGGCATGTACAGATGCTTGAGCGAGAGTTCTTTTTTATGTTTTTCTAAAACATGTCGTTTCTCAAAAAATTTCTTCATTAAGGCTTTCGTGCAATTTAGTACGAAACCCGCGCTACATTGAATGACTTCTGATTATTTCCGATCAGAACTCGCAATGTTAATGGCGAAAAGCAAATAACTTGCGCACTTAATCAAAATGATTTCAAAGAGATTTTTTTCAAAGTCTTTAAAATGCATTTTGTGCTCAAGTTAACTCCCTCTAACACCCTTATCTGCTTTTAAACTCGACTATTTAAATAAAATGCTCTGATTAAGGGGGAGTATAAAAAGAAAAATGTTCCATTTTTCATGCTAAAATCAGTCCGTCTCTCCACAAAAAGTTTCATTTTAATCAACTGTTTTCAAAAATACCACTTCATGCTATTTTTGAGGGGGAGATTAGGTGTTTAAATATATGGGGGAGAGGACGTGATTAAAATGTGATCTAAAAGAAGTTTTATCGTTTGAATCTCAAAACGAGTTCTTCAAAAAGACTCAGCATGAACCCTCGAATTGACGAAACTAACTGTCCGTTATCGAAAAGACTAGTCCGGGACGGGTAATAATTTCAAGCTAGTCTAACTAGTGATGTAAGCGTGTCTCGCGAAGGTCATGTTCATTGAAAGTCGATCATTTCAAATGTGCGAACTCTACCCAACATGTGCAATTTATTTCAAAAATGCATGAGCACATGTGAAGGGGGAGTGTTTCAAAAATGTAAAACTCTCGATGTGTTAACAAAATGTGTTTTCTCATAAACACGTTGAGAGATTTTCACAAGGTTTAATGGCATGTGACAAATAATCTAGGATAATCATGGAGTAATAAGGTGATTATGGTTAGGTTATGTCCAATGATCCGCCAGAACCGGAGGGATCTACCCAAGGACTATTCCAATAGCTTAGCATTAGAAGTCCTTAGGAAAGATTGAAAAAAGGGAGTATAATGAGAAAGGAGAAAGAAGGGGTTGAAGAATGAAAAAGAAAAGTTTTTGTAAGGGTGAAAAGAAATAGCCCTCCATGAAAACTTAGGTCAGAAACGGGTCAATACATTTGCTATCGGTACTCACTAAGGTGATACTGATATTGAAGACAAGACGTCATGGACCCAGTGACGCACTGCACCACCCCTCCTATCAACACAGATATATCTGAAAAGATATTTGTTTCATTTCTCACGGAGAACACTTCATAATCTATCGACCTCTCACTCCGAGATGTGTTGATATTGAAAAGGTGGCACTCTGCTCTATGCCTCCGACGACTAAAATCAAAACGCACATTATTGAGTCTTGAGACATGAGATTCATCAAAAGATCTCTTAGGAACAATTCCTATGCAATACACTTGTGTTCACTCAAAAAGGATACAAGTTGTATGAGTCTTAATGAGATCCAAGGATCTTGCCTCACGACATGATGGCCGCTGGACGTTTTTTTGCTAACTGTCTTATGCAGGTACCGATGAAAGTCCATCCACCATCATCATCTACAACATCGAAGCAGCTGAACAGAAGATGTAGATCAAGGCAAGGAAAACCACAAGATGATTCTTTGAAGATCACAGTGCATGAAGGAACATTGAACGAAGAATATTATACATTGACACGCGAAGTTCAAGATGTCTAAAGCTAAAGATCAATCACGGGAGCATCATTGAAATGACCATCCCTTAGGGGGAGATTGTTAGCAATCACTTTATGTTAATTATGAAGTGATGGTCATTTGGCATTTAGATGTAATGTGTCATGTATAATATGTATCTAGCAATGTGGGCTTGTAGCATTAGAGTTACTAGTGTGTTTAGTTTAAGTGTAATGTAATTATCAAGCCCACTCCATGTTTTAGTTAAAAGCCCACCAAGGCCCACTTGGTTGGCTGTGAAACACATATCAACGCCACACACACACTCTTGCTAAGTGTGCCTCATTATTTACCTAAGAAAAAGAGTGTGTGTGTGTGTAAAAGCTTAACCCTTAGTCTTTGTATTATTTTCACATATTGAATATAATCATTCGACTACAAATATCCACCATATCTCTTGTTCTTGATTTACATGTTAGTGAGTGTCATCATCGAGCCTATGTTTGTATGATAAAGAAGTGATTCGTGATGTTACAAAACTCAAGATCATTGTTGAAGTTGAAACTCAATGTGATGTTGAAGTTGATAAAACTAGTGT